>CM072515.1:41128161-41298161 GCA_036898135.1 Oncomelania hupensis | reverse complement strand
TTCCTGTGAGAAACACACAAGATGAGGGGTGAGGTGAGGGAGCGGGTGGACAATTAATCTCTATTCCTTTTCCTGTAAGAAACGCGCAAGTCTCACTGTCAGGCCATGTTTAAGCGTGTCGATAAAAATTGAGTATTTTCCTTAAGAACTGCGAAGACTTTAAATGAGGTGGGTGGTAGGGGAGGGGGAGGGGGGCGGGAGGGATGAAGAACCAGGATTTATACGAGTGTCTCAACTGGGTGTTTTAATGGTAAGTTGAAACGTTGTGGATACGCATTTCAGCATTAACAAAACTTAAATTGAACAGATACAAGGAGGGTACCATTTTCGTAAAAATTTCTTTTAAAAAATTGTTTTGCTTTGTTTTATCTTGTTGTTGTTGTTGTTGCTTTTGCTGTCTAAACAAATGCACGGCCGTTAAAAATAAGTATAATGTTTGGTTGGATTTTCGCATCTTTTCAGTGCTAAAAACAGAAAGTTTTGCAGAAGCATTTTAGAAAGTGCACTTTTAGTAACCTCCGAACAGGTATCAGTGTAAAATCAATAACAGTTCAAACAATTAATGTCATGCCTACCTTGTATTTTTTTGTAAGAGACACAAAAACGTGTACAGCACAATAAAAGTCTGACAATAAAAGTCAGCTCAAATTTTTATGTGTTGTCAGCGATACCGCCAGGAAAGTGGCCGAAGCACCCCAAATACACATGCCAGCAAATGTTTAACAAGTCCCAGATAAAGATCAACGAGAGTTGTTTCAATTAATTAATGTCACGCCTACCAACGAAAAGTTTTTTTTAAAGAAATATATGACAGTCAGGTCGGATTTGCATGTGTTTTCAAACGGTAGGAAAGGGAAGCTGTGAACAGAAACACTCTAATCGCTTATGCCATGATACACTGAAGATTTCTACACCACATTTCAGTACTACAGGAAGAACATTCTGGAGAAGCAGACGGTGACGTTAGGTGCAAAGCAAGTGCATTCCAGCACAGCAAACTATCAAGTACTTCCTATTTCCGCAGGTGGTTGGGGTATATTTCACAAAATATTTAAATGAGCATCAGTGCCGTGATTACAACTGTGGTCAAGTTTCTGACATAAAAACAAAGGATGATGCGCAATGCAATGCACTTGTTATTATTGTCTTCCAATGTTTATATCCTCTCACTCTTCTTCTTCTTCTTCTTCTTCTTCTTCTTCTTCTTCTTTTTCTGCTTCTTCTACTTCTTCTTCGTTTTCTTCTTCTTCTCGTCCTCCTAATTCGTTTCCTTCTTCTTCTTCTTCTTCTTCTTCTTCTTCTTCTTCTTCTTCTTCTTCTTCTTCTTCTTCTTCTTCTTCTTCTTCATCTTCTGCTTCTTCTACTTCTTCTTCGTGTTCTTCTTCTTCTCCTCCTCCTTATTCGTTTCCTTATTTGTTTTCTTCTTCTTCTTCTTCTTCTTCTTCTTCTTCTTCTTCTTCTTCTTCTTCTTCTTCTTCTTCTTCTGTCACCTCCTTGTTGTTGTCGTTGTTGTTGTTATTGTTGCTGTTGTTGTTGTTGTTGTTGTTGTTGTTGTTCGCTTGACATTACGATCTGGTCCCCAGCACAGAGTACACACTGACACAAAGTCAATTACACTTTTGTTTTGAAATTAATTTCAACCTTTTTTCATAGCGCTTTTCCAGCTAAAGAGCTGCTCAAGGCGCTGGCCAATGCAGGATCTGATTCAAGTCGCGTTAATCCTTCTTGCGATATCACCTATGCGCCACAACCTTCATACACAGACCCAGGACACACACACACACACACACACATAAAACACGCACACACACACACGCACGTACACACACACGCATATAAACAAAACAACAACAAAAACACGCACACACACAAAGGAACAGATCTTCGCAATAATCAGCAGGAAGACATTCAAAAACAACACATGCATTACAGATTATGTGTCAATAATGCAGACAACTTGCGTCAAATGATGAAAGATAAAACGTCTTATCAGCAAGAATATATTTCAATTTTCTCAGTTAAATCCAACGATGCCTGCATCAGATTTTTTCTATTTGTACCTTTTGTTGTTGTTTGGCTTGTAATCATTATTATTTGGTGCTGCAGTTAGCAGCAGTAGTATTTTGTTGATGCTAGTGTTTTGTTTTGTTTGCTTGTTTGTTCGTTCGCATATTTCTAAATTCGCTATCATACACCAAGAAAATACAATTTAAATACAGACCTATATATATATATATATATATATATATATATATATATATATATATATATATATATATATATATATATATATATATATATATATATATATATATATATATATATATATATATATATATATATATATATATATATATATAAAAGATAAGATAACTTTATTATCTTTTACAAGAAAATACATTGTGGTGTACAATTACAATCAACACGGAATAAACATCACAATAATAATAACAACAATCATAATGACAATGAGGATAAAACTGCACAGTCACACATGAATATAATTACACTTATGCATGCTAACATTAAACGACAGCAAATGTTACATGAAATTATTTTGGGCAAACACACACACACTCACACACACATGTCATTTATTAAGTAATGAAACAGCTTTTGGGATAAAACTGTTTTTCGTTCTGAGAGTTCTGACCCTTGGTGTTTGGTAGCGCCTTCCATAAGGCAGGAGCTGGAAGTGGTGCGCAAGCACATGAGTGCTATCCAGCACAATGCAACTGGCTTTCCGCACAACACATATATATATAATTTCGAAGAATTGAGGTTTTCAAATAAATCCGAATCCGACATCATTTCATTACACTCTGTTTTTATATGTCATTGTTATTGTTGTTGTTGGAGGTAATATGGTTTAATATTGTTTTGCTGGGTCCTGTTTGCAAGCATGCTTAAAATATTGTCTGCAAACCAAGCGTGCAAACAAAAAGCCTTGATCAAATTAAAAAAAATCCATAAATCATATTTTGCTTTAAATCGACTGCATTTCCAAATACCTTTCTCGATCTTGGCACAGCAACGGTACACCGTGCAAGTCAATTTGCGTGTGGATTAATATGAGGAGCGTGGAGACAAGAAGTTGTTTGTGTTCTGCGTCTGAAACCTTTGGTTGCATTGGGTCAAGTTGTACATGACCTCGTGAGAAGCTACGTCACTATTCGTAGACGTTTGTCGTCGTAAAAAAATCAACCACGTCCCTTTGATTTGACAGCTTTCGTCTCTCATAATTTCTCGCGACGTTTCCCTGCGAAATGAACGCCTTGTGAGATACTCTTTGTGTTATTAAATTGTAATTTTCTATACTCTCTCTCTTTCTTTCTCTCTCTCTCTCTCTCTATCTCTCTCTCTCTCTCTCTCTCTCTCTCTCTCTTACATTATAAAAGTACAATTTCTGTGTAGCACTTCCTTTCTTTTTATAGTTTTTTTTTTCTACATAATTATTGAATCCATTAAATTTAGTATGGACATTGGGGGAATGAAACAAAATTCTCTCCATCCTTCCCGCCCTCGAACACACAGACACAAACACACACACAGACACACACACAGAAACACATACACACAAGAACGAATTTCTTAGTCTAAAATCACTTCTGAATAGACGTTAAATGAAACGCGCGCAAACACATAATATTTGCAAAACATCAGAACTGGGTTTATTTAAGAACGTAGGAATGGAAAAGTGGTTTATTTGTCGGAAAGAGCGAAAAATTCATCTCAAATGTAAGAATCAGATGCACAATTGGCTCTTTCCATCTAAAAAGCTGACCTAGTTCGTCTCCTATTAAAGCACTCTCATGCACTACAATTGCACTCCCATGCACTAAAAGAGCACTCCTGCGTACTTGGAAAAAAGTGGGGTCCTGGAAAAAAGGGGGTTCCTAGCAAATGATCCCATTTGTAACTAAGAAAGAAAAGGTCTGGTACCCATTTGTACGTTTACGCAAGTGCACACACACACACACACACACACACAAGCACACACCCACACAAACACACACAAAAACTAACTTACAAACATAACACATACACACAACCACACAATACAATACTTCCTCTTAAAGAGCAAACAATGCCATATAAAAAGCCCACTTTGATGTTCCAGTACATTCTCAAATACCGAGTGGGAAGGCAGGAGGTGTGTATATATATATATATATATATATATATATATATATATATATATATATATATATATATATATATATATATATATATATATATGTTTGTGTGTGTGTGTGTGTGTTTGACAGAGAGAGAGATAGGGAAAGTGGGCTGGGGTGGGCGTAGTTGAACGAAAGATAAATAACAAAAATGTGAGAGAAAACAAACAAACAAACAAACAAACTATACAAACCATTCCTAATGACAACAAAAACAAAACACGCCACTCTGATCGAAGCCAAGACAAGAAAATAAAAACTAAACAATAAGAAATAAAGTTTTTAAAAAATTGTTTAAACAAAGCCAACAAATTAATTACGCTGTTGTTTCCTATGACAGCAAACACTCTGCCCGGGGCATTGCAGCACTGGGTCATTAGGTCAGCAGGTCAATCAGAAAACAGAAGAATCGAATTAACGAGCATACACAAAGGGAACTTCATAAATATTCATCATCATCATCGCCTCCCACTACGGGACGCGTCTTGGTATTTAAGTCGCTCGATCTGTGCAGCACTTGCAATATGCAGTTTAGATGACCACAGCGATTCCTGCTGAGTTAAACACTGCCCGTTGACGGTATCGGAATCGGGACGTCCTATCCTATCCTATCCTATCCTATCCCATAACTCGGAGGTCGTAGGGGCACCACAGATGATTGTTTAACCAGCGTACTCCATCTTTCCCTGTCCTCAGCAACCCTGATTGTTTCGCTCAGTGTCAAACCAGTCCATTCTCGAATGTTGTCCTCTCACCTCTTTTTTTGGTCTCCCTCTTCTTCTGCCTCCTTGCGTATCGGGACGTAATCTATGGGGAAGTGGTCAGAGAAAATAGCATTGCGCAAGTGAGCCACATGTGCGTGTCTAGCTAGGGTTTGATTCACGGAGTCATGCGTTCGGCGTTCGAATTTATTACATTACATTACATTATTATTGCTTTAGGTCCAGCGGACTCTTCCGAGCCAAATCAGGACCGGACAACCCCCAATCCGCATAAAAGATCTGCTGAAACAACCCTAGTGGTAAAACCGAACCAGCCAGTCACTTTACAATAAAGACACCCCACGCAGGGGACGGCTGAGGCTTCACCCCAACTTATCGAACCCCCGTTTACAAAAACAAAATAGAATACAAACATCACTATAAATTATCAACAAAACACATACATATAAAATGCCTACATTGCTAAATAATAACATCATAGGAAGCCCTAGTGACCACCCGGCAGAAAGCGTCCAATATTCCCAAGCTGATCCAACAGACCCCATACACAAACAAAAAGTCTTGTCCCGGAAGAGTTTTCAAGAAAAAAGGTAGGAGACTGGTCTAGCGAAGAAGACGATAGTATACCAGATTGATAGAAAAGAGCAGGAATGAGAAAGAGCAAATGAGAAAGACAGCGACAGTGGGAATTTAAAGCACTAAATTTCCAGAAAGTGGGGATACTATTTATACTGAAACCCCCGGCACCCCAACGGGGGTCCAAACAGAGGTAACAACCGGGGAATATAAATAGCCTAAGTAAAATATATTAAAGCACTATCGCTTAGCATTTAGAAATATGTGGTGGTAAATATAATAATCAATACTCTACAACAAAAGTTCTGGATGTGAACGCCAAAACCTAACCTAGATCCACGTACATAGTTTCGTTTTCTGCAACCTCTTGTCTCTTCTTTCCACTGCTTACGCTATTAGGTTAGGTTAGGTTAGGTTAGGTTAGGTAGGGTTAGATTAGGTTATGTTAGGTTAGATTGGGTTTGGCGTTTTTTTTTTAAATTTCATTTGTTACTAGGAAAAACAATACTTCATCGAAACTGACCCAAAACCTGACATTCGAAATAATAATGACAAAACAGAAACTATTTTTTTTTAATGTCCATCCAACCTGAAACACAATTAAAGCTGTACACGATGCATGTTTTTGGGGCTGTGATCGCTTAAAAATTGGGATAAATATCAACACGATCTGCGTTCAATGAAGCATAACTTCGGCAGCGATCGGCACGACTCCCAGCCTCTCTTTTTACGCTTCATCGCCTCCGTGACTCTCATTGTTTTCTAAAGGAAGGAGGGAAGAAACAGAAGAGGAAAGCAGCAGTTCTCTCCCTTCCCCTTGCCCAGGTGAAGTTTTCTCGCTTAAAGCACGAGCAAGCATACGGCTGTAACGAACACAGGTAGAAAAGGTGAACCTGCAAAACACAGTTGTTGTAATTGGGAGAGGAGGCGAAGAGGTGGGGAGGGGGGGAGAAATACAGCAAACTAGAAATAACTGTGGCTGTTTGACTGAAGGACCGACTGCTTTTCGTATTACATGTGACCAGCGCCTTGAGAAGCTCTCTCAGCTTGTAAGTGCGCTATATAAGAGCAGCGCCTTCTTTCCTAATTCCGGCCCACCGCCGTAGCTCAATTGGTAGAGCGTTCGCCTGGCACACCGATGACCTAGGTTCGAATCCCGTGGTGGGCAATATAATATGTGGCCATTTTTACTGTCCATTTTAGCAGTATGATTGCTTTGGTGGTTCAGTGTTGATTCAGGTCTCTTTCCCTGGGATGGTTATCCCCGTCTGCCATATCGCCAATGGTGGGCGTAGACGTTAAACCTCAATGTTCATTCGTTCATTCATTCCTAATTCCATTCATTCAGTGAAACAAAAAGTCTTGGTAGCTTTAAAACCATTACATGCAACACACGTTAAATAAACAATGCGTGGTGATTCTTTGTATCAGTCATTCACTCACTCGGTACTCAATTCTGTAAATAACTCTTTCAGTGCCCTTAGGAAATGGACAGTTGGTTTTAATTAAATTCATCACATAGATGACGATGCTTAATCTAAACTGAACAACAGTACACTCCCCACGCTACCCCAACCTCAAAAAAGTTTCATCACTATTTTAAATATCTGTTAACGTGCAAACACGTAGTCTGGAACTATCTGTGTGTGTGTTTGTGTGTGTGCGTGTGTGGTTGTGTGTGTGCACGCGTTGTTTTTATTTTACTTTCTTTGTTTACTTGCACGTGACTTTCCCCCCCCCTCCTCCAAACTGATTTTTTTCTCTCATTGTTTTTAGATTGCTGCAGGCATTTATTTACCTTTTAATCGACAGCTACTATATTGTGTAAAGTTTACTCTTGGGTGCATGTATTTGTTTCTCGTTAGTCAGTTCATTCATTTATTTCTTTATTACTTTTTTTTCTTGTTCGAACTTATTGCATTTCTTGTCTTTTATACTATAGTTAAATGTTTGTAGTTTTCTTTTCACGGTTGAGAAGATTAATTAATGTGCTTCTGTTTCTTTTTTTTTATTGGTTTGTACTTGTTCCTGTTCGCCAGACATTTCATTGTTGTCATTTGTCAAAGGGTAGCACTTATTTAAGCTTTGCTTTTGTGTGCCCTTTATGTTCTCCATGCTTTGTTTGCTTGTCTCGTGAATAATAAAATTCTGTTTCAACCAAAAAAGTTTCCTATTTTAATATTTGTAAATGATTCCCTAAATAACATACCGCTACAACAGCACAGGCGCTTACCGTTGCTAGTATTAGAAGAAAAGGAAAGTGAAAATTTGTTCGCTTTTTTCCTTTGGCGTGTATTCGTCACAGTCCTAACGGCCTAAAGACAATTTGATAGCTGTGTGCAGGTGCACGTGTAAATCGAACAGCGGGCAGACTGTGTGGTGATCAGCAGAACTAATCGAAACAGAAAATGGCGGTTGTTAATGGTCTCTCTTCCTTCTTTCTTTTTTATTATTCCCCTTCTCGACTTATTATATTCCTTCTTATTGTTTTAACAATTAGTACTGTTTCCTCGGCAGATTATCGGCTTAGTGGACAGTCTCTGCCTCGTAGTTCGATTCCCGGTCTATAAACTACTGTGATAGTTCTCTTATCCTCCGAAACAAGAATGGACTTAAAGTAATGATTCGATTGACGATTTTGCTTTCTCGCGCGTCTCTTAACAGCATTTTATAACAAAAAAATCAGTAAATTGTATCAAAATACTGAAGAAGTTTTACATACTAGATTTAAAATATCATCATCATTCTGGAACTTGCCAATTAAACAGGCCTTTTCCCATATATGCGCAATGAGCATTTCTCTCGACGTAGAGGATCAAGCTATACAAGACAACGACAACAACACCAACAACAACATCATTATCATCATCTCTTCTTGATTTCTGACAAAGGGGACAAACGTTAAGAAAATACGCCGCAATACATTACAAAAGTACCGAAAGAAGAAAAAAACTGACCTCAAACATTTAGATTTTGGGATGAATGCATAGACTCATATTTCTGCCATGAATGTCAGTCAAAAAACAAGAGGACGAAAAGATTGGGTGGGAGGGGAGGGAGAAAGAGAGAGAGAAGGATGAGGAGAAGGTGAGGAAGAATTAAAAGAGGATTCACATAATTGTCAAAAACAATTACAGAAAAAAGCCTCAGAGCAAGAAAAAGGAGAAGCAGACGACGACGACGACGAAGAAGAAGAAGAAGAAGAAGAAGAAGAAGAAGAAGAAGAAGAAGAAGAAGAAGAAGAAGAAGAAGAAGAAGAAGAAGAAGAAGAAGAAGAAGAAGAAGAACAAGAAGAACAAGAAGAACAAGAACAAGAACAAGAACAAGAACAAGAAGAAGAACAAGAAGAAGAACAAGAAGAACGACAAGGGTATCCCATCCCCACACCCCACACTCAAGACTATGTAAACATAGAAGAGACACAGATATGACGGGAAAGGCAGAAGTAAACGAAACAACACCCAGGAAGAAAAGAGACATGCAAGCAATGGACACACAGGCGCCACAAGTTGTTAAGGAAACACACACACTGCCACTGTCCCCAATTCTATTTCCAGGATTCCTTGTCAGCTTCTGGCATTTCGTCCGACTCCCCACCCACACCATCCCTGAAAATTGCGCTTCTTGAGTGATGAAAGGTTATAAGGCTATGTCCTCCCTCCCTCCCTCTCTCTCTCTCTCTCTCTCTCTCTCTCTCTCTCTCTCTCTCACCCACACTCACAAACCTCATCACGGCCTTAAGGGGAAATTGTTAAGAAACAAAAGAAAAGAGACGAGATTTGATAAAGAAATACAGAAAAAAGGGCCTCTTCAATCGTTCCCTTCCCTTGTTCCTCTTGTTTAAAATTCTTCCGTCTCTCACTCCGCCTCTCTCTCTCTCTCTCTCTCTCTCTCTCTCTCTCTCCAATTTTCATTTTAAAAAACATGTGCCACAAAGTGTAAACAAAGATATAACGCTTCGATTAATAATAATAATAATAATAATAATAATAATAATAATAATAATAATAATAATAATAATAATAATAATAATAACAATAACATATAGATAGATAGATAGATAGATAGATAGATAGATAGATAGATAGATAGATAGATAGATAGATAGATAGATAGATAGATAGATAGATAGATAGATAGATAGATAGATAGATAGATAGATAGATAGATAGATAGATAGATAGATAGATAGATAGATAGATAGATAGATAGATAGATAGATAGATAGATAGATAGATAGATAGATAGATAGATAGATAGATAGATAGATAGATAGATAGATAGATAGATAGATAGATAGATAGATAGATAGATAGATAGATAGATAGATAGATAGATAGATAGATAGATAGATAGATAGATAGATAGATAGATAGATAGATAGATAAGTGAGTACACCGAACGACAATATAAAACTTGTGATCCACGTAGTCATAATTATACTGACACAAGAAACGTTTTTTTATCACGTACCTAAATGTGGGTGCATATGTATGTATGTTTATGCATGTGTATGTACTGTACATATTTGTGAAAGTCTAAAATGGTCCTGATTTGGCTCAGAAGAGTCCGCTGGACTTAAAGCAATAACCACGTAATGTAATGTAATGTGAAAGTCTAAAATCATGTGATCAATGAAAGGATTTAAATTTTTAAAAAATATGTTTCTGAATCTGAATCTGATCCACGTAGACTGGCCCGATATACCCCAGGTTGCAAACATTCGACAGCTTGGAGAAGGAAACAAAAGATCATTGTATGTCAACAACGACACCATATTTAAACAAATCAATGACATAAAGCAGCCATGCCAGCCAACGAAGTACATGCTCGTACCACAGACAGTACAATCTCTCTATTATTTTCTGACTTTGGCTCGTGTACAACCTACACACAGTCCAACCTGCAAGAAATATTACAGTGATATATATATATATATATATATATATATATATATATATATATATATATATATATATATATATATATATATATATATATATATATATATATATATATATATATATAGATAGATAGATAGATATAGATATAATATATATTATAATAATGCGTACCCAACAGCACTATACTTTTAGATAAAAGAAAACAACAACATAAAAGAAAGCCAGTTCAATGTAATACAACTAGAGGCAGACCAATGGACCTCCCTCTTCCTCTCGTTATAGTATACTATATTCTATAGTATATTATCTCTCTGGCCCATGCACAAAAACCTACATCCACACACAATCCCTGCCATGCTAGCTGCATGTTCGATCGGCCTGGCTCGAACAAGTATTAATTGCTTTACACGACCGCCATCATAGTCCAGCATGCACTGGGAGCAAGCATTGTGGGATTTGGGGGTGTGCACGTGCGGTATTCAGCTCACGTGCGAAGGGCGAGGGGAGACAGAGAAGGGGACGATGGGAGAGACAATTTACCGTCTGCCTTTCAGCCTCCCTGGAGGAAGAGGCAAGTCACCAGCAGTAATTGAAAAGGTGACATCTTCTTTTAGTGAAAGAGGGGGGAAAAAAAGGTTCGATTTCAAAATAAACGTGGATTTTTCCTTCTTTAAGAAAGAGTTGAAATTTTAGACAGTGAAAAATCGTGGGAATATCGGTTGAACAAAGCAAATATAGAAGAGCGGATGTGGAAGTTGGAGGACGGGGGTAATGAGATTTTGAGGAGGGAGAGGAAAAGGGAGGGGTTGAACATCGTCAATGAAATGCTCGACTTTGGAGAGTTGAAAACGGAACTAGTGCTACAACTGAAACAGAGACTAAACGACGGAGGAGGTAGAGTGCACGTTGGACGAAAGTGTAGAAAGGGAGAGTAGGATTGAAAATTCGATAAGTAGAGTTTCTGAAAATTAAAAGCACAACGGAATAACAGGTTAATGCAAGTCTGCAAAAGAGTAAGTTGCACAACACAAGCAAAGAAGAAACGGAAGGCACAGGGAGCTGTGATTAGCAAGAGTTTGTATGATATGAAGTTATAGCTATTTATTTATTATGTTTATGTATTTTGATGAAAATGCAATTATCAAACAAATCAAACAAACAAATATACAAGCATCACAAAAGCATCTTGGGATACTCTTAAATTTGTCCATCTTCTACAAATGTCCCCTTTATCTGTTTTATTGCCCACTCTTGAAACCTAAAAACCCGTTCCTGCCATGTGAATTTTACGAATAAATTAAATGTTTTTTAACATTTTGCACTACAAAGGGTTTCGAATAAACCGAGCATCTAGATGTGATGTTTTGTTTGTTTGTTTATTTGTTTGTTTATTTGTTTGTTTTAACACAAACGTGCGTGCTAGAGTGCTTTTCCACTTCCTTAATAATGAAATAAACAAAGAAAGAAGATTTTAAAAACATTTTGTTTACTTCTGATTTCTATCCTATTATCTAACATCTCTTTGTTGTTGAGTCCGCTGGTGTTATGACTTACTCTCAAACTGTTTCAGCAGCAACAACAACAACTAAGTGTCCAGTGTTTTAACGCCTTCTTACTCCTTCTGCAACTGTTCTGCAATGTGCATTCGTGAGCTACAACAATCCCTTAACATCAAAACTAACCGTACTATTTCAGAGAGCAGTTCAGGGTGACCTAAACAACAACAACAACAACAAAGAAACATTCTCTCTTTCCCTCCCATCTCCCCCTTTCCCCAAATGTCTTACCCCACCTTTCTTCGTTCATCTGCTCTTTCAACATCTGTATTCTTCTTAATCATTTGTTCTTTCTTCGACAGTCTCTGCTTGCATTGTACACACGCATGCACACACACACAAACACACACACACACACCGCTATGCAACAAAGATAGTTTTCCCACTAGGCCTACACAGAGTCTACCGGCCACCTTCTGACCGTCCTATTTCTTTCTTCAAATTTCAAGTAAAGTCGTGCCATGATCATCTCTCATCGTTTCCTCCAGCAGCTCTGGCAAATAAAAATATACAAGCGCATACGCCAATCCAAGGAAGACAAAAACAGCGGACAGCGCTAGCTGGTAGCAGCAGCAACAGCAGCTCCTAAAGCAGAAGAAGGAAAAGCCACGCAAAAGAAAGGGAAGGAGAGAGGCTGGCATGGCTAGGGAGGGACAAGGGAGGATCGATACTCATGTTTTATTCAACACCATGCGGCCAATGTCGTGGTGATGATTTAGACTGCCAGCTTCTCCACCGTTCTATGGGCGCCTGTTTTACACCCCTTTAGCTTTCTCACTAGGTTCTAACTTCTAGGACCGTACGTCTTGTTCCCGTGCGTTTTTCATGTGGTGTATTGGGTACCTTGTTTGTTTTGTTTTTTGTTTGAATGGTGTTGTTGTCGCTGCTAGTTCTAGCTGGGGCGTACGTCTTGTAATGCGCGTTTCCATGCATTGTATTGTGTGTGCCTCAGACGTTCTTTAGCTTCACACGGCTGAACTTTTTTTCCCTGTGTTTGTTTTGTCATGCATTGTTTTTGAACATCTTAACTTTTCGCTCGTTCTGACCCTATATGTCTTATGCCGTGCGTTTTCGTGTTGTTTTTTTTTTCGTAGAATATGTCTTATGGGTTCGCTAGTGTTCGTTTTTTTTAAATTTGTTTTGTGTTTTCCTTGTCTTGTTTTTGTTTTATATAGCCTACGTTGGCTTCCATTAGAGTTTAGACTAGGCCTAGCACATTACGTCTTTTTTGTTGCGTTTTTTGATGTTTGTGTTAAACGTCTTAATTTTGTTGTATAATAAAAGCGCCGTGTTCTTGATGATGTTTCTATTTGAATTGTTGATGTTGTTGTTGTCTCGGCTGCAACAAGTTCTGCCACTGTTTTTTTTAAAACTAACTTACATATCCATCTCGTAGCTGTGATGATTCTGATCAATAAGAGGTTAACTGTAATAATATAGAGGTGGTCATAACGAAGTCTCTTATTACTGTTGTAGCTTATCTTCTTCCTCTCCTTGTTGCTGTGGGTGTGGTTGTTGTTAGTGCTGTTGCTGTTGTGGTTGTAATTCTTCTTCTTCTACTTCTGTTGTTATTGTTCTTCTTCTTTTTGTCCTCAGCCTCTTCCTTCCTTATCTTCGTCCTCACTCCTATCCAATCTTCAACTTTCATCCATTCTGCTATTGTTCTGGATTTTCAATGATAGTGTTTCGGTGTTGTCTTCTACTGGTTTTCCTCACATTCATCCTGTTCCTCCTCTCATCCTTGTCCTGTCTTCTACTCATTCTTTAATCTTAATCTAATCACCTATTGCCTGAGATTCTGAATGGAGTAGTGCCTCGGTCTTCTTCTTCTTCTTCTTCTTCTTCTTCTTCTTCTTCTTCTTCTTCTTCTTCTTCTTCTTCTTCTTCTTCTTCTTCCTCTTCTTCTTCGTCTTCTTCTTCTCCTCTTCCTCCTCCTGCACCTCCTCTTTTCCGGTCGCTCTTTAACCTTAATCCGTTCTCTTATTGTCTGGGATTCTGAAAGGAGCTGTTGTGACTCGGGCTCTGTCGTCTCTTCAACATTACAAGCTTTTCAATCCCTCGTCATGCTGTCTCGGCCTCTCTTCCTCGAAGACTGTTGTGTTATACAGAGACAATGAATATTGGATTTATCATCATTGTTGTCCCATTCCGGCCTTTGTTGCTGCTGCTGCTGAGCCACTGTGCTATTAAGGACGATGTAGCTGTAGCCTTCCATAGGCTACATGCACATTGAATAAAATTCTGTGTACCCACGGTGTGGGAGGGTGCTTGGAGACTTGCCATAAAGCAGGCATGATGTAGTTTAGCTGTATTGCTCTTTGTGTTGTGCTATGTGAGAGAAGATATAGTACAAAACAAAATTCGATATACTCGTAGTAGGGGGCATTCAAAGTTCAGTTCTGTTGAATTGTGTTCAGCTGCATGCAAGCTGATTACAGTTGGCCCTAGGCATGAAGTGAGACGGGGTCTTCTATAATCATTAAGTTTATTAGAAGACCGTTAGAGTACCTTGCGTGAATGTGGTGTGTGTGTGTGTGTGTGTGTGAGAGAGAGAGAGAGGGAGAGAGAGAGAGACAGACAGACAGACAGAGAGAGACAGAGATAGACAGAGACAAAATCTGTATTATTTATATTATTCATATATTCACTCACTCACTCATTCGATCCTTTATTCATTTATTTCCTTAAAATTAGTACCAAACAACAACAATATTTGTCTGGATAGTCCTAACAAGTACCGAATCAGCTGCTATTTATTTACGTACATACATTGGGCGACGTGGGTTCGAATCCTGACTTCAGCAAACTATTTTGTGATTGCTGGATATTACGGGCCAGCGCCTTGATAAGCTATCTGAGCTTGAAAGTGCGCTATATAAGAGAAATCTCTTTCTTTTCCTTCTTTTACATTCATTCAGTCATTCATAATACTTCTTTACTAAGGCTCTTTGTGTCTGCACATTCCAACGCTTTGCAAGGTCAGGAAAGTACTCGGCGTATCTAATGAAACGTTCTGATTCCACTGCATGCATGGTATTTCAGACTAATGTGTACCGTAACAAAAATTAGTAATGCGTTTACTTTTTATTATCTATTGTACCCTCTCGTGTGTGTGTGTGTGTGTGTGTGTGTGTGTGTGTGTGCGTGCGTGTGTGTGGGTGCGTTTGTGTGTGTGTGTAAAAACTATGGCATGTCCACTTTTTTCTACTAGTTCTAGTTCTCTACTGAGAAACTGAGAGGTCCATAAATAAATACTTACCCTTTTAACAAATACGAACGCAAACTAATGTTCTACTAAAATTTGAGGAGGCGACAAAATGGGCAAAACAGTCTATGATTTTCATTATTTTAATGTCTAAAACTTATATTATCATTTTATTGTGTTTTGTTTTGATTTCTGTAAATTTACCGATTTTATATTATTATTTTATTGTAACTTAATTAATTCCGATGTGTTTTATTTGTATCTTAATTTTATATTATGACGGTTTACTTTAATATGATACCCAGGAATTAGTATTTAAATAATGGCTATTACTAATTTATTTGTAATACCTTTAACAAAATTTTTCTAATGTTTATATATTTTTTTCCTTTTGCTGCTTTTATTTAATTTCGCAATATTTCCCTATTTGTTATTATTTTAAATTAATTAAATCTCCTTTCGTGAAAGCTCTTTAATTAACTTTTTCATTATACTATTACAATTATTTTAATTTTATTTTATTTCATTTTTTTATTAAAATTTTTTTGTAAGCTTATTTAACAGACGGTATTTTGTTCTATTGTTTCGAGTATTTTATTGTCTGATAAGTACTTCGTATTATATTTGTATTCAGCTTTTAACATTTTATTTAATGTAAAATATTTATCTATTATTCTACGCTAATAACTTATTTAATTTAATTTCTATACGAAATAAATTTATTTTATTTTATTTCCTGTTAAATTATTTCATTTTTTAATCAAGTATTTTCATCTAAATAATAATAATAATAATAATAATAATAATAATAATAATAATAATAATAACAATAATAACAACAACAATAATAATAATAATAATAATAATAATAATAATAATAATAATAATAATAATAATAATAATAATAATAAAAATAATAATAATAATAATAATAATAATAATAATAATAATAATAATAATAATAATAATAATAATAAACATTTGTTCAGCGCCCTTCATCACTAAAGCTCATAGCGCTTTACAGAAATAAGGAAATAATAAATAAATAAAGACATAAAACAAAAGAAAAACATGGCAAACCAAATCAGAACACACACACACACACAGACATACACACACACCGACTATGACTGTGTTTTAAGTATTTTAGAAAGAAATGTGCAGGATCGAGATTTAAGGATACACTGTTGAAAATGTGTGTTTTCAGTCCAGAGCGAAAGGAAAGAGATTATTCGACATAGCGCGGGTTGAAGGAAGAGAATTCCAAACCGTAGAGGCTGAAAAGCAACATGACCGTTCGCCAAAAGTTTTGTTTTCATACGGGGAATAAGAAACTCGCGACTCTTAAAAGTTGAACGGAGAAATTCTGGTGGTATATAAAGTGGACTAATTCTGGGAGGTACAATGGACCAGACAGAGTAACAGCTTTGAAGCAAAGGCTTGCAATTGTATACTGTATTCTGTTCTCCACGGGAAGCCAATGCAATGATTTCAAATGAGAAGTGACGTAGTCTGATTTTGGAGCATTCAATATAAGGCGAGCAGCATTGTTCTGTATCTTTTGCAGCTTGCGCAGCAGATACTGAGGGCAAACCATAGAAAAGGGCGTTACAGTAGCCAGGTCTAGACAGGATGAACGGAGAGACAAGAGTCTGAATAGCACTGACAGAAAGGAGATGACGGATGGAGCTTATGCGACGCATTTTAAAGTTGTGGAGAAGGTTGAGGATGTGAGGATGCACAGTGAGATGTGAGTCAAGTATTACACCTAAGTTTTTGGCAGAGTCAGAGCAAGGAACAACAGAGTTACTAGCAAGAAGAGAATCAGGCAGATAAGACATTTGTTGACATTCTAAATACTAATACTTCATACGATAAACTTTTGTTTATAATTTAAATACTTCTTGTTTTATTTCACGCTGCTGTAATGTTATGTTATTTATCTATTTTATAGTTTAACTTCATGTTATTTTTTCATGACATTCCACTTTATTTCAAATTAGTTCCCATTTTCTAGTTGACCGGCCATGATTAGGTAAACAAGGAAGCACACGTTAATTGTGTGAACAATTCTGCCGTGTCGTGGGACTCTATTCACTAATGACGATCCGCATGCCCTCTTCCCGACTCAGGCTCTCCCTACTCCACACACAATTTTCTACCCCCATTTTCTTCCCCCGCATTCTCTCTCTCCCTCTCTCTCTCTCTCTCTCTCTCTCTCTCTCTCTCTCTCTCTCTCTAATCAATCCACCCTTACCCACCCACCATGCACCCACACACTCTCTCTCACACGCATGCACCCACACACATTCTCTCTTTCTCTCTCTCTATCTCTCGTCCACCATCTTGCAACCCCTCTCCTCTAAAGCTGTCATCTACCTTTACTGTTTATCCATGTGCAGTGCTTCTCAGTTCTTGGCTCGTCCATTCCCTGCGAACAGCCAAATGTTATTTTCACATGCGATTAATGCTCTCTCTCTCTCTCTCTCTCTCTCTCTCTCTCTCTCTCTCTCTCTCTCTCTCTCTCTCTCTCTCTCTCTCTCTCTCTCACCTTTCATAAAATGTATTTATTTAAAAGTCAGTAAGGTTTTGGTATAATGCATTCTTGTATCCACATTTAACAAATAAGGCGATCACTTTTACTGTAAACCTGAATTTGTTTCTATTCCTTGCTGCAACACGAAAGAAACCAAAACATCTACAGAAAAGGATCAATAGTAATAATAATAATAATAATAATAATAATAATAATAATAATAATAATAATAATAATAATAATAATAATACAAGTACATACATGATGGATTCTGAATAAGCGTTTTTCTTCTAAATCCGACTCAAAGCGCGACGATCTATAAATTAAAAACAACATGTAATACACTTAAATTCACAATACACACGTATTTAAGAACATAACCATATAGACTACAAGCAGTGCAGAGACCTAAAAATAAAAATGCTAATAAAGTCCACACAAAAAATTGTTTGTAATGAAAATTTAAAAAACAAACTAAATTGTAAATAATAGTAATAATAGTAAAAACAAAGAAACAAACAAAACACAACTACACTATCCATCAGGGATTCGAACCCAGTTCGCCCGCACTTAAAACACCAGTATCTTATTACGAGAATAAGACTACGTGTTTGGCTCTCTCTCCTTGTCACAACGCCCCTCATATTCACACCTCCGTCATAAACACTACACGATGTGGGCTCCATGTTCGGAGAAAGCCAGCAAAACTTGGCATGAACCCGTCCTTGGTCCCTGGAGTCGGGAACATGGCTTGCTTGGTATGGAAGAACAAGGAGTAAGAGTAGGAAGAGACGAAGAAGAAGAAGAAGAAGAAGAAGAAGAAGAAGAAGAAGAGGAGGAGGAGGTAAAAACTGGTGATGCAAAGAACAAGATGAAAGTAAGAAGCTACAAAAAAATAGAGCATTACATTACACGATTATTGCTTTAGGTCCAGCGGACTCTTCCGAGCCAAATCAGGACCAGAATAAAAAATAGTGAGCGGTGTGAGCAAATATGATGAAATTAAAGAGGAGAAAGAAAGTTTTTTTTTAAAAGTTCTGTCTGTGTTTGTCTGTCTGTCTGTCAGTCAGTCTAGTCTGTCTGTCTGTCTGTCTGTCTGTCTGTCTCTCTCTCTCTCTCTCTCTCTCTCTCTCTCCCCGGCGAAGTAGACCTCTTTCTTTCACTCACTCGCACAAACACACCCACCAAGTTCCAACAGCTATGAAGAATGACTAGAAGAAGGCGGAAACGACAGGGAGAGGATGTCTCTATTGTCTCCATCCAAGCAGCCAAGGATCGCCAAAAGCGACAGTTCGGACAACGGTTAATCCTCTCGCCATAAGGGTGGTCGTTGATCAGTTTGTTTTGGCATCCTGCGCTTCACTGGGCACCAATGAAGCAAGCGTTTCTGCTATGGTCCCTTTAGGGACATGCCACTGTCTGCCTGGCTTCAGAAAATCGCCGATCTGCATCACTACCGGATAAGAATGTTCTTAGCCGGCTAATCTCCTAAAGTGAAAAACAGGTACAGAGCAAACTGATGCTGCGCTTGCTCACAGTTCCGCCCTGTTTGTTCGCTCTTGATGGATGATATGAGAGTGACAGAAGAGGTTCCAACATTGAAAGTGAAAGACTGGTCAACAAACGTGCGTGTAAGCTTTCATGTCTGCTGTGGTTGAATATGAATTTGGTGAACCCCTCTCATGCGGTCGTAGGTTTGGTGAAAAATCATGTTTATCAGCAGACCTTTGTATACATATCTCATGAATAATTGTGTACTTCCGAATCAAATGCATAGATACATAGATAGATAGATATAGATATAGATATATGATGATGCTGTTGTTGTTGCTTCTTCTTACTATTATTATTATTGCTATTGCTGTTGATGTTACTTATCGTTAATAATAATAATAATAATAATAATAATAATAATAATAATAATACTAATAATAATAATAATAATAATAATAATAAAACAACAACAACAACAATAATAATAATAATAATAATAATAATAATAATAATAATAATAATAATAATAATAATAATAATAATAATATTAATGAAAATACCAATTATTATTATTATTATTATTATTATTATTATTATTATTATTATTATTATTATTATTAATTACTATTATTAATATTATTATTGTTATTATTGTTTTAATAATTGTTATTATTATTATTATGCTGTTGTTGTTTTAGTTGTTGCTAACGTTTTCATCAGATCCATCTTTTCTGCTTACTTTAATTTTAATGAAAAGACTAATCATCTTAATATAGACACAGTCTCAAGTGACTTATGCATGCTTGCCAAGCTTGTGGTTCATCACTGCAGTGATCTCAATTAACAAAGATTAAGGTAGAGACTCATGTTTTAGACACATCCACTCAATTGGGGAAGACAGCCGACCTTTACATCACAAAGACAATTGAACTAATAAACATCCAATCTCGCTTAACTGAACAAACTATTATAAAACAATCACGCAAACAAGGTGAATGAAATAATAGGCAAACTACAAAAAACCCAGGTACCAAAGTCTGCGAACTGAACACAATATTAAACAAGAAATATAGTCCACAGAATGTTAGTCTAGATGCTTAGAGACATAGCTATACTAAATAAGTAAAGCTACAACGCAGTTAACAAAAAATTTTGAAATTTGTGTTTACAAAGAAATTTCATGACCTTGTGTTTAGTAGCGGAGGCAGCAGCAGTAGTAATAGTAGTAGTAGTAAACGTGATTTGTTTTCGAAGTTGAAATCGCGAAATCAAACAAGGCAACCCAGCCTTTCATAACCAAAGCTCGTAAGCATGACAATGAGCTAAGCAATCCCGTCATACAGCGAGTTTTCCTCCCCCCCCCCCCCCCGTGGGGGTGCCGGGGGTTTCAGTATAAATAGTATCCCCACTTTCTGGAAATTTAGTGCTTTAAATTCCCACTGACGCTGTCTTTCTCCTTTGTTCTTTCTCATTCCGATTCTGTTCTATCAATCTACTATACTATCTTCTTCTTCGCTAGACCAGTCACCTACTTTTTTTATTCATAACTCTTCCTGGACAAAACTCCTCATTGTGCCTTCGGTGTCACCACTAGGGTTGTTTCGGCAGATTTTTTAATGCGGAACAAGGGTGAGTCCTCTTTTAGCCAATTTGTGGTCTTGATTTTGTGGTCCTGATTCGGCTCTTTGCAGTCCGCTGGACCCTGTAAGCAGTGAATAACTAACTAACTAACAGCGAGTTTCAGCTGCGCCTAGTGTCAACCAGCATGGTTTCCCTCCAAAAGTTGGATTACAGTAATTGTGTCTCTGTACAAGCCATTCAAAGAATATTAACTTGCTTTCAAAACCAAACAAAACCAAACAAACAAAAACAGAAATCACCTAACTACCCAAAACTAAATAAAGTAAATAAATCCTGTGTCTTTCTACAAAACAAACAAATAAACAAAAACAAGAACACGAGTAAAACGAATATTAAAAAATGGCTAACCCACCGCCTTAAAATAAATACATTAATTAATAAATAAATAAACACGCAGGCTTATGGGTCGGGCCTTAAACAATTATTTCAAAGTGTGTCACACAAAGGTCAAAAGTCACATTCAAAACTAGGTCAACCGACCTATCCAACACAAACCCAAAGGCTGACAACACAACACGCCAGCAAGCAAACAAACAAACAAGCCAAGCATGCAGTGTGAGAGTTGATTCTATTAACAAGGGAACAATTGTGTGGCGGCAGCAGGCAGTCCTTTCCTCACCACGGGGAACGAGTTTCACGCACACCGGGTGGCTAAAACCAAGCCAACAGTGCCCCGTCCAAATGCCATAAAAAATGCCATGCGCATATACCACCCCTTTCAAACAACGCATTTGTATTTTTCGTCCTCTCTCCCTGTTTTTTTCTCCACCCCGTTCACGCTGGAACTTTTTTTTCCTTCGCTCCTTCCGCCTCCAGATAATCTTTTCTACCCGTACATCAAACCACCCTATTCAAAACACTTTTTTTTTTCGTATCGATTCCCGTCTCACCGTCTTTCGCTCACTGGCGTTATTTATTGTTGACAATTTTACCGTCTCTTCTTCTTTTCCTTTCACCACATGCATCAGCCACCCCTTTCACGCCAATTTTTGTCTGTCGGTTTCTGCGTCACTTTTCTTCACCAATGTTAAAGTCGCAACTTTTTTTGTCCTTTTACAGTTACTCGTCTTTTCTTCAACACCCCCCCCCTCCACCCTCTCCTCCCGATTCACACACACACATACACACACAAGCACTCCCTCACGCACACACACGCATACACACACACAACAAAGACACACTGCATGCCCACCCGCCTCCGAAAGAGAGACTGAGACAGAGATAATCAGAAACAGAGAGACTGAGAGGCAGAGACAGTCAGAGAGAGAGAGAGACAGACAGACAGAGACAGAGAAGAAGAAGAAGAAGAAGAAGAAGAAGAAGAAGAAGAAGAAGAAGAAGAAGAAGAAGAAGAAGAAGAAGAAGAAGAAGAACAACAACAACAACAACAACAACAACAACAACAACAACAACAACAACAACAACAACAACAACAACAACAACAACGTCTTCCAAATTATGAGTCGACAGTTTCCGTCACGTTGTAAAGATGTTAAAACAAATGGGGAAGCAGATAAATAAATAAGATGGCTACCCATTCTATCCTTGTTACAATTCTACGCTACTGCATGATCTATATGTAATTACATTCTTGAAAATCACTGATGAATTCTGTGATTGAGACCATAGATACAAATCGGAATGATTTAAAAAAAAAAAAAATATTACACCCCCATTTCCTTATGCATGGCCTCAATAGAAGATGCCGTTTTTTCCTGTTCTTTTCTGACTCTTGTCTTATTTATGTCTGCATAATAGTCAGAAAGATATTAATGACCTTTAGATAGATCAGCGAAACTTAGTTCGTAGTGATTACTTTCGTATCCGGTCTTGCAATCGGGAAATCTGTACGAACTTTTCTTCGTGCCTGCGGTTCTGAAATTTTGCTCGTCCTTATCCAGGGGATGTAAATGCCATCGTAACTTTCTAATATGCCGAGGTTGTTTTCGTTGAAAACGCACGAGTCTTTAGATATGGTTCATCACGGGCTAAAACAGACACTTTTCCCAAAGAAAGATTAGTTGAAGTTTAGGATTGAGCATTGGTAAGTTTTTTCTCCTCTTTATTAAAAAAAAACAACAACAACAAAACACAAATTAGAGACGTTCTATAACCCAAACTTGTGTTCATTGCCTACGCTAGTATACTAACTAACCCGTTTAGGCCTACGAATCTAGTAGTATAGGGCTCATCTAAACCACAGGCTGTGAAGTCTTGTCTTTCGTTGACCTCAATTACATACTATACATGGGAGGGCTGTTCGTGCACATTCAAAAGAATACACCAGAAAAGAGATTTTACACTTTTACCATGCCCACACTTAAAACCTAAACATAATGCAAAACGTACGTTGGAAATCTCAATCAGAACCACAAACTCCTTCGCCATTTACATCTGAAAGCAAAAGCAGCCCAAAAAACAGCACCTTTTTTGGAGCAAAGTACGCCTATTTTAATGAATCAACAACAATACTGGAAAAAGAATACAGTCAAAGCAATTATTCAAGCTTACGTTTATAGTAATTGACCCGATATCTGCAAAAAAAAAATACCAGAAACTTACATGAGAATCACGATTCGTCAAACTGATGAAAGTTCCGCATTTTTACTCAACGAAGTTTTCTTCGTAAAGCAAATGAGGAGGTCGTGACCAGAGGCGCAAGAGTTATGACGTAAACAGGGGATTTTCCTACGAAAAAGAACTCCGAACAAGTTTCTTTGCTTCCTAAAGCTCTCTAATATGGACATGTACACGTGGGTTTCTTGCA
This sequence comes from Oncomelania hupensis, assembly GCA_036898135.1. Taxonomy (NCBI): domain Eukaryota; kingdom Metazoa; phylum Mollusca; class Gastropoda; order Littorinimorpha; family Pomatiopsidae; genus Oncomelania; species Oncomelania hupensis. Next base: position 41,274,582 of record CM072515.1, on the reverse strand, counting down.
AAGAATGATAACTATGTACCTATTCAATCAAGTATCTAAAGCTCGAAGTCAAAACCTTTCCCTCATCGAACGCGTGATATTCCATAAACATACATACATAACAAAATGTCCTTACATTTGGATCATGCTATTAATACACCTCCTCTGTTTATAGGCGTGCCGGACAAGCAGACCTCCACACTCCATCACCACCACCACTACCTGCTGGCGTGACGTTGGCTACCTAATCAAAATGGTTCCACCACGAGTACTTTTTAGTTTTTCAATTAAGATTCTGAGTGTTTCATTGTAAATTATATGGCTGTAGGTTTCTGAAAAATTCAATGGAACAGTTATTATTACTTTTTTATACCAATGGGAGGTGTCCAAAAAGTGGCTACCTAAAACTATTTACGTGTTCTATTTAATGAAATTTATTTATTTTGATGTAAAAACTTAGGTGGTGTTTGTTTGGTTAAGAAATATCAAGAAATATATTTTGTATAAAATTTAGAATTGAAACACCACGTGTTTTTGGTGGTTTAAAAAAACCAGAGTCAAGCGTATTACTTCCTCACACTGCCCATATGTCCAGATTTCAACACCAAGTTGCGTGAACTCGTTTTAACGATTGAAATGAAAAATAAATATCTAAACGTTAACCAAATGTAACCAAACTTGGCAGAAACATTGCCTGGAATGTTACTAAAGTGGTGAAGGAAACATTTTGAAAATCCAATCAGTAATTTTAGTTTTATAGTGATTTTCTGGAACATTGTAAAAACCCGTGGCATAAGCCGAAAATGGCTACCTAAGAAAGTCAGTGACAGCGTCCTTAATTCAATTAAGTAGAATGCCATGTGCATATGAGCTAGTTACATTCGGCTTGACCATCATTAAAAACTTAACTTTGTTCATCGTGGCGGGAGAAATGTGGATTTGGGGTTTTTATATCCGATTTAGGTCACCATGTCCAGTTTGGAAAAGCACCACCGCGCTTATTTTGGTCAACACTTTTACAAAAAGTTAAAACTTTGACACCATGTACTCAAAAAACTTAAATTCGATACTATTTTTAATTATTTTAATGATCTATGGGCTTGGTGGCGAAGTATTATAATAAATGTATCAACCGTATTTTAGCTTAGGTAGCCAAGACAATCGGTGGCAGTCAAAATCAATCAATCGCAAAGCTGTGTGAAAACTTTCAGCAAATATACAAACATTGTAGGTAGGTATTTCAACGGTGCGTTGTTTGCAACCAAAAGTGTGTAAATACGTCAAGCAGAACGGGTGTTGTACTGCTTGGAATGTCCCCACCCCGAATAACTGTTCTCCGGACAAAGAGAGAAAGAGAGAGAATAGACTGGACCTATCCCGATTGACGTCATAACTTTGTGCGTATTTATTCGCATTTTTCTCACCATGACGAACGATTGTTGTGTCAAACATTGTTCGAAGCGAAGTACTAGAGATCTTGGGATCTCTTACCATAGAATTCCGACGATTATATTCAATAGAGGCACCAACATACGCGAGCTGACAGCTAGGAGGAGAAGGCTTTGGATCGCCCAAATCAATCGAAAGAAGATCACAGACAAAACAGTGAAACACTGGACCCGTGTGTGTTCACGCCACTTTGTGAAAGGTACGCATTTTCAATAATTGTTCAATGGTTCACATGCATTTTGTTATTGGTCTTACTAGGCCATTGCGAAGTTGCAGCTGCCCACTTTCACCGACAACCTGGCAGTAGTGAAATCTGCCATTTTTGAGCAGGTCGAGTGTTGGAGGGTTTTTAGATGACTTTTGCTCTGTTCTAAAAATTTCATAGATAGAATGTGCGTTTAGGCTTCGTAATTTAAATATAAAGACTGGGACTGTATTTGTTTTTTTTTTTCAAATTTCACGTTTACTTGAATACAAAATAATAATAAAAAAAACACCACACAAAACACCTGAGGAGAAACATTGTTTACCTTTCTTCCAGAATCACAGAGGAAAGACTAGAGACGAGTAGAGTGCTTGTTTTGTTTATCATGCAAGTCAATATTTTAGTGTAGTTGTTATTACATTTTGACTTGATTTTGATGACAGGAAAACGTGCGGAGTTCTATCAAGATGATACGCCCAACTGGATCCCAACTTTGCACCTTGGCTACAACATTAATGTGCATCCACTGATGTGGACCGGTTTGAAAGGAAACAGAAGAGAGAGCAACAGAAACAAGGAAATGCCCACAACAGTATGTAATGAATATTTACTTTATGAAATATTTCATAGTTTATCTTCAAGTGTAAAGAAATTGTGTTTTTGAAACAATGCTGCCTTTATAAAATGCAATTTTTAATGTTTGTAAATCTAACATTGTCACGTATAATGTCATCGCCTTCGTATTTAGATATTTGATGTAGTCCATGAAATTATGCTTTTTAAAGGTAATGCAGTTGTTAGTAAGTGCACAGGAATGCAGTTTTCCAGAGAAGCATGCCCCCAGATCCAGTGTTAATTTTTTTTCTCTCACCACAACCCGTTCCCACCACTTCATCATTATGAATCTCAATTAATCAGTATTAAACTACAGTTAAATAAACTGTCTTCAGTTTTCATTTTGGTTAATATAAAAAAAAGCCACATCTTGTCTTATAGATGGGAGGAACACTGATTGCCCAAAATAGGCATTTACTCATACTTTTGAGTAAAAAACAAAAGTGAAACATTTCAAGGCAGTATGATCACCTAAACATAGAATGTGCTTGAAGTAAACAAATAGTTATGTGTATATTATGGTTCTTATTTGTGCAGATCATGCTGAGGACGGTGAGAACACCACAGACAGTGACGCATCATTTTCCACTTTGTAAAGATTTGGACAATAAAGTTTACTGTTTACTGTTTACTGCATCTATGGGTGATCTTGGAGGGGACACTGATTTAGAACTGGGTGAAGAAGCTACTGATTTGAAACGAACTGTGGAGCAGGAAGTCCAGACTGATATTACCATTTCCTACCTGGAAGCCATGGAGTCTGAGCTTCAGACTCTAAGAACAGAAAACCTCACTCTTCGTATGAAACTGAATGCCAGCACTATGTCAGATGACTTTTTTTTTAAAAAGAAGATGGGTCTAGAGATGATGAGAAAGTGAAATATTACACAGGCCTACCATCTTTTTTGACTCTTGCTGCTCTGGTGTCATTCCTGATGCCTCATATTACTAGTGGGCCCAGATCTATCACAAGCAAATTTCAAGAAGTGTTAATTGTCCTCACTCAACTGAGGTTGAATCTGACTGTTGTTGATTTGTTTGGCATTTCTGACACTTCAGTGTCACACATATTTCTCAAGCTGCTGGCTGTCATATATATATATATATTGGCTGATTGTGGGTTTAATATCCATGATAGTGTTGGACTGATGTGTGCTGAAGTTAAGATACCTGCTTTTACCAAAGGTAAAAAAGCAACTATCTGCTTTTGATGTAGAATCAACACGCAAAATAGCACATGTAAGCCACAGTAATGATTCATGTTGAAAGGGTGATTGGTAACATTGTTTAAAACTATGCCATTATTGATTCTACAATTCCAGTCACTATGTTGACTTGTGCAGAAGGTGCAACTGTGACCACGTTGGACCAAATTGTCACAGTGTGCTGTGCTCTGGTGAATATTTGTCCATCCGTTTTTCCTTTTGATTAGAGATGGGGTGAGAGAAACTTCCAACTAGGTAGTTTTGTTGACAATAACTATCATGGATATTAAGCCCACGATCAGCTAATTTTGTTCACCTAGATCATCAAGAAGCTTGGTTTTGTATCCTTCTTTCTTCTACCAACTAGGTAGTTTTGTTGACAATAACTATCAACTAGGTAGTTTTGTTGACAATAACTATCATGGAAGCTTGGTTTGGTATCATTCTTGTTTTTATTATTATTACTTCCAACTAGGTAGTTTTGTTGACAATAACTAACATGGATATTAAACCCACGAACAGCTAATTGTGTTCTCCTAGATCATCATGAAGCTTGGTTTTGTATCCTTGTTGTTATTATTATTAGTTTTATTAGTATTGTTATTATTGTTGCTTTCATTGTTACCATATATTATTAGTTTTGTTGCTGCTGCTGTTGTATTATTTTTAGTAGTTGTATTGTTATTATTATTATTTTTATAATTACTCTTATGATTACGATTATTTTTTATTATGATTATTATTACTCTTATTATTATTATTATTATTATTATTATTATTATTATTATTATTATTATTATTATTATTATTATTATTATTATTATTATTATTATTATTATTAAATCACCATTGTCACCTTCATCAGGTTTTTACCAGTACTCAGTATTGTAATTTTAAAAAGATAGCTTTGCTGAAGTCATTAGTACTTTGTCGCACCTAGTTATTTCAGGAACCTAATAATATTATATTCTATTCCATTGTTGCTGTCGTTAGTGCAAGGTGTATGCAGACATGAATGGAGGGGTAAGTGCACGAGTAAGCATGTGTGTATATGTGTACATGGGTGTATGTGTGTGCATGGATATATGTGTGAGTCAACGAGTTGAGTGGTAGGAAGGATGAAAAGTTTTCAAGTACGAGTGTATAGATACAGGAGTGAAGTGTTGTGGATGGCTAGGATGGGTCTAAGGTATGGAAGAATGGGTGGGTTTGAGTGGTTTTGTGTATTGTTGAATAATTATCTGTGTGTCTAATGTGTTCGCATGGGTATGCGACTGGATATCTGTTTAGGCATGTGTGCTAGTGGTGATAGATTTGTATTTCGGTATGGAAGTTGGGTATGATAGTATATCAAATGTATTAATATTGTATGTCTATGTTTTTGATGTTATCTCTTTTCTTGCACTGCAAAACAAATATCCATGCCATATGTTTGGACAATAAAGAATCTTGAAGTGATGTGAAGCTGTTTGAAAGTATTGTTTTACGTGGTGTGTTCTCACATAAATGTCTGTTTATGCATTTCAGTATGTTATGGAACCCTATAAATGAAGGTCTTACTAAATCACCGCATTAAGTTACATTACAACATATTAAGCAACAGTTCAACATGTTTTACTAAGTTACGTTTCACATCCAGGTAGCATTTTAACAAAGTCACAGTTCCACAAAATACAGTTACTTTCTGAATTTTGAGTTCGAGGTAACATTTCACAGTTATAAGTTACAGTTCTATCGCTATAAGTTACATTTCATGTTGAACTGTTACTTATAAGGCTTATAAGTTCCCGTGTGTGTGCCCCCCCCCCCCCCAAAAAAAAAAAAAGGTTACCCCTTGAAAACTATTGGGTTTTTTTGCTCCTAAAAATCAACGCACAGTCGGCATCACCTTATCTAAAATCGAATGCACACATTTCATTTTAAAAATCAAATTAACTGCTGCTTCCATTGGTATTCGTTGTTGAAGGTTATGAAGTGCATAGATAAAGGAGTAGACGTTTAAAGGGACATATAACACCAACATTGCTATCACATCAACAGAAGAGTTGTTCAGGTCACACTGTATCATTTCCCGTTAATGCTGTCGAACGTGCCAACAATTCAACAGTCGAAGTAAACAATACCAAGGGCTACAAAGGTATTATGACCACTTACATTCGCTTATTTTTCTTTAAAACGCGCTTTTACCTTGAAATTTGCACACTGCAAATCATCCATGAGTTATATATGTATTGTAATATTTGTCGGCTCTCCCAGAATACAACTGAATTGTACTATAAAACTATGAACTAATGGCTGTAAGGTTATTTATTAGCTGGTCAATGTTTTTTAACAAATTGTTTCATGTCAATTTAACAACATAGCATATTAGGTAGCCATATCACCATCAAGTAACATTTCACGTAATAGGTAGCCGTGGTGGTGAACTGCTTAAGTCGCCATTCACAGGCAGGTAACCATTCACATTTAGGTCGCCTGTCGTAAAAATGGGTTCAAAATTAAGTAGCAGTTCACAAATATGGTTAAGTAGACATTCACATTATAGGTAGCCGTTCAAAATAGTAGGTAGCCAGTTCACAGTGAACGGCTACCTAAATGGTATTTAGGTCGCCAAACCGGTGGAAATAAAGGTTCACCACCACCTCCACCACCATCGCCACCAAAATACACAACACCACAAACACCCGTTCATCCCTCATCGCATCAAAACATCTTGTTGCTCCATTCTCCCACCCTCCTATACCACGCACACAAACATGTACATTCGTTTTCTTTCACTCCCTACCCCCTCTCCCTTCTCTCTCTCTCTCTCTCTCTCTCTCTCTCTCTCTCTCTCTCTCTCTCTCTCTCTCTCTCTCTCTCTTTCTCCCACCCTCACTACGCATTCTTCTGTCACACAATGTCTGTCCGTCGCCGCATGGCAGGGTAACAAAGCTTGCAAAGGGAGAGAAAGGGGCCGGTTGTTTCCCCTTTTTTTATGTTCTCTCTACACCAACCACCAGAGGGCGACCGTGTGCTAGCTTTGAAACGTAATGGATCGGAGGCAACAAATTGCGCACTCTTCTCTCATTAATCATATGCCCCTCTTACAGCCCCGAGTATATAGAACTCAGCAGGGCTGCTCCGTTAATCTGCTGAAGGCTGAGCTTGTGCGCTCCGTCAAAGTACAGAAAACGGCTACGTGGATAGTCTGGGTTAATCCCCATAGTGTTGGTGTGTCAACTTGTGCTCAATGCGCCTTCGATCGCTGCCATTCATACATTGTTCTCCTCCTGGTCGCCTTCAGCCTTCAAGCGATTGCAAAATTTGGATGCCTGCTATGGGGGAGGGTTTTGGAGCTAAAGCCTTCATTTCTATCAACCTATGCCCTTCAACAAATTGAAAGTTTTGATGGCACTACGGTAGCACTGGACTTTCAACCTATTGCAACACTTTTGATGGGGGTGGGTATAGGCTAAGCCTTCTTTTCGAATGTGGACCGGCAAAGCCTCGTGTTGAACGCTAGAAAAAAAAATAACGAAACAAACTTTGAAGCTTTTACGTCTTCCGGCGCTTCTAGTGTGCCTTTAAGCGATTGCAAAGTTACAGTACAACTTCCATTTCTAGTGTCCTGGATTCATTACAATGACGTTCCTGTGTTTTCAGATCTGGGTCTGGTAAACTCGAATAGTCCTACCGCTTATTTCTTTAAGACCTACTGTCGTTTATCTTTATTGAACAAAATCGGCTGTATGTATACTCATACTGATCCTAAGTCTCATACTGCTTAATAAATCCCCAATTTTTCTTTGTATAGCGCAACCGATGTAAGGGAACTAACCGGAAGAAAGCATGACCTCATGACCTTTCCCCTTCGGCCTTGCCGTAACGCGTCCCAGTGGAACAATGCGGGCACCTCATAACTTGGTGGTCATCTCTGTGGCCAGCTGTCCACCAATTAACGCACGGTAATCATGTCCTGTTCTGCCCAAACACAGAGTATAGAGAGACTCACCCGCTACCCCCTGGGGCGGGGAAGGAGGTGGGGGACCGCTGGCCCTGCGAAAAGGGAGTTCCATAACCCCACTCTTTCCCTTACAACGGAAAGGGCTCCCTGTACCCCTAGGGAGAGGAGATGTGCACACGTTTAATAAAGCTTGCTCTGCCAAAAGGGATGTTCCTAACGTTACCACACAGTGAATGTACAGTACACTGGAGTACCTCGCAAACTAGACAGCATGTATATTATCCAACAATGGACTATTCTTACGAATCACACATTCCTGCTTATTTATAGAACACGCAAGACGATGGCCACCCAGATCCAATCACTTTGAATGCTTTGCTCAATAAATAAGCTTTTAGTTCAACACACACCCAGCGACAGCAGCAGCAATAACAACAACAGATAGTATTCTTTAAGTTATATAGCGCAATTATTCAAATAAGGCAGAGCTCTTCTAGTCCGACAACAATCACCATAAAGTGTCACCATGTTGACAATCTTGAAACCTGTACAGAGACAAGAGATCTTGAGACAAGAACGTGAGATAGAGAGACACACATAAAACAAGACAACAAGAAGAGAAGACTGTACACACACACACACACACACACACACACACAAACACACCCACCCACACATACACACACACACATCAGAAACAGAGAAAGGACAGCAAGGGGGAGAAGAAGAATCGCCGTCTTTGTTAGCAAAGGTCGAGTTAAGGTTCAGCGAGACGGCTCAGAACTCATTCACTATTGCAGACCCGTAAGCCGCTTGGAGGATGACTCTTACACCTTTCCCTTCCATTGTCCATTCACTGGCAGCGCTAATCTACTTCCAGCTTCAGCCGTAAAGCCGCTGCCTGTCTCCTACGTCAGGCCTCTGCCGATAATTTCAAATTCTATTCTAGCACGCGCGTCAATCAACCGTGGTCGCTTAAGGTCGCACATGAGGTTTGTCTTTGTTGGAGGTCTTGCACTTTCTTTCTCTCTATAGGATGTTTGTGTGAGTTTGTGTGTGTGTTTATGTGTGTGTGTGTGTGTGTTTGTGTGCGGTGGGGGTAGAGTGTAGCGGGAGGGAGAGTGGTGGTGGCAGAGGGTAATATGTGTGTGTGTTGTTGTTGTTGTTGTTGTTTTTGTTCTGCGATGCGATCAGAATGTATTCTTTTAGGGTTTGTTCTATATAACTACATGTAATGATCAGAAAGCCCACGAAACGTTTGTTGTTTTGGATTAAGTACGAGTATGTGGAATTGCCAAGGTTGGCCAAGATGCGTACCAAAACTGGGGGGAGACACAGGTGGACCCCATTCCAACAGCAAAACAAATGACAGAGGTCTGAGACTCTTGGAATATGGCCGATACAACAATCTAATACTGGCAGGCACGCTTGGTCTCCACAAAAAATTCAGGGGATGGACCTGGCACAATCCCAGCGGAAAGCATCACAATCAGACTGACAACATTATGGTCAAGAAACGCTTAAGATCAAGCGTCAACAGGAGGAAAATTAGCACCACTGGTCATTTTGGGAGTTGATAAAGTAGATGTCAACATCGTGGACACCACTTTTAACACAGCTGTGACATGTCGACAAATGCCGCCACTGAAATCATTGGCAAGTACCGCCCAAAGAAGAAACCGTTGATCACACCTGAACTTTTGGACCTGTGTGACAATCGAAGAGAGATGAAAACGAAAATGAACACCTCACACGGAGTTGATGCCTACTCACACGGAGTTGATGCCTACCAAAAAATCAACAGTGACATCCGAAAAGGCATGCGCACAGCAAAGGAGAACTGGTTATAAGATCAATCCAGAAAATATAGAACAGCCTGAACAATAACAAAAGAAGGAGGGCCTATCAGAATATGAAGCGCCTGACAAGTGTTAAACAGCCCAAAGTCTCTACGATCCAAAGCAAGTCTGGCATGTGCCTTAAAAAAGAACAAGAAGTCTTGGATAGATGGACAGAGTACTGCTCTGATCTTTACAGCCACACACCAAATGGAGACCCATCAGTTCTAGCATGTCCCAGAACAGTGAAAAAGGAATCCTCCCAATTCCCCGAGAAGAAGTTGAGGTAGAAATGCAATCGCTGAAGAAAGGGAAGCCAGCCGGAGTGGACAATATACCCGCAGAATTGCTTCAAGCAGGAGGAGAAGCGATGATTGACGCCTTCAGGATCATCTGTAACAAGATCTGGCAGAGTGTGGAGTGGACTACACCATGGATCTAGTCGTTTGACATTACTATTCCCCAAAAAGAGCAACCTTCAGGGGTGTCAAAACTGCCGCACCATCAGCATCATCAGCCACCCCAGCAAAGTCCTCTTGAAAATAATACTGTACAGGTTGAAACCCCAAGCTTAACAAATCATAACTGAAGAACAAGCTGGATTCATGGCAGGGCGAAGTACCACTGAGCAGATTTTCAACCTCAGAATAATCTGCGGGAAATGCCTATAGCACGAACAACATCTATAGCATGTGTTTGTAAACTTCAAGAAACGCTTGGCCGAGTCTGGCATGCAGCTTTGTGGGCAACCTTGAGAGTGTATAACATAACCCCTAACATTTTTGAAGGCATCAAAAGTCTGCATGACAAGGCTACCAGTGCAGTCTTTCACAACAGCGCCATCGGAAACTGGTTCAGAACAACAATCGGGGTGCGTAGGATGCCTACTTTCTCCAACAATCTTCAACATCTTCCAGGAGCGCATCATGTCATAAACCCTTGCAGATCACGAAGTCAGCATAAGGTGTAGAGCAATCTCCAACCTCGTGGATGACCTTGATGGATTGGCTGGAGAGGAACACGAACTAGAACAGCTGGTACAGAGGCTTGACGCCACCTCCAGAACCTTCGGAATGGAAATAAGTGTAGAGAAGACCAAATTGGTGACCAACAACACCAATGGCATCAACACGGACATCAAATCCAAGGCCCGATCCCTCAACACGGTGCATAGCTTCAAATATTTAGGAGCAATTGTATCAGACAATGGGTCCCGACAAGAAGTCCTCTCCAGGATAGCGCAAAAAAAATGCTGTCCTGACAAGGTTTGGAAAGACAGGACCATCAGTCTACACTCCAAGGTAAGGTCGCTGCGCTCCTTAGTCATCTCCATCTTCCTGTACGCTTGCGAAACATGGACCCTCACAGTAGACCAACAAGAAAGAATATAAAGTATGGAGATTAGGTGCTGCAGGAGACTTCTGTGCATTTCCTATACCCAGCATATCACCAACGACGAAGTCCGACAGACCATCACACAAGCCATTGTACAACACGTTGACATGCGCACAGTGGTGAAGAAACGGAAACTCCGAAGGTATGGCCACGTTACCATAGCATCAGCCCTTGCAAAGACCATCCTGCAAGGCGCGGTGCAAGGTGGCAGAAGAAGTGGAAGAACAAAAAAGAGTTGGAAGGACAACGTCCGAGAATGAACTAACTTGACAGAGAGCGAAACCATGAGAGTTGTTGAGGACAGAGAAAGAGGGTTAAACGATCATCTGTGGTGCCCTTAACGACTTTCAAGTTACGTGATAGGATAGGATGTTTGTATTTATTTATTATGCATGGGTATGTTTGTGACAGTATAAAATCATGTTATCAACCAAAAGACTTTCAATTATTATTATTTTTAAAAAAAATAAAACAAATGAAACTGATCTATATAGCACGTAATTTACGGTATTCCAGTGTACTTTAAACAATATAATTATTCGCAGAAATGAGGGAGGGATTAGGTCTCCCTCCCTCCCTCCCTCTCCTTCCCTCCCTCTCTCTCTCTCTCTCGCTCTCTCTCTCTCTCATCTCAAATACTTTTGAGATCGATAACAAAATAAGCATGATCCCAAACAAAGCGCTTGGCTCGGCCTTTAAAGCTGTTGTTATCTCTTAACTGCTCGACTGCGCTTCCTACGCGCTTCTAACGGCAAATGAATGATGATGGAGAGAAGAAGACTCCTGGGCCCATGAACGCTGGCAGGGAGGGCATTATAGTTCTAATAGAAGTCTCTTAGCTTCACCACCGATTGACATTAGGGCTGTGGCTGGAATTCACATTTATTTGTTAATCTTTTTTCATTGATTTGTTTGTTTAATAAAGTACTTAGAGACTGTGTGAGTATGTGTATGTATGTGTATGCATGTATGTGTTTAAGTGTGTGTTGTAAATGCGTGTATGTCTGGTGCTCCTGCCTGTGTATGAATTGTGTGCGTGTGCTTTTAATGTACTACCACTACAAGGAAAAATTAATATGTTCGCAAGGGATGGACGATTCACAAAAGAATATGCACCGAAAATAATTTGCTGCAGGCAAATCCTCTCAATACTACTATCCCCGTATTGTTACATTCACGGTGGCCCTATTGTTTGGCTACATTCCCAAACTCAGCAACCCCAAACCATTCTATATGATATTTTCGGTGGTAGATTACTATATCGCCTCCCTTCCAACCTTTCAACCCAATCCCGATAAAGATCAGGGGCGGATTATGGGGGGTTTCCTAGTTGCACGGAACCCCCCCTCCCTCCTCCTCGGCTGTAAAAAAAACAAAACAACAACAAAAAACACACAGCTTTATCTCTCTCTCTCTAAACCTTGAGCAAGAATGTGCCAGTGGTAAAACGAGTCATGCAAAATCTAAATTTGTCCTGGGTGAAGAAATCGCAGCAACTTCAACGCCCTCATCCGCTTTCGCATCGAATAAGGTGATACAGTTCTTCAGCAACATTTAGAATCCTCTCAATCTGGCACAGGTCATACATTACATTACATGGTTATTGCTTTAGGTTTAGCGGACTCTTCCGAGCCAAATCAGGACCAGAAGGCACAGGTCATGCTACATGCATCAGCAAGACCACTCAAAACAACATCATAGAGTTGATTGGTGACTACATCAGAGACACGTTGCTGGCAGAAGTCAAAAAGGCAAAACATTTCTCTCTCCTTGCTGATGAAGTATGTGACACAGCCAACTGGAAGCAGCTTGCGATTGTCTTGCGCTTTGTGGACTGGTCCCAGGTCATACGGGAAGAGTTTCTAACTTTTGTTCATTGTGAACGAATCACAGGTGGAGCACTCACAGAAAATATCCTTGATTGCCTTGAAGAATGGAGTCTGCACGTTCAAGACATCAGGGATCAGGGGTATGATGGTGGTTCAAACATAGCTGCCAAATTCAAAGGGGTACAGGCTAGGATTACTCAGTTGAATTAAAATGCTATTTACTTTCATTGTGACGCACATTGCCTCAATTTGTGCATCGTAAAAGCATATGGTGTGCAGAGCATCCACAACATGTTCTGGACAATGAAGGAACTCTCACTCTTCTTTTCATTGTCTCCCAAAAGTCATCGCTACTTGGAGCAAATCTTGGAAGCTTGTGACATCACCAACAAGCGAAACCTTGTAGACTTATGTCGGACCCGATGGATTGAAACGCACAATGCGTTTGAAACCATGACTAACTTGTTCACATACGTGTACCGTTGATTGGGTGACATGGAGAACAAAAGCGAGGACTGGGACAGAAACACTCTAAGTGCCGAGGACTAAGAGCAGCAACCACAAGCAGTGCTTTCATGGTGTCTTTTGTGGTTACAAGAAACTGTCTCAGAAACCTTAAACCTCTCTCAGTGAACCTGCAGAAGAAAACACGGGACATCGTCGAAGCAGATGCTGCTATTTAAGGGACAGCCAGTGCTCTTGCTGATCTTCGAGGCAACCTGGATGACGTCTTTCACTCAGGCAGTGGAGCTTGCAGAAAGTGTCCATGAAAATGTGACAATGCCGAGGACAGCATGTGGACAGACACTCAGACAAAATCAGCCAGCAGACACACCAGAACAGCATAGCAGCGCTTTTCTTGGACCACCTACTGTCCAAATTCAGCAGTTGCTTTAAAAATACTGAGTTAGTCCAAGATGGACTACTGCTCGTCGCAGACCTAGCTGCTGGTGTTGAGAATGCATGCAAGGTTCCTGAGGGCATTACATGTCTGGCAGACATGTGGGCATCTGACCTGCCAGATCCTCTAAAAGTTCCAGCAGAGTTCCACCGCTGGTGCGTCAAGTGGAAAGGACAGACATCACAACCACGCCCTTCTACAGTTGCTGCCTCTCTACTGCACTGCAACATAAACTTCTTCCCTAACCTCCATGTCATACTTCGACTGCTTGCAACGCTTCCCGTCACCACTGCTGAGTGTGAGCTCAAACTCCTAAAAACCAGCCTGAGGTCAACCATGACAAAAGAGCGCTTGAATGGTCTGGCACTGATGAGACTCCACAGGAAACTTGAAGTGGACGCAATGGCCATAGTAGATGCATTTGCAAGGAAATTCAAGACCCGAATGGCGACAGAGATACATCATCCCCTCTTGCAGCTTTGCTGATTAACTGGAAACCGTAGGATAATCATTTTCATGTACTCACTAGTCAACGGGTCAACAGTTTTTCTTTGACTCCTGTCAATACGGTGCAATACTAATCTCCTTTAGTTATTTAAAGTGACCTGGAAACCCCCCCCCCTTTTAAACGCCATAATCCGCCCCTGAAGATGATCTACACTGTGGGTACTCCGACGTCCACCAATATTGTATTCCACTTCTGAGACCCTTCCGTTAGAAGATTCAAAATTTCAGTTTTTTCCACCTCAAAACTACTTTACTCTAAATCGTTTCACCGGCAGATTACAACATCCGTGATCCATTAAAAGCAGTTAGTCTCGGAATTCTAGAAAATGAGTTATTTTGTTCGTTGAAACAAAAATTAATATATTATTGCTACGAATTCAACATTGAAACGAGAAAGGTATCACAGTGCAGACTCCCTCTCTCGCCTTCTATTCAAGTCTTTCTTCGCAATGCATAGCCACGAGAGAAGAAGGCGGCAACGACGACGACGACGACGACGAAGAAGAAGAAGAAGAAGAAGAAGAAGAAGAAGAAGAATAAGAAGAAGAAGAACAACAACAACAACAACAACAACAACATCAACAACAACAAGAAAAAGAGGGAAAAGAAGAATAACAAGGACAAAAAGAAGAAGAAGAAAAGAGAAGAATAAGAAGAAGAAGAAAAAGAACAACAACAACAACAACAAGAAAAAGAAGAACAATAAGGACAAAAAGAAGAAGAAGAAAAGAGAAGAAGAAGAAGGAGAAGAAGAATGTCACGTGGGGTTTATGGGCTCTGCACAATGGAATTATGGACCCTCACGTTTATTCGGTGGGAACGGCTAGTACGTCACCCTATGAATTACTTTAATAAATTTATTTGTTTAGCTCGTTCTGTGTTAAGGTTGGGATACAGAAATAGATAGAAAAATGGTAAAAGATTACTGTCACACTAGCTTTCACACGGCTATGAATCATATGTAGTCCAGCCACTTGATAACAGTTAAAATCACACATTTATTTCTTCTACTCTATACAAGATTCTCTAAGTACTAATCTAACTTAAAATGTCTCAGTTACTGCTAATAGTTCGATCGCTGATAGTCTAGGCAGCTGTTCTATCTTCATCGGGCACTTGCTAGTATATCTCAGGTAGATTTGGACTACTGTGGTCCGTTTTACAGTTTCTGAAGAGTTGGACTACTGTGGTCCTGTTATGATCAGTTTAAGTGCACCTTCGCCTTATGCACTTAACTCATGTGTGGGGTGTTCGAAGTCCTTCTGTGAGGTAGCTTCTGGTACACCTTTGTCGTTGGTAGTTGGGTTCCCTTGCCACGCTGTGGGGTCTGACAGGGTGTTTCTTCGGGTATCTCTTTCCGTCTTGTGCGGTAGAGTCTCCTCGACCAACTAGTCGTTTCTGTGGAGTGGGGCACACAGGATAGCTCGCCTGCTCGTCTGGAATATAAGAGACGAAATTCTGCACAACCCTGAATAATCGGTTTGTGCAGAGCGTCTCACTGAAAGCCAAGTAGCCCTCAGTGATAGCTCCACATCTCTACACATAAGCGACGAACATTCTGCTACTTCCGGGTTCCACTGGAATCTCACTCTAAATTCCTATACATACATAAATATCAATCGTGTCTAACTATACACATACAGAATTAATAATATTATAAACATTCAGTGGTACAGCCACTGGTCTGCAAACATACATATAAGTTAAACAACAGTGGTTCCGTACGGCATACAACATGGCGGCGCAACCGGTCGTGTTTCGCCTCGTGGTCGGCTCTTCCACATGGTCACGCAAATGATTAATAATTCACATTTATGCATAGCAAATTCCACAAACATAATTTCAACAATAATATAAATATATCACGATGAAACAGAAGGGTGTTCATTTACCTGTCTGACAAGTTCAGGCCCGTTGTGACTTGATAGAATTCTATGCTTCTAAGTCCTGCTTCCTGGTCTAAGTGTGTAGAGATTTCTCTAGCTATCTAGCTGTTCACACTTCGGTGTATTCCTCCCAACTGACCAAAACTGTGCGTGGTTTGGACCCAGTCAAACTGGCTCCAACCACTTTGCCTAAGCTCTCCCATTGGTTCCAACGGTCCGATTCAAAACTCAAGTGCTGACGTCACTGCGCTGTGTGTGTGGCTCAGGCTCGCAGTGTGCTGTAATTTAATTGCTGCTGTGTAATAGACTGACTCTCTACTATTACAAAGACTACACAATGCTAAATAGTCGATAGGCAGAGTTAAAACTAGTCCTAACGCGACAGGCTCCCTCAACTGAAAAAAGGCGATGACTACTGGATTCGACCTTTTTCTACTACAGAGCCTAGTTTAACGCTGCACTATCCTAGGGTCCTATTTACAAGCTAAGTAAGTTGCTCTACCTGAGCTGCAATGCTGTGCCAGGTAGCTATGGACTCTAGTGACAGGGTATTACTGGGCGGGGACGAATTCTGGTGCTGTGGCCCTTAGTTGTGTTGGGTGGGCGACAGCTGCTGTGTCCTCCACGAGATGGCGACTGAGGTAGTCGGCTCCGTGGTTTTCCTTGCCGGGGATGTACTCGATTTGGAATGAGTATGCCTGAAGGGTGAGTGCCCATCTCATCAGGCGAGAGTTCAAAGACTTGGAGGCTGCCAGGAACGATAGTGGTTGGTGGTCCACCTGAACTGTGAAGTGGGTCCCATACAGGTAGAGTTGGAATTTCTGTATGGCCCAGACTAGTCCAAGGCATTCTTTCTCCGACGTGGCGTAGTGGGTCTCGGCGGGTCTCAATTTTCTGCTGGCGTAGGCGAGGGAATAGCGTCTCCGCATTCTTGGGGTCGCGCTGTAGCAGTACTGCTCCGAGGCCTAAGTCGCTGGCGTCGGTGCGAAGAACGAATGGCTGAGTCAAATCGGGTAGGTGGAGTACTGGCGCCGATGTCATTCTGTCCTTGAGTGTTTGGAATGCTGTCTCGCATTCGGCTGTCCATACTACTTTGTCCGGGGCGATTTTCCGGGTTCCATTTGTCAGTGTGACGGCGATGCTGTTGTAGTTGTGGATGAGCTTCTTCCGCGATGGCGATGGCTAGCCATGTGTGTGTGCTGGGGGTCGCTGGTCTGTCGATGTATTTCTTGAGGAGATTGATGTGGTGGTATCGGGCTCTCCCGTTCACCTCTACTTGGTAGACTGTCTTGGATTTCTTGGCAGTCACCCGGTACGGTCCTCTCCAAGCGATGTCCAGCTTGTTGGTTCCACTTGGAAGTAAGAGTAGCACTTGATCGCCGACTTGCAGTTCTCTGTCCTTCGCGTGGCGGTTGTAGTACTTCGCCTGACGGGCTCTTGCCTTCTTCAGTGCTTCACCAGCTTTCTTCCACGTTGCTTTGAGGGTTTCCTGCAGGTCTGCGACGTACTTGGTGGCACCTCTTGGTGTGTCGTCTATCTTGGCTTCCGTCCAACTTCTGCGTAGGGCTTCTAGCGGTCCGGCTAGAGGTCTGCCGAATAGCAATGTTGACGGGGTGTAGCCTGTGGCTGCATGGGGCGTTTCTCTGTATGCGAACAGTGCCGCATTCACGTAGGTGTCCCACGCTTCTGGATTGTCGTCGGCGACTTTCCTGAGGATGGTGAGAAGGGTTCCATTCAGTCTTTCTACTTGTCCGTTGCTGGCGGGGTGGTATGGTGGTGTGCGAATGTGATGAACTTGTATCAACTCGAACACGTCTTGCATCAGGCGGCCGGTGAACTGAGATCCGTTGTCCGTTCTAATGCTGTCCGGGAATCCGACTCTGGTAAAGATGGCGATGAGTGCATCTGCAATCTTCTTGGTGTCGATCGCTGGCAATGGGACTGCTTCGCACCACATCGTACATGCGTCGACGAGTGTGAGTAGAAATCTGTTCCGCTTCTTGGTCATGGGCAGTGGTCCTACTATGTCTACTGAGACTTGCTGGAATGGTACGCCGACTACTACTGATGGTCCTAAGGTAACTGGTACGGTGTGATGTCGCGGGGAATATCGTTGACATTGGTGACAAGATTTCACGTAGCGCTTGACATCCTCCGTGATTCCTGGCCAATAGTAGTGTGCGCTGATTCTCTGCACTGTGGCTCCAATTCCCATGTGTCCGCTGAGTGGCATGCTGTGGCCTAATTCTAGTACTTGGGCTCGAAGGGTGGCTGGTAGTACTAGTTGGGTGTGATCTCCATCTCCTTGTCGATGTAGAACTCCCTCTTCCATGTAGAAGTCTCCCTTGTGCGGGGGTGTGTGCGCCTTGGGTAGCTTCTGGAAGCACTTCGCTATCGAGGTGTCTTCTTTTGTGCTGTTTTGATCTCTTCGAGTCCTGGATTCGGAGCGAACTCGGGCTGGGGTGGTTGGGTTTTAGCTTGGGCCCTGGTTTGCACTGCAGCTATCTCTACAGTTTTAGGGGGCGTGCCTAAGAACACATACCTACAACCTAGCACTAGATCATACAGGGGTTTCTGTAAAACAGCTGCTTGGATTCGTCCTGTGACGTACCTACTCTCTACTTCGATCCAAGCTATTGGGCAAGTAGTCGTCGGTTTCGTCAAGTCCGCTCCTTGTAAGTCGACTGTCTTGTCTGTCAAGTCCGCGCGCGATACAAGAGATTCGCTGACTATCGCGTCGTATGATAGACCTGTGTCATACAGACAGTTCGCTTCTTTTCCGTTGACCTTGACCGTGTCTGTCACCGATGGGTGATCTCCGATTGTGTGTGGCTTGTTACCGCTGCTTTGAGTTAGAACTCTGTGCGCTGGCCGGCTTTCGCGCTCTTCCCTACGTTGTGCGGCCAACTTAAACATTCTGCGGTGGAGTGATTGTTTCTATTGCAGAACGAACAATACCGTCTCTGTTCTGCGGGACCTCTTTTCCCGAATTCCGTGTTGGGTCCTTTATTTTGCCCAGGTCTGGGGTTATTCGGCTTATTCGCGGTGTGCTCTTCTCGGTTAGGGCTTCGTTTCTGTGCCTCTTTCCCGTTAGGCTTTAGGTCTCGCCTGAAGCTCTTGGCTTCTCCGTGGGCGGCCACGTACCTATCTGCGACCTTGACCAGATCTTCCAGTCTTTCCGCGCCCTGCTCTACTGAGAATGTTCTCAGCTCGGGGGTCATGGTTTCCCGTAGCTGTTCCCATACTAACAGTTCTGTCAGTCCATCATACGTCTTTGCCGTGGCTGACTGGCTAATCCACTTATCCAGCATTGTGGACAACCGATCCGCGAACTGCGCATAGCTCTCTCCTTTCACTCTCCGGTTGGTGCGGAACTTTTGCCGGTAGCATTCTCCTGTCAGTTCGAATCCGTTAGGAGTGCCTCTTTTACTTTGTGATAGTCAGTCACTCTGTCAGTCGGTAGCTTACTGTAGATGTCATAAGCCTTTCCTCTAAGCCCTTGACTAAGCTTAAAAGACCAATGAGTGGGATCTAGTTTGTACTCTGTTGCTAGACGCTCAAACCTAGTCAGATAGAGATCTAGACCTTCTTCTCTCTCATTGAATGTTCCCAGTGGGAATGACATTCCTTGTACAGGGTTGGGGGCTACCTCTAGCTGATCTGAGTGGGGAGGGGTTGAGGAAGAACTTGAAGCTCCTGATCCCAATCTTCTTAGCTCTAACTCATGCTGTCTTTCTTTTTCCTTTTCTTCCCTCTCTTTTTCTTTTTCTGCCCTCTCATAATCCCACCTCCTAACTTCTGCATCTCTCTCTGCTGCTACCTTCTTCTGTTCTGCTTCTAGCTCTAATTTCCTCGTTTCTCTCTCTGCCTCTAATTTCTTCTGCTCTGCTTCTAATTTCTTCTGCTCTAGTTCTAATTTCTTTTGCTCTGCTTCTAGTTCCGCTTTTCTCTGTTCTGCTTCGAGTTTCTTCGCCTCTCTCTCTGCTGCTCTCTCTGCCTTAGCTTCCTGTTTCTCTACCTCTGCATTGATATACGCAATTAGGTCTGCCCCTGCTAAGTGTAAAGCTTCTCCTAGTTCCTTGAAACGCAATCTCAAGGCCACGGGGTCCGACATTGTCAAACGTGTCTATGAACAACCTCTGAATCACGTGGAATACCAAAACACTAGCAATATTGCAAGTCAATAACAACAATGCAAAGACAATCAAATTCGTAATCAATAATAGAATAAAACAAGAGTCAAATGGCATACAACAGTTATTTAAGCAAAACCTGCAAAAGAACAATGCAACATACAGGCACAAAAATAATTGAAGCAAAAAAGTTTTTAACTAAAGAATAGTGCACCACAACTGATCAGTGTTATACCCTTACACTATTCTAAGTTATTCTACTTCTACTGTTATCTACTTATTGTACTTAGGTCCGGTTATACCCAATTCCTATTATACACAGATCCTAGCTAGGCTCGCCAATTAAAGTGTCACGTGGGGTTTATGGGCTCTGCACAATGGAATTATGGACCCTCACGTTTATTCGGTGGGAACGGCTAGTACGTCACCCTATGAATTACTTTAATAAATTTATTTGTTTAGCTCGTTCTGTGTTAAGGTTGGGATACAGAAATAGATAGAAAAATGGTAAAAAGATTACTGTCACACTAGCTTTCACACGGCTATGAATCATATGTAGTCCAGCCACTTGATAACAGTTAAAATCACACATTTATTTCTTCTACTCTATACAAGATTCTCTAAGTACTAATCTAACTTAAAATGTCTCAGTTACTGCTAATAGTTCGATCGCTGATAGTCTAGGCAGCTGTTCTATCTTCATCGGGCACTTGCTAGTATATCTCAGGTAGATTTGGACTACTGTGGTCCGTTTTACAGTTTCTGAAGAGTTGGACTACTGTGGTCCTGTTATGATCAGTTTAAGTGCACCTTCGCCTTATGCACTTAACTCATGTGTGGGGTGTTCGAAGTCCTTCTGTGAGGTAGCTTCTGGTACACCTTTGTCGTTGTGTAGTTGGGTTCCCTTGCCACGCTGTGGGGTCTGACAGGGTGTTTCTTCGGGTATCTCTTTCCGTCTTGTGCGGTAGAGTCTCCTCGACCAACTAGTCGTTTCTGTGGAGTGGGGCACACAGGATAGCTCGCCTGCTCGTCTGGAATATAAGAGACGAAATTCTGCACAACCCTGAATAATCGGTTTGTGCAGAGCGTCTCACTGAAAGCCAAGTAGCCCTCAGTGATAGCTCCACATCTCTACACATAAGCGACGAACATTCTGCTACTTCCGGGTTCCACTGGAATCTCACTCTAAATTCCTATACATACATAAATATCAATCGTGTCTAACTATACACATACAGAATTAATAATATTATAAACATTCAGTGGTACAGCCACTGTCTGCAAACATACATATAAGTTAAACAACAGTGGTTCCGTACGGCATACAACATGGCGGCGCAACCGGTCGTGTTTCGCCTCGTGGTCGGCTCTTCCACATGGTCACGCAAATTCGGATTAATAATTCACATTTATGCATAGCAAATTCCACAAACATAATTTCAACAATAATATAAATATATCACGATGAAACAGAAGGGTGTTCATTTACCTGTCTGACAAGTTCAGGCCCGTTGTGACTTGATAGAATTCTATGCTTCTAAGTCCTGCTTCCTGGTCTAAGTGTGTAGAGATTTCTCTAGCTATCTAGCTGTTCACACTTCGGTGTATTCCTCCCAACTGACCAAAACTGTGCGTGGTTTGGACCCAGTCAAACTGGCTCCAACCACTTTGCCTAAGCTCTCCCATTGGTTCCAACGGTCCGATTCAAAACTCAAGTGCTGACGTCACTGCGCTGTGTGTGTGGCTCAGGCTCGCAGTGTGCTGTAATTTAATTGCTGCTGTGTAATAGACTGACTCTCTACTATTACAAAGACTACACAATGCTAAATAGTCGATAGGCAGAGTTAAAACTAGTCCTAACGCGACAGGCTCCCTCAACTGAAAAAAGGCGATGACTACTGGATTCGACCTTTTTCTACTACAGAGCCTAGTTTAACGCTGCACTATCCTAGGGTCCTATTTACAAGCTAAGTAAGTTGCTCTACCTGAGCTGCAATGCTGTGCCAGGTAGCTATGGACTCTAGTGACAGGGTATTACTGGGCGGGGACGAATTCTGGTGCTGTGGCCCTTAGTTGTGTTGGGTGGGCGACAGCTGCTGTGTCCTCCACGAGATGGCGACTGAGGTAGTCGGCTCCGTGGTTTTCCTTGCCGGGGATGTACTCGATTTGGAATGAGTATGCCTGAAGGGTGAGTGCCCATCTCATCAGGCGAGAGTTCAAAGACTTGGAGGCTGCCAGGAACGATAGTGGTTGGTGGTCCACCTGAACTGTGAAGTGGGTCCCATACAGGTAGAGTTGGAATTTCTGTATGGCCCAGACTAGTCCAAGGCATTCTTTCTCCGACGTGGCGTAGTGGGTCTCGGCGGGTCTCAATTTTCTGCTGGCGTAGGCGACAGGGAATAGCGTCTCCGCATTCTTGGGGTCGCGCTGTAGCAGTACTGCTCCGAGGCCTAAGTCGCTGGCGTCGGTGCGAAGAACGAATGGCTGAGTCAAATCGGGTAGGTGGAGTACTGGCGCCGATGTCATTCTGTCCTTGAGTGTTTGGAATGCTGTCTCGCATTCGGCTGTCCATACTACTTTGTCCGGGGCGATTTTCCGGGTTCCATTTGTCAGTGTGACGGCGATGCTGTTGTAGTTGTGGATGAGCTTCTTCCGCGATGGCGATGGCTAGCCATGTGTGTGTGCTGGGGGTCGCTGGTCTGTCGATGTATTTCTTGAGGAGATTGATGTGGTGGTATCGGGCTCTCCCGTTCACCTCTACTTGGTAGACTGTCTTGGATTTCTTGGCAGTCACCCGGTACGGTCCTCTCCAAGCGATGTCCAGCTTGTTGGTTCCACTTGGAAGTAAGAGTAGCACTTGATCGCCGACTTGCAGTTCTCTGTCCTTCGCGTGGCGGTTGTAGTACTTCGCCTGACGGGCTCTTGCCTTCTTCAGTGCTTCACCAGCTTTCTTCCACGTTGCTTTGAGGGTTTCCTGCAGGTCTGCGACGTACTTGGTGGCACCTCTTGGTGTGTCGTCTATCTTGGCTTCCGTCCAACTTCTGCGTAGGGCTTCTAGCGGTCCGGCTAGAGGTCTGCCGAATAGCAATGTTGACGGGGTGTAGCCTGTGGCTGCATGGGGCGTTTCTCTGTATGCGAACAGTGCCGCATTCACGTAGGTGTCCCACGCTTCTGGATTGTCGTCGGCGACTTTCCTGAGGATGGTGAGAAGGGTTCCATTCAGTCTTTCTACTTGTCCGTTGCTGGCGGGGTGGTATGGTGGTGTGCGAATGTGATGAACTTGTATCAACTCGAACACGTCTTGCATCAGGCGGCCGGTGAACTGAGATCCGTTGTCCGTTCTAATGCTGTCCGGGAATCCGACTCTGGTAAAGATGGCGATGAGTGCATCTGCAATCTTCTTGGTGTCGATCGCTGGCAATGGGACTGCTTCGCACCACATCGTACATGCGTCGACGAGTGTGAGTAGAAATCTGTTCCGCTTCTTGGTCATGGGCAGTGGTCCTACTATGTCTACTGAGACTTGCTGGAATGGTACGCCGACTACTACTGATGGTCCTAAGGTAACTGGTACGGTGTGATGTCGCGGGGAATATCGTTGACATTGGTGACAAGATTTCACGTAGCGCTTGACATCCTCCGTGATTCCTGGCCAATAGTAGTGTGCGCTGATTCTCTGCACTGTGGCTCCAATTCCCATGTGTCCGCTGAGTGGCATGCTGTGGCCTAATTCTAGTACTTGGGCTCGAAGGGTGGCTGGTAGTACTAGTTGGGTGTGATCTCCATCTCCTTGTCGATGTAGAACTCCCTCTTCCATGTAGAAGTCTCCCTTGTGCGGGGGTGTGTGCGCCTTGGGTAGCTTCTGGAAGCACTTCGCTATCGAGGTGTCTTCTTTCTGTGCTGTTTTGATCTCTTCGAGTCCTGGATTCGGAGCGAACTCGGGCTGGGGTGGTTGGGTTTTAGCTTGGGCCCTGGTTTGCACTGCAGCTATCTCTACAGTTTTAGGGGGCGTGCCTAAGAACACATACCTACAACCTAGCACTAGATCATACAGGGGTTTCTGTAAAACAGCTGCTTGGATTCGTCCTGTGACGTACCTACTCTCTACTTCGATCCAAGCTATTGGGCAAGTAGTCGTCGGTTTCGTCAAGTCCGCTCCTTGTAAGTCGACTGTCTTGTCTGTCAAGTCCGCGCGCGATACAAGAGATTCGCTGACTATCGCGTCGTATGATAGACCTGTGTCATACAGACAGTTCGCTTCTTTTCCGTTGACCTTGACCGTGTCTGTCACCGATGGGTGATCTCCGATTGTGTGTGGCTTGTTACCGCTGCTTTGAGTTAGAACTCTGTGCGCTGGCCGGCTTTCGCGCTCTTCCCTACGTTGTGCGGCCAACTTGAAACATTCTGCGGTGGAGTGATTGTTTCTATTGCAGAACGAACAATACCGTCTCTGTTCTGCGGGACCTCTTTTCCCGAATTCCGTGTTGGGTCCTTTATTTTGCCCAGGTCTGGGGTTATTCGGCTTATTCGCGGTGTGCTCTTCTCGGTTAGGGCTTCGTTTCTGTGCCTCTTTCCCGTTAGGCTTTAGGTCTCGCCTGAAGCTCTTGGCTTCTCCGTGGGCGGCCACGTACCTATCTGCGACCTTGACCAGATCTTCCAGTCTTTCCGCGCCCTGCTCTACTGAGAATGTTCTCAGCTCGGGGGTCATGGTTTCCCGTAGCTGTTCCCATACTAACAGTTCTGTCAGTCCATCATACGTCTTTGCCGTGGCTGACTGGCTAATCCACTTATCCAGCATTGTGGACAACCGATCCGCGAACTGCGCATAGCTCTCTCCTTTCACTCTCCGGTTGGTGCGGAACTTTTGCCGGTAGCATTCTCCTGTCAGTTCGAATCCCGTTAGGAGTGCCTCTTTTACTTTGTGATAGTCAGTCACTCTGTCAGTCGGTAGCTTACTGTAGATGTCATAAGCCTTTCCTCTAAGCCCTTGACTAAGCTTAAAAGACCAATGAGTGGGATCTAGTTTGTACTCTGTTGCTAGACGCTCAAACCTAGTCAGATAGAGATCTAGACCTTCTTCTCTCTCATTGAATGTTCCCAGTGGGAATGACATTCCTTGTACAGGGTTGGGGGCTACCTCTAGCTGATCTGAGTGGGGAGGGGTTGAGGAAGAACTTGAAGCTCCTGATCCCAATCTTCTTAGCTCTAACTCATGCTGTCTTTCTTTTTCCTTTTCTTCCCTCTCTTTTTCTTTTTCTGCCCTCTCATAATCCCACCTCCTAACTTCTGCATCTCTCTCTGCTGCTACCTTCTTCTGTTCTGCTTCTAGCTCTAATTTCCTCGTTTCTCTCTCTGCCTCTAATTTCTTCTGCTCTGCTTCTAATTTCTTCTGCTCTAGTTCTAATTTCTTTTGCTCTGCTTCTAGTTCCGCTTTTCTCTGTTCTGCTTCGAGTTTCTTCGCCTCTCTCTCTGCTGCTCTCTCTGCCTTAGCTTCCTGTTTCTCTACCTCTGCATTGATATACGCAATTAGGTCTGCCCCTGCTAAGTGTAAAGCTTCTCCTAGTTCCTTGAAACGCAATCTCAAGGCCACGGGGTCCGACATTGTCAAACGTGTCTATGAACAACCTCTGAATCACGTGGAATACCAAAACACTAGCAATATTGCAAGTCAATAACAACAATGCAAAGACAATCAAATTCGTAATCAATAATAGAATAAAACAAGAGTCAAATGGCATACAACAGTTATTTAAGCAAAACCTGCAAAAGAACAATGCAACATACAGGCACAAAAATAATTGAAGCAAAAAAGTTTTTAACTAAAGAATAGTGCACCACAACTGATCAGTGTTATACCCTTACACTATTCTAAGTTATTCTACTTCTACTGTTATCTACTTTTATTGTACTTAGGTCCGGTTATACCCAATTCCTATTATACACAGATCCTAGCTAGGCTCGCCAATTAAAGTGTCACGTGGGGTTTATGGGCTCTGCACAATGGAATTATGGACCCTCACGTTTATTCGGTGGGAACGGCTAGTACGTCACCCTATGAATTACTTTAATAAATTTATTTGTTTAGCTCGTTCTGTGTTAAGGTTGGGATACAGAAATAGATAGAAAAATGGTAAAAGATTACTGTCACACTAGCTTTCACACGGCTATGAATCATATGTAGTCCAGCCACTTGATAACAGTTAAAATCACACATTTATTTCTTCTACTCTATACAAGATTCTCTAAGTACTAATCTAACTTAAAATGTCTCAGTTACTGCTAATAGTTCGATCGCTGATAGTCTAGGCAGCTGTTCTATCTTCATCGGGCACTTGCTAGTATATCTCAGGTAGATTTGGACTACTGTGGTCCGTTTTACAGTTTCTGAAGAGTTGGACTACTGTGGTCCTGTTATGATCAGTTTAAGTGCACCTTCGCCTTATGCACTTAACTCATGTGTGGGGTGTTCGAAGTCCTTCTGTGAGGTAGCTTCTGGTACACCTTTGTCGTTGTGTAGTTGGGTTCCCTTGCCACGCTGTGGGGTCTGACAGGGTGTTTCTTCGGGTATCTCTTTCCGTCTTGTGCGGTAGAGTCTCCTCGACCAACTAGTCGTTTCTGTGGAGTGGGGCACACAGGATAGCTCGCCTGCTCGTCTGGAATATAAGAGACGAAATTCTGCACAACCCTGAATAATCGGTTTGTGCAGAGCGTCTCACTGAAAGCCAAGTAGCCCTCAGTGATAGCTCCACATCTCTACACATAAGCGACGAACATTCTGCTACTTCCGGGTTCCACTGGAATCTCACTCTAAATTCCTATACATACATAAATATCAATCGTGTCTAACTATACACATACAGAATTAATAATATTATAAACATTCAGTGGTACAGCCACTGGTCTGCAAACATACATATAAGTTAAACAACAGTGGTTCCGTACGGCATACAACATGGCGGCGCAACCGGTCGTGTTTCGCCTCGTGGTCGGCTCTTCCACATGGTCACGCAAATTCGGATTAATAATTCACATTTATGCATAGCAAATTCCACAAACATAATTTCAACAATAATATAAATATATCACGATGAAACAGAAGGGTGTTCATTTACCTGTCTGACAAGTTCAGGCCCGTTGTGACTTGATAGAATTCTATGCTTCTAAGTCCTGCTTCCTGGTCTAAGTGTGTAGAGATTTCTCTAGCTATCTAGCTGTTCACACTTCGGTGTATTCCTCCCAACTGACCAAAACTGTGCGTGGTTTGGACCCAGTCAAACTGGCTCCAACCACTTTGCCTAAGCTCTCCCATTGGTTCCAACGGTCCGATTCAAAACTCAAGTGCTGACGTCACTGCGCTGTGTGTGTGGCTCAGGCTCGCAGTGTGCTGTAATTTAATTGCTGCTGTGTAATAGACTGACTCTCTACTATTACAAAGACTACACAATGCTAAATAGTCGATAGGCAGAGTTAAAACTAGTCCTAACGCGACAAAGAAGAAGAAGAAGAAGAAGAAGAAGAAGAAGAAGAAGAAGAAGAAGAAGAAGAAGAACAAGAACAAGAACAAGAACAACAAGAACAACAAGAACAAGAAGAACAAGAACAAGAACAAGAAGAACAAGAACAAGAACAAGAAGAGCAGCAACAACAACAACAATAACAAAATAATAAAGAGAAGAGAAATACAATCAGACAAAACGGAGAACATAAAAAGCAAGGCCTCGCCCCTCTATTTCTCCCCATCTCTCACAACAACAACAACAACAACAACAACAACAACAACAACAACAACAACAACAAAAGAATAACAAGAAGAGAAATACAATCAGACAAAACATAAAAGCAAGTCCTAACCCCTCCTTTCTTTCCACCTCTCTCCCACTCTCCACCCATCACTGGTCACCACCTTCACTTCTAGCCCTCGCCACCTCCCCCCACCTTCCACCCTCACACCTCCTTCCCCCTTCCCCTCCCCTTCCAAAAAAAGGCTCGCCACCCGGAATGGCAATCTTCCACCCTGGCGATCCAGACAAGAAAGGAGCGCAGTGTTAATCGGGTATTGCCCGCAGATTGGGCTGCAAACAAGTCACTAGAGTAGAATAGACCTGGGGTACGAGGGACGTGGCGGCTGGGTGGGAGCGACAAAGGACCAAGTGGGTACTGAACGTGAAGCGCTGAAAAGACACGCTAACACCTGACTGGGTCTGCAACAAACCACTTTCTCCATAGCAGTCAGACCTGCCCTACAAGGGGGTAGTCAATTCCTACCATGCCTGCAGCTGCCCGATGAAATCAAATAGAAACGAATTTTTTAACCAGTAAACACGCCTAAACACTAGTAGTTCTCCTTGTTGTTTATAGTACTGAAAAGTACCCTTATCATGTAGAACCTAACCTAGTATACAGGTCCAATCTCATTGTTCTTCCTCCTAATGACACTTGGTGATCCAAACATTGCTAGCGTTTTGTTGGCGCTGGTCATGGGCTTTTTCTAAAATAAATGTGCTTTGCCTTGCCTTGACTTGTTAAAGAAGAATGTTAAAGTATTTAATAGTAGCACCATTTACTATCGCTCGAGCGTATAATACGCACGCTGTTCGTCAGATCTGTGTACCAAGGTTGACATAAAACAGGTGAAAGCTTACAGTTGATTTCACCGGATTCATGCAAATATCGTAGAAATTCATCATTTCCATGAACAATAGGCATCCCAGACCCCCTAACTATACACAAGATAGATGGTTTTTCATATACTATAGTGATCGCACACACATAGACACCTACACACGCACGCACACACATACACACACACACCCACCTACCTACACACACACACACACACACTTTTTCGTGCCGTTGCCTTGAGCCGATTCTGGTTTGCAATGACGGCGAAATGTGCAAGAAACCATTTTTTTGTTCACTACAAGTGTGAGGCCAACCCCAGCCCTCTCCTTGCGATATGCAGATGGGTTTCTAAACACCGAGTGATTCACAACACGGATGACACAGTCCTCGTCGCGGCGTTTCCGTGATATGATTCCTCTCCTTTAAATGTTTGGATGTTTGATCTAATAGAGTGATGAAAAACGGCGTCCGGAGTTTGTAAAAAGGAAAAGAAAGCAACTCTGCAAAGACTGACGCTTGTCTGAGCTATCGATATGACTTTTAATATATCCCTTCATCATAAGAAATTACAATTACATATACAAATATTCGGATATAAAAACGAAAATAAAATGTGTCAAGTTAAAAAACAAACAAACAAAAACAACAATAAAACGACCGACGGAATTCATTTTAACTGATCTGAGGAAGCAGCACTGCGTAATCAGTCCGATTGAAATAAACGAGAACGTTCTCGAAGGCACAACATAAAGAGGAAACAAGACACAAGAAGGACAAGACACAAGAACAATAACATGAAAGGAGAGAGCTAGTTTTTCTTCAGGGGAGAGCTATTTTTCCACAAGACAAAAGGTCCATAAATTCACAGGCTGCTTTTCCCAACAGCAGACGGCTTCGTGCAAACTGACGAAAGCTCACTCTATCAGAAAAGAGCAGACGCAGGGACAGATAACTAATGAACGGGAACAGAGGGAGGGGGGCACTTTAACAATGGGTTGTTGGGTGAGTGAAGAGGTGGAGAGATGAGGGAAGGGGAGAGCAAGAGATTAAGAGAGAAGCGAAACAAGACAAGACAGAAGTGACAGACGGAGAGTCAGAAGAAGAGTACAGATTCGTCAAAGATGCTGATGGCTGCGGCACCATGGAAAAAAGAACAAGAAGAAGAAGAAGGGGGAAGAGGAGGAGGAGGAGGAGGAATAGAGAAAAGGGGCTTGAAAAGCAATTACATGTTGGCACAAGTTTAGGTCAAGTTCCATACTTGACTTTTGATTGTTTCTTTCCTCCTGTCTGATTGGCTTCCTCTCCGTTCCTGAATCCAAAGGCTTTTCCTTGCTACCCTGTTCATCCGGACTGTCTGTTGTATACCTCTATGACCAAGATAGCTAGCTTCACGATAACAAGAATGTTAACAACAAATAACTAAATAAATAAATACAAATACAATTTAGACATCAGACCAACGGATTTCCCGACTCAGCCAGAAAACAAAAGGAAGACAGCAAGACAAGAAGAAAGAAGTCAATGGGGCTAGCTCAGTAGTCCCTGGCGTTTTACAATAATCAAGCTTGCATGGCAGTACTTACAAGTTTTCACTGACACGAGTTCGATCACGATTTTAGCATTTACGTGCTTGACCATTCACCATTTTTACAGTTAGTTGAGAAATAGCTTTTCTCGAAAAGAACTCTCAGTATTGTTATAGTTGACACCGACTTGCCGATGTTATCTACAAGGCACGACTTTCATTCAACACTTTTGTACATGCTGGATCTCCTTGATCATAACTTGCCTTGAAGCGCTCGTTGAGCAATAAAGCGATGACTATAGGAACAATCCATAACATCATTTCAGCTTGGATTTGTACAATTCTGAGCTGTCAACAGGCCACCCGGTACGCCCCTAGTTCGTTCACAGTTTTCTTACCGCCTTGCCCTAGACATTCTGTTACGTTGAAACGCGCATGATGGTGCGTGTGAAATGCGCACGATATTATGTGTGAAGCGCGTGCAATGGTAGGCTTGCGTGTGTGACGCGCGCGATAGATCTGTTCATTTCATTTTGCAACGCATGCAGTAATAGAGTGTATTCACCTTTGATTTGATTTTGCGTTGCTATTAGAAGAAGCTTTGTATAACGTTGGTGTTTTTAGTTGCTCGATATTACTTGAGAATTTTCTCGAGTCAGTTGTTTACTATCGATCGAAGCGCATGGATAGTTCTAGTGGTAACCATGGAAGTTTCCATGCCAAATAGGGTTGTATGACGTGAGACAGTGATGATGAAATTAATTCTGATTGGTTGAGGTGTGTCACTTTGGGGGGTTTTCTCGCTCTTTCTGGAGTTTAGAGAGACTATATATATATATATATATATATATATATATATATATATATATATATATATATATATAGTGCTGCACTGTTTAAAAAGTTGGTTTTTTTTAAAGAGAGAGTTTAAAGTAGAGAGAGCTGTTGTATTAGAGTTGAGAAAGTTGTAAAAAGTGGAAAGTTCATAGTTGAGAATTGTAAAGAAAAAGCGATTGAGCGATGGTATGCAGTTGTTGATGTGTGCTGAATAAAAGTGGAAAACTTCATACGACGACTCCTGACTTGTTGATGATTGAACGGGTTGCGTGGATAAACGAATCTGAGCTACACTCATCAGTACTTCAGCATTGGGGCTGAATCAACTACTGATAGAAAAACACTAACATCAAACGAGTGTAACACATTCATTTCAGCAAACTGTTTTCGTACTTGCTGGAACTTGGCGGTCTTAGGAAAACACTCTCTGAGCTAGGAAGTGAGTGATAATAAGCACAACCCAACAAGTCATTGAATGAATGAACATTGAGGTTTAACGTCTACACCCACCATTGGCGATATGGCAGACGGGGATAACCATCCCAGGGAAAGAGGGGTAGGGACCTAAATCAACACTGAACCACAAGAGCAATCATACTGCTAAAATGGACAGTGAAAATGGCCACATTTTATATCGCCCACCACGGGATTCGAACCTGGGTCATCGGTGTGCCAGGCGAACGCTCTACCACTTAAGCTACGGCGGTGAGACCTCAGTTCATTCCAGTTCTGTGTTATATATCCCTTTACAGTACCCCCCCCCTCCCCCACTCCTCCCAACTCATCACCCGCAGTCCTTCACAGTCTTCTATCCTGTGGATAGCACCCTTGCCGCCAGAAGGCCAATCAGGATGAAAATTAATATGACTTGGGTGTCCTAAGACAATTACCCACTGCGTCCCGCTGAGAGGCCTGGAGTCGCTCCCCTTGCCTGCTCAGGCTAGTTAGCAACAATGGAGAAAAGCTGAGGAGAAAGATGGAGAGAAAGTGATGGACGGAAGAGGAGGGAACAGGAAGTTTGCGAAGGAGGAAGAAGGTACCAAGTTGACAAACAAGAAAGCCAATGGCGTTATTGTGGTTATTGGTGTTCATATTGATAGTGGGTTTGGTTTGTAGCTCTTGCTGTCGGTGGACGTTGCTCATGACTTCTCAGTCTAGTTAGCAGCACAGGAGAGAAGGAGAGGCTATATAGAGCTGAAAGGAAACGGAAAAAATGAAGGTACAAATCAACGTGCAAGATTAAGAATGCTGAATTTAAAAAAAAACAAGATTGCACAAAGAGCAGATGATGACGACGATCATTGTTGTCTGTCGTCGTTAGTTGCTGATGAGTTGTAAGTCGGTAAGTCTAGTTAGTAAAACGGGGGAGGGGGGAAGGGGATGGGGGGGAACATAACGATCTATTTAAATAGACAGAGAGAAAGACAGAGAGGGAGACAGAGACAGAGATGGAGAGAGAGAAGAGGAAAAAGAACCAGACGAAGCCATAAAGGTGAATGAATGTTACAAATGGAAGGTTGTAAAGGCGTTATGAGGAATATCATGCTATGTCGTCGTTTACTTGCAATTGGAAACAGTCTTCAACCAGACTCTCCAAAGTACTGTTGAGGCAACAGTTCTAACAGTGGAACACTTTTTTTTAATAAAATCTTACAGTAAATATCGATTCCTGGGAGTCCAGGGGACAGACAGCTAGATCTAGTCAAAATAATGTACCTCAACCTCCCTGACCTCCACCTTGCCTTTTGTACCTCTCATCCTCACCCTCTCTCCCGACCACCTTCACAATACCTCTACGCTTCCACCCCACCCCCTCCCCTCCAACCCCAATACATTCTCATACCTTTCCTCACTCTCCTTCACCCTTCTCCACACTCCCCAATCACAAACAGTGGCGAAGAGCTTTAGAAAACACCGCGACGTGATACAGTGACGAGTGGTAATGAAGTTAGGTCGGCGTTTTCCAAACTGCGAGTGCCACTAATTAATAATTTGCTCAATTGCCGCCACCAATTTGCGGACAAATTACATTACCTCTGTCTTGCTTCCCTGTCTAGTCTTCTATTTCTCTCCTCCCTTCTCTCCTCTGCTCTCTCTGCTCTCTCTTCTACTTCACTATTTTACCTCGGCTCAATCTGCTCAGCGAAATGTTACACTTCTGTGATATACACAGAATGTAGTAGACTGACTACAATGAAGAAACAGCTTTATATTCCCCAAAATGATCTTATTTTTAACATTTTATTTTATTTTGTGTTAATTTCTAGTTTATTTTATTTTATAGTTTTATTTTAGTTTGTATTATTTTGTTTGGTTTTGTTTTATTTTGTTTTATTTTATTATTTTATTTTGTTTTATTTTGTAGATTATTTTATTTAGTTTAATTTGATAGTGTTGTTTTGTTTAATTTGAAGTTTTATTTTAACACCAACTAGCCACTCAATGAAACAATCAATAATCTGACTTCCAGTTAAATATTTTATTTATTTATTCGCTATACAATTTATTTTAAATCTTTGTCTTTTTTGTCTTTTTTTTGTTTTTGACACAAGTACAAGCTTTATTTCATTTCAACAAAACACAAATACCTCGTTGCTCGAATTAAACTCAAACAAACACTGGGGTTAATGGATTAGAAAACACTCCACATAAAATATAGGAATACTGAATGTAAGTTATTATAATACTGATATGAACGTACAACAATAAATAAATAAGAAAAAGAAATATGCAGTATTTTCCAATAAATGGTCGGTGTTTTAATGATGTCTTCTTGTTAAAACAAAAGTTGAAACTTCCTGTTTAAATAAAGTTGATCTTGGGTGGTATTTAATAATTCTTTGTCAATTTTATGTACATATTTGTGGAAATGACATGCTCACAGTGGTAAAGAAACGTAAACTCCGATTATATGGCCACCTCACCAGAGCATCAGGCCTGGCAAAGACCATCCTGCAAGCCACGGTGCAAGAAGGCAGGAAAAAGAGGGAGACCGAAAAATATGTGGGAGGACAGCATTCGAGAATTGACTGGCTTGACACTGAACGAAGCCATAAGGGTTGCTGAGGAGAGAGAAAGATGGAGCACGCTGGTTAAAAGGTCATCTGCGGTTCCCCCAAAACCTTCGAGTTATGGGATAGGATAGGATATGATAGGATTTGTCGCTTGTCACAGAATTATTATGTTGACATTTATTTACACAGGGTGGGCTTATATAAGCTCGCTTGTTTCCTATCGTGTAAAGCATTGTTTGTCATTAATTATGTGTTTTCTTCGAATAAAACACCTGTTTAAACAAAAGTCAATAATCAATCGCAGCAGCATTTGGCAAGTTGGTCTTCTGGGCTGTAAAAGGTTTTTTCCTGGATTCGGTCAGCCCCCTTTAAGCAGCTCTTCGATCTGGTATGTACGCAATATAGGAACAAGTGTTTTACTGTCTAAGTTGATCTTGATTATACAGAATAATTATAATTCAGCCTTTCCTCTGATCGCAATAAACAAATATAAACGTAAAACTGGTATCAATGCATCAGTCACAGATTATGCACACAGCCGACGCTTTCATCAGCACGGTGAGTTTAAACCGCGTCATAATTATATTATTTATTAAAAACAACAAATTTCAGAATTCATGTTGATCATCGGATCTCTCTCTCTCTCTCTCTCTCTCTCTCTCTCTCTCTCTCTCTCTCTTTTTTTTTTTCTCAGACACCTAATACTATGGTCTTGGGTGATGTAGGCAGGTTCCCCATAATGTTATTTTTACTGCTGTGAGATGTGTTAAATTTTGGCTTAGGGTCCTGAGTCTCCCCGAAGTCAGATTGCCAGGAAAGGTGTATGACATGCTGTTACGTTTGCAGGAGAACGGGCAGCAGACGTGGGCGTTACATGTCCGGTTGTTGCTTACAGAAACGGCTTTGGCCATGTGTGGATGCAGCAGGGGGTGAGGGACGTAAGATGGTTTCTTAGAGCTTTTAGACAGAGACTCACTGATCAGTTTGAACAGTCAAGGCATGATGAGGTGCAGTCAAAAGAACGATTTACATTTTATTCTTCCTTTAAATCTGTTTTTCAGAGAGAAGCGTATGTTTAAATTATAAACAAAAAAGATGTTTTAGAGACTGTTATGTACAATTTAGACTCGGAATATCGCCCATAAATATGCACAGATTACGTTATACAGAATATATTGATCCACATCAGCTTTTTTGTCCCACATGTAAAAGAAAAATAGAGTCAGAGGAACACGTACTGTTTAGATGCAATTCCTATACTGAATTTCGGGTGGACTCGCAGATTCTCAATGGATCTGAACCGGCGGCAGTAATGTCCAGAGACGACGAACACTCTGTACTAGGCTTGTCACGATTCCTGTACAAAGTCTTTCAGAAGAGAAAACGATTAATTCATGAACAATGATAAGCATATGCAGTAAAAATGTGCTGATACTGCATATACAATAAATATTTTATCGTAAGGGAGTTTGTATATTATAGAAGATGCGGTAGTAGTGCATAAAAGTAAACTGAATGAAGTTTGCTTAATATATTTTTATTACTAATGTGTAAGACTAATTGTATAAATGGTATCATTTTGTGCATATTTTTGATTCTTTAAATATTTATTGATTTACCAAATGATTGGTTAATTAATCAGTCTTATGTATGTATGATTTATTATTTGCCGATTTGATTTATTTTTATTTTATTTTAATTAGCAAGAAGATTTTTGTTGTTGTTGTTGTTTTTAAATTTTATTTTATATATTTTTTTTATTTTTTTAAAGTGATTTACTAGAGTGTTCGGTTTATTGACGGCAGTTTTATAACATTATTTTAGACTATTTTATTAATTAGATTTATATATTTTATGAAACACACTTCTGTTGTGAAATCCTATAGTGAACATGCTCCCTTGAGGGAACGTAATTTATTTTATTTTTTTGTTTTATTTATTTATTTAGTTTTGTTTATATATGTAAAGTGGTATGCTATGTTTTACGTTTTATTGTAATCCCATCTCCCATTGCAATGAACATTGTTTGCTTATGCAATAAAATGTCTCTCTCTCTCCCTCTCTCTCTCTCTCTCTCAATCTCTCTCTCTCTCACTCAATCTCTCTCTCTCTCTCTCTCCCCCTCCCCCAACAATTTTCTAGCTCTCCTCTTGCAAAATTTTTTTACAAAATGAAAAGGCCCCAATTCGAAGGCTCGGTTTATTTTTGGCGAAAACGATTTTACCCTAAAATTCGCATTGTTACCACATTACACAATGAAACCATGATAAAGCGGGCTTTCGTTGTTCAAACCAACCGCTAAAGTTTGAATTTTCCATTTCGGCTCTAACAGGGAGTGACTTCCCCTGTTTTAACGGTACATCGATACCATAGCCGTGTGACCTTCGACCCTATTTGTGAGTGAACCAGGCGGCTTGAAGAATGCGTCATTGGTGTCCGGGTTAGAACAGGGTCTATTTTATCAACCTAAAACAAAAACCCTTACGAGCAATTATTTTACGAGTTCTGTCTCTTACCGGCTTTAGGCGTTGCTATTTTTAGCTCCAGAATGGTGACTGCCTAGACAATGGCTGTTGCTATTAAAAGGCACAAAAATTATGAAACTTATTCACTTAAAAAAAAAAAAATATATATATATATATATATATATATATATATATATATATATATATATATATATATATATATATATATATATATATATATATATATATATATATATATATATATATATATATATATATATATATATATACTTTCGAAAGAGTTTATGACTTTTAAATATCACTGTCGTGAAGAGACAATAAATTCAACCATTGAAATTGAAATTGAAATTCAAAAGAGTTATTTTTTGTTGTAAGCATTTTTTCAGTAGGGCAACACTCACTATGAATGGTAAAATGATCTGTCGAGCTAGCGTGGTCAAAATGGGTCCCTTTAACGGGAAGGGTCACGTAGCTCAGTTGATAGTGCCGAAGGACGCTGGCCGGTTCCAACCCCGCAGGGGACGAACTAATGTGACTTAGATACGAGACTTTTCAGGTCACCGAGGGTTTTCTCCGGGTACTCCGGTTTACTCCCTCCCCTTCAATAATGGTATTCGATGCGGTCTTATCTTTAAAAAAAAAATTCAAACATAGCAATTGATTTCTTTTCCCGTCTTCTAATAGTGACTTGCTTTTACACCATGTGTTTGAGTAATGAGTGTGTGTTTGTTGTGTATGTAGTAGTGTCTATAACATGTGTCGGTTACAGATCGCCACGCTTTAAGTCTGATTTAGGAATAAGGCGCGTATGGCGTGCAGTATTATTGCTATTACTTATGTAACAGTTCTTTAGTCTTAGAATACTCACAGCCTTGAGCAGCTCTGTGACCTCACAACGAAGCCCTACAAGCATACCCTTCTGAATGTATCTGTTTGGTGCGCTAAAAAGGCTACGAACAATTACTTTAGGAGTTTATCTTGATCCCCAAAGATATCATTTTTATATACTTTCCCTTACTGCAAAAAAAAAAAATCATCGGACTTTTGTATCAGTTCATCTGCAATAGGTTATGCTAATCGGTCCTACAATTAATTGTTATCAAAGCCTAAGGGAAGAATATGGGAACAAAACATTAAATCAGTTTTTTTTGATACACCTGATTTTCATGTTTTGCATACATAATGAGATCCCGTGTTAAAAATAGCCCGAGGTAATGGGAAAGAATGAACCACTATGATAATAAATTATCATAAGTTAGAATTGCATTATGTTATTTTTACTGCATGACTGTTAGACAGAAAAGAAATCGATCGCGTATCGCCACTTGGTTTGTTCTCGCTTTCTCTCTGTCTCTGTCTCTCTCTCTGTCTCTGTCTCTCTCTGTCTCTCTCTCTCACACACACACACACTCACCTACACACACACACACACACACACACAGCGCTCCTAGTACGTCATGATACTAGTCTTCATATATTTATTTATTTATGCATTATATATTTATTTTCGCAATGTATTGTTTTGTTTCACTTTTAATACTATTGAACCTCAATTGGCATTAGCTGCAGTTGCATTTTTGTTTCCAAAAGTAAATAAATAAATAAAAACAAAATAAACAAAATGGTGTGGTAGTGGAGACATTTAAGAAACAAAACAACACTTTTAGCATGGATTAATGATTTTTAGATTTTAGATTTTTTAGATTTAGATTTAGATTTTAATGCATTATTGTCCCTTTTTATCGGGAAATTCTGGGCCGCATCCCCATGTGGAAGGCGTAGTCGCAGCCTGTGGCGCGCCCAAACCCAACCTACCTAACATTTGTTGTAATTTTTGAAATTTAGAAATTCTTTAAAAAATTTTTTAATATTTTGAAATTTTGCTGGGGGAGCAAACCGGAGTACCCGGAGAAAACCCCCGAGACGTTGCCCGAGTCGAAAGTAAATAATATTCGGAGAAACATAACGCCCGATGCAGGATCGAACCCACACCTGTCAGGCGCCATTGGTTTCTGGCCTGTGGACAAGGCAAGTTAGTCCCGCCTTAGCCCACTTGGCCACAACGCTCGCTCTAATGATATCCTTATAGACATTAACATTACAAAAAAATATTATATTATCTCCACATTTGTCATGCAGTGTTGTCAACACTGAGTATTCTCTGGTACAGAAAAAGACATCAGATTTATAGCTGAACAGCAATCTCTTAAGAATCATTTAGAAATAATTATTTCTATGATTTTGTACTTTTGTGTAAAAGCAATAAACTACGCCAATGTGACTGCAGTATTAATTGGTTTTGTGCAGAGCAATTTTTAAGCCCAAAGAGCTGCTCTAGACGAGCGTCATCGATATCCATCCACTTTCCCGAAGGTATGGGCGAATCTTAGTCGCCTAAGTCGTGGAGTTCACGGCACAATTGCTATGTAACTGTGTCTCTAATCACTGTGACACCTATACTGAGTCGCCCAAAGTCGCCCGGCCCAAAACGCACATTTGCTGCACGTCTGTGTGCTTTAAAAAAAACGCCCAGGAAAACTTAAGCACCTCAACAACAAATAGTACTACTTCTGGAAAACAGACAACGTTGAAGCAAGGAAGGCGGAAATAATCACTGCATTCTCAATTCCTTTTTTTAGTGTGTTTTTTTTTCTATAAGACGAAACCATTTAATGTTAATATTTTCCTGTCCTTTCCTATCGCGTAACTCGGAGGTCGTAGGGGCACCACAGATGATCGTCGAACCAGTGTACTACATCTTTCTCTGTCCTCAGCAACCCTCATGGCTTCGCTCAGTATCAAACCAGTCCATTCTCGAATGTTGTCCTCATACCTCTTTTTTGGTCTCCCTCTTCTTTTACCTCCTTGCACTGAGCCTTGCAGGATGGCCTTTTGCAAGGACTGATGCTCTGGCAACGTGGCCATACCATCGGAGTTTCAGTTTCTTCACCACTGTGAGCATGTCGTCGTGTTGTTTAATGGCTTGTGTGATAGTCTGTCGGGCTTCGTCGTTGGTGATGTGCTGGGTATAGGAAATGCCCAGAAGTCTTATGTAGCACCTCATCTCCATGCTTTGTATTCTTCGTTGTAGATCTGCTGTGAGGGTCCATGTTTCGCAAGCGTATATGAAGATGGAGATGACAGGGGAGCGCAGCAGTCCTACCTTGCAATGTAGACTGATGGCCCTGTCTTTCCAAATGGGCTTCAACCTTGCAAGGGCAGTAGTTGTTTGTGCGATCCTGGAGAGGACTTACTGTCGGGACCCTTTGGCCCAAATAAAAGCTCCTAAATATTTGAAGCTATGCTCTGTGTTGAGGGATTGGTCTTGGACCTTGATGTCCCTTGTTGATGCCATTGGTGTTGTTGGTTTTCATTTTGGTC
Source organism: Oncomelania hupensis (assembly GCA_036898135.1). Lineage (NCBI taxonomy): Eukaryota > Metazoa > Mollusca > Gastropoda > Littorinimorpha > Pomatiopsidae > Oncomelania > Oncomelania hupensis. The sequence continues at coordinate 41,234,829 of CM072515.1, read as the reverse complement.
TTCTCTGCACTTATTTCTGTTCCATAGGCTCTGTAGATGGTGTCAAGCCTCTGTACCAGCTGTTCAAGTTCTTGCTCCTCTCCAGCCAATCCATCAATGTCATCTGCAAAACGGAGGTTGGAGATTGCTGTACCCCATATGCTGATTGTGCCTTCGTGATCTGCAAGGGCATCTGACATGCTGCGCTCTAATAAAGATGATGAAGAGTGTTGGAGACAGTAGGCATTCTTGAAGCACACCACTTATTGTTTTGAACAAGTTTCAGATGGCTCTGTTATGGAGGACTGCACTGGTAGCCTTGTCATACAGGCTTTTGATTACTTTAATAATTTTAGGGCTGATGTTGTACACTCTCATGATTGCCCACAGAGCTGCATGCCAGACTCGGTCAAACGCCTTCTTGAAGTCTACGAACACATAACACAGATGTTGTTGGTGCTGTAGGTATTTCTCGCAGATTATTCTGAGGTTGAAAATTTGTTCAGTAGTACTTCGCCCTGTCCTGAATCCTGCTTGTTCTTCAGGTATGATTTGTTCAGGTGGGGTTTCAACCTGTTGAGTATTATTTTCAGGAGGACCTTGCTGTGATGGCTGATGAGGCTGATGGTGCGGTAATTTTCACACTCCTGAAGGTTACCGTTTTTGGGAAGAGTGATGACAAGCGACTGGATCCATGGAGTAGGCCACTTCCCACTCTGCCAGATCTGGTTACAGATAATGTTGAGGACGTCAATCATCGCTTCTGCTACTGCTTGAAGCAGTTCCGCGGATATGTTGTCCACTTCCGCTGACTTCCCGCGATTGCGCTGCTGCCTCAACTTCTTATCGGAGAATTGGGAGGATTTCTTCTTCTTCTCTGTTCTCGGGACACGCTAGAACTGATGGGTCTCCGTTTGGTGTGTGGTTGTAAAGGTCAGAGCAGTAATCTGAGTTGAAGGCGGTGGTCATGGTGACGACAGCTACCCCACTAGTTCCCGAAAGGAGCAGCGGTGCAAACCTCCCTCCAACTGTGGTTAGTGAGTTAGTTATTCATTGCTTACAGGGTCCAGCGGACTGCAAAGAACCGAATCAGGACCACAAATTTAAGACCACAACTTCGCTGAAAGAGGACTCGCCCCTGATCCGCATAAAAGATCTTCCCAAACAATCCTAGGGGTAACACTGAAAGCACTCCACCAGCCGGTCACTTTACAATAAAGACATCCCACGCAGGGGACGCTGAGGCTATACTCTAATTTATCGAACCCCCGTTTACAAAAATAAAATAGAATATAAACATCATTATAAAATATCAACAAAACACATGCATATAAATACATTGTCAAATAATAACATCATAGGAAGCTAAAGTTACCAACTGGCAGAAAGCGTCCAATATTCCCAATCTGATCCAACAGACCTCACACACAATTGAGGAGTTTTGTCCCCGAAGAGTTTTTTTTTTTTTAAAGGGAGGTAACTGGTCTAGCGAAGAAGAACATAGTATAGTAGATTGATAGAACAGAGTAGGAATGAGAAAGAACAAATGAGAAATACAGCGAAAGTGGGAATTTAAAGCACTAAATTTCTAGAAAGTAGGGTTACTGTTTATACTGAAACTCCCGGCACCCCCACCGGGGAGAGGGGCCGGGTAGCTCAGTTGGTAGAGCGTCTTACTAGTAACCGAAAGGTACCTGGTTCGAATCCCGGATTGGCCAATGTGTGACCATATTATTTTCCCCTTACCATCAACTGGTTCGCTGGTGTCAGAATAATGTGACCAGTAGTCGCCTATACGCTTCGGTTGATTGATTGATTGATTTATTGTTGCTTTAGGTCCAGCGGACTCTTCCGAGCCAAATCAGGACCGGATACGCTTCGGTGTCGTGTGACTATAATCTACAGTTACAGTTACTCCCACGGGGGATCCAACTGTGGCCTGAAACACTTCTGCCACCTCCGGGTCCCGCAGCCTGTCCAGGCCGAACCTCAGTCTAGTGCACTTTGCTGTGTTTACCGTCCTCAAGTGGAGCCGGAAAGACATCACCTTGAGATCGTGGTCACTCCCGATGTCTGCTCCTGGAAAGGTGCGTGTCCTGCCAATGTTGACGCCCGATCTGAAGCGCCTCCCGACCATGATGCAGTCGATCTGGCTGTGATGCTCCCCTCCGGGACCGTGCCATGTCCATCGTCTGGACTTTCCGTGGAGACCAAGCGTGCCTGCCAATACCAGATTGTTGCATCTGGCAAATTCCAAGAGTCTCAGACCCCTGTCATCCGTCTTGCTGTTGCAGCGGGGTTCACATGTGTTCCCCAGCTGTGGTACGCATCTTGGCCAACCTTGGCACTCCAGTCGCCCCCCACCATGACCACATCCCCCCTCGGCATCCGGTCAAGGACGGCCTGGAGACTTCCACAGAAATCCTCCACCTCGCTGTCGCCGCAGTCCGACGCTGGGGCACAACTCTAAAGTTATTATCGTTTTTGTTAATATATTGTTTTAGTTATTATTTGTATTTTTTTCTAATCACTATTACAATGTATAATTTTTTTAAGTTCTTATCCTATCCTATCCTATTCCGTAACTCGAAAGACATTAAGGCACAAGAGATGATCGTTTAACCAGCGTACTCCATCTTTCTCTGTCCTCAGCAACCCTCATGGCTTCGCTCAGTGTCAAGCCAGTCCATTTTCGAATGTCGAAAATCTACTCAGTGGTACTTCGCCCTGCCCTGAATCCTGCTTGTTCTTCAGCTATGATTTGTTCAGCTTGAGGTTTCAACCTGTTGAGTATTATTTTCAGGAGGACTTTGCTGGGATAGCTGATGAGACTGATGGTGCGGTAGTTTTGACACTCCTGAAGGTTACCCTTTTTGGAAAGAGTAATGATAAGCGACTGGGTCCATAGGGTAGGCCACTCCCCACTCTGCCAGATCTTCTTACAGATAATGGTGAGGGGGTCAATCATAGCTTCTCCTCCTGCTTGAAGCAACTCTTCGGGTAAGTTGTTTACTCCCGCTGACTTCCCCTTCTTCAGCGGCTGCACTGAGTGCTACCTCAACTTCTTCTCGGAGGATTGGGAGGATTTTGTTTTCTTCTATGTTCTGGGGGCATGATAAAACTGATGGGTCTCCGTTTGGTGTGTGGTTGTAAAGGTCAGAGCAATACTCTGTCCATCTATCCAAAGTATTGTAAGGAACATGAATTTGACCCTGCAAGTAATGAATAACTAACTAATTACGTCATCTTAGACGTCACAACACAACACTGACGCAATCCATTCTTTTTATATTTACAAAGACATGAACAGTACAACAAGCTATTCAAAAATGTTTCAAACTAATCACTTTATCAAATTCATGTCTTACAGAAACCTGGGGCTGTTTAACACTTGTCATCCGCATGAATTAGTTGCCAGTGGAGACGAGGCCCCTCAAGCCACAATAGACTTGATATGTACTCAGTTAGGAAATATTATGAAAAACCCTGCGTCAGAAATAGGTTTGTTTAGGACAACGCCCACACATAAGAGTACAAATCGAAGTAATGAGAATTTCCCTTGGTTCGATGCACAGTGTGAGAAAAGAAGAAAAGAATTGTTCAAAGCTAAAACATTAACGAGAAGATTTAGGTCAAACTTTTATAAAGAGCAACAAAAAAAAGCTAGTAGAGAATACAAAAAACAACTTCGATTATCCTTCAAGAAATATAAGACTAAATTTATAAAGAAAATCCGTAATTTAAAGAGTTCTGATCCTAAGGTATTTTGGAAAATCATCAACGGATGTGTTAGTGAAAAGGCGAAAGTAACTTCTAAAATCTCCTGCGAGGTTTTTCTACAACATTTTCAAAAGCTTAGTGACCCAGTTGATGTTAATAATGATGGCCCTGACCACTCTCCTCCTAATGAGTTAGATGATCAGCCTGAATACAATGACCCTTACTTAAATGGCCGGTTTACTGAAGAGGAAGTAAAATATGTACTTAAAGGTCTACATAATAATAAAGCATGTGGATTAGATAGTTTAACTAATGAATTATTAAAGGCTGCTTCTACTAGACTTCTTCCTCTATTCACTAAATTCTTTAACTTAATTTTAGTGTCTGGTAAGGTGCCAGAAGAATGGACAATAGGTGTAATTAAACCGCTTTACAAGAACAAAGGTGATGATGGCGATCCAAACAATTATAGAGGTATAACAATCTTGAGTTGTTTCAGTAAAGTTTTTTTCTAGTTTACTTAATAATAGGTTGACTACCTTTTTTAATTTAAGACATACAATAGGGAGTGAACAAGCAGGGTTTACATCAGGACATAGCGTGATGGACCATATTTTTACGTTACAAGCTATTATTGATTTCTTTCTGTTTAAAAGAAAAAGATTGTATTCTGTTTTTGTTGATTATGAAAAGGCTTTTGATCTTGTCAGTCGAGCTATGCTTTGGCAGAAATTGTTAAACTCTGGTGTAAAAGGAAGGTTGTTAATTGTTATCCAAGATATGTACAGTAAAGCAAAATCATGTGTAAAGTGTAACTCCCAAGTTTCTGATTATTTTGGTTGTTTTACCGGGGTCCGTCAGGGAGAAAATCTATCACCTTTGTTGTTCTCAGTGTATTTGAATGATTTAAAATCTTTTATTGGTAACTCTGGATCCAAACTTGAAACTTTGAATTTAGCATCACAGGAGGCACAATTAGGTCAAATAGATATAGATATTTTGTACAAGTTATTTATTTTATTATATGCAGACGATACTGTTATTTTTGCTGAATCGCCTGATGCTTTACAGATAGCCCTTGATTCAATGTATGATTATTGTCAGCTCTGGAAACTTAAAGTTAATGTAGCAAAAACAAAGGTTATGATTTTTTCCAGAGGTAAAGTAAGAAATGTCCCAATCTTCATGTACAATGGTGAGCAAATTGAGGTTACGTACGATTTTCAATATCTGGGAATAAAAATCAATTACAATGGAAGCTTAAAGCCAGCTCAGAAAAACCTATATGACCGAGCCACCAAGGCGATGTTTGCTTTACTCCGCAAAGTTAGAAAATTAGCTTTACCTATTGACATGCAAATTGAACTCTTTGATAAAACTGTTGTACCTATATTATTGTATGGTTCGGAAGTATGGTGTCCTCAGATGACTGACCTGGTAAACAAATTGCAACTACGTTTTTATAAGTTTATCTTAAAGCTTGGTAAAAGTACACCGACATGTATGGTTTTAGGAGAGGTAGGTCAGTTCCCTTTAGATATCTTAGCAAAATGCCGTATGTTAAATTTTTGGTACAAGCTTGCTTTTGACAGAAATAGTACTAAATTATCGTGTGTGGTTTACAGGTTTCTGCTGAAGATGTACGAACTAAACTTGTACAAACATGATTATTTAGACTGTGTCAGGAATTCTCTGGAAAAACTAGGGTTAGGAAATGTCTGGTATGATCAGTCTCAAGGCTCGAATTTTTCTGCCGAAGGGTTTAAAGAAGAGATAAAGAAAAGGCTGCAGGATCAACATGTACAAAACTGGCACTCAGAAATTACCACAAAGGATTTATATTATAATTATAGAATGTTTAAAGAAAATTTTGAATTTGAAGAATATTTGACAATTTTGCCCGCCAGCCTAGCTGCTGTTGTCATAAAATTTAGAACCTTAAACCATAAGCTACCAGTGCAAAGGGGACGGTTTCTTGGAATCCAGAGATGTGACAGAATATGTAATAAATGTACTTTTAATGAGTTAGGAGATGAATTTCATTTTATTTTTATATGTCCACATTTCGACGATGATAGAAATGAGCTGCTTAAAAGGTTTTTCTATGTGCGACCCAATGCTATTAAATTTTCTAATTTATTTTCAACGAAAAATAAGACTATTTTGCTGAAACTGGCTAGGTTTATGAAAATAATAATGGATAGCTTTAGAACGTAATATAATGATTTGTAATATTAATGATAGTAATAATAGGGATTTTTTTTATCAATAATGACAATATGAATACTAAATACCAGTGTGTACCCCCTCCCTTCTCCCCTTCTTTATCACCCAATCTTGCGAGAGAGTGCGTGCGATTTGTGATCAGTCTGTGTGGACATAAGTTTTATGTAGTATGCTTGTGTTGTGTGATAATAATGAATGTGTATTTTGTAAATGTTTATTATGTCTCTTAGAACGCGAGTGTGAAAGATTAACTTTTATTTTTTGTAATATATGTACATATGTATTTTATATTGCATTTTATGATTTTTATGGTTATTTTACATGTATGTTTATTTTTATTTATTTTCGTTGTATCCACGTGCCCCAAGGGGTTTTATGGAATAAAGCGCTTTTGACTTGACTTGACTTGACTTGACTTGCTTCATAGTCTGGTAGGCCTTCTTGCTGTTGTCCGTGTTCAGACAGTTCTCTAATTTTGGATGTCACTGTTGATTTTAGGGTTATCAGCTCCCTGTGAGGTGTTCTTTTTTAAGTTACTGAAAGCTTAAAGCACTACGAAATGTAATGAACATTCTCTCCTACACATTTTTTTTTGGTCCACAGAATGGAAAAAAAGTGGGGCAAAAAAAAGGAAAAAACATTTCCAGCAAGTCACGGTTTTAGAACAGGTGACCAGAGATGGGAGGAGAGTGAAGAGAAAGAAAAAAACAGCGCAAACCGAAACAGTGGTTGCTACCTTTTGATGCTTTATTAATTGCTCGCTTTGCCGTCCCCAGTGCTGACAGTTGTGTCATCATTTCGTATTTTTACGTCCGCTAACAATGATGGATGACATCAAGCTATGCTTTCGTGTTTCACCGTTCTAACAGGCCTGCATAGAGTCGACACCGGTGTCCATGGTGTTTCACAGATATGCAAGGTTGAACCAAGTGTGCAACTTGAGCTTCTAAGGGCGTCTTGGCTTAATGGTCTACATAGGAGTACAACTGTGCCATGATGATTCCTTTTACGACGCTGAATGAATGAATGAATGAACATCGAAGTCTAACGTCTACATCCACCTTTGGCGACATGGTAGACTCGTCTGGGTTAACTATCCGAAAGACAAGGGATAGGTGCACAAATCAACACTGAACCATCAAAACAATCATACTACTAATTTATCGATAACAGTGAACAACGACATACAGTTCTATCACTATTATTATGGTTGCGAGTTTCACCGTTGTTGGCCAACACTCGAGGTTGACTGGAGGGTCTATGACGCTTCACAGCAACGCAAGTTTGAACCAATTGTGCCACTTGAGCGGTAAGCAGTGATTATGACAATACACCAGACGTTCTTGTCTTACTTAAAAAACTGTATACCTGCGCCGCAGTGTTGGCCGTTGGGGGTGGTTTCTTCTTCTTCTTCTTCTTCTTCTTCTTCTTCTTCTTCTTCTTCTTCTTCTTCTTCTTCATTATTATTATTATTATTATTATTATTATTATTATTATTATTATTATTATTATTATTATTATTATTATTATTATAGTTTATGCTGTCTTATCGATTTTGAGCGTGTTTTTGGTTTTTTTCCGAGGTGCAACACAGTGCATAGCTTCAGGTATTTAGGAGCCATTGTATCAGACAATGGGTCCCGACAGGAAGTCCTCTCCAGGATCGCACAACCAACTGCTGCCCTTGCAAGGTTGAAGCCCATTTGGAAAGACAGGACAATCAGTCTACATTCCAAGGTAAGACTGCTACGCTCCTTTGTCATCTCCATCTTCCTATACGCTTGCGAAACATAACCCTCACAGGAGATCTACAACGAAGAATACAAAGCATGGAGATGAGGTGCTACAGAAGACTTATGGGCATTTTCTATATCCAGCAAATCACTAACGACGAAGTCTGACAGACCATCACACAAGCCATTGGACAAAACGATGACCTGCTTATTTATAGTGGTGAAGAAACGGAAACTCCGATGGTATGGCCATGTCACCAGACCTTTCGAAGATCATCCTGCAAGGCAGGGCGCAAGGAGGCAGAAGAAGAGGGCGACAGAAAAAGGTGGGAGGACAACATTCGAGAATGGACTGGTCTGAAACTGAGCGAGGCCATGAGAGTTGCTGAGGACAAGGAAAGATGGAGTGCTCGGTTAGACGATTATCTGTGGTGCCCCTACGACCTCCGAGTTACGGGATAGGATAGGATAGGATAGATAGGGGAGGATTTGGGAGGGGTCCATTTTCACAACTGACAACAACAACGCGCTTCTTCAAGATGTAAACACTCAATTCCTTTCTTTTATTTATGTTGGAAAATAGAACAAAAACAACAACAAAAACAACAAAAGTGAGTGATGTGACGGTGTCAAGACAAATTTCTTGAAGGCCCTGCATTGTTGTCCTTTCTATTTTCTTTGAAAGTCGTGTTTTATTATTATTTTTTAAGGGACGTTCTCTAAATCAAATAATACACAAATAAATAAAATCTTACACCCATACATATCCATCCCCTCTGATACACAAAAAGCGTTTCTTTACACGAGAGTTTTGATTAAAAGGATAACGACGGCGATGATGATGATGAAGAGGAGGAGGAGGAAGATGATGATGTTGATGAAGAGGAGGAGAAGAAGGAGGGTGAGGATGGGGATGATGATGAGGAGGAGTAGGAGGAAAAGGAGGAGGAAGAGAAGTTGATGACGACGACAACGTCGATGACGACGACAATAACAACAACCATGGTGACCTTTAATATTTGTGTAATGATGATATTACAGGTGCTGCTATATGTAAACTAATTAAGCCAACAACAATTCAACACCAATATCATTTTAAAAGATAAACAGATCCAAATCATTTTCGAGCTGACTGACGGTAATGGTGATGACGATTCCCGCATGACTGCACACAAACACACACAAGTCACAACACCACAGGGCATGAGTCGTTTACAATGTGCCATCGTGTCTTTGTGTCACAATTATTATATTTATTTTCATGTTATCAATGAATAGCCACATTATGATTCCCCCGCAGTCCTGTACACAAAAGCCATTAAAAAAAAACACCGTTAAGCATGATCGACATACTATCGCCTCCGAGGTGCTAAAGTGTCAATGTGGCACCTTTTACATTGCATGATTTAGATAATTATGATCTTCTATAATATGGCATGCACACTCCGCGTGGCAGGATTTGAATATGACTTCTGTAATGAGACATGGTTTCAATAATGCCAATGTTTATAATACATATTAGTTATTATTAGTGTTGCCCAATCACCGCAATATGAAAAATAGACCCAGGAAATTGTTTAGTTGTTTGCATTATAATTATGATGGCGATTCCTGCACACAGCTATGTGAACACAGTACAAAGACACGATTCAGCAATGAGAAATATAAAATCTTTCCTCGTGTTTCGTGAGTCTTATGCGTAATCGTTTCCACCATCTACGAAAGAGCCATCTGACAAAGAAGCCATTTACCATTAAGCATCTCAAACACAGTCGACGACACAAAAGCACAACTACCGCACAAATCGACGAAACGCGGAAAAAAGGGGCACAGAAAATGAGACACCATATAGCAATAATACCACAATCATGTAGTGACAACAACTTTGAACACAATTGACATAAAGAGAAGCTCCAACGTAAAAATACTGGGTCTTTTACACGATCTAACTGCGCAAAGAATCCGCAGTATTAAACACACGACCACCACCAAAACCGATCACATACAAACGATAACAAACTATAGGGACAATGCCACGCACGCACACAGCATGAGTGGCAACACAAATACTGCAGTGACGCATGGCATCAACATCGGACTCACACAATACCACATAGTCCGGGAACCCAGCTTGAAATACTATGACTTTCACACGATCTGACAGTGCAACGGACCAGCTGCCATAAACGCTCAGTAAGCTGTGAAAATGAGTACCCTGGTAATTGAGAGTTGCAGGATCAAAGGCGCCCAACACAATTAACACGAGAGTAATTAACAACTTTCGTCGCCTCATGGTGGCAGTAGGCCTATCCGGAGCTAATACCCAAACCCTCCAACGGTACCCTTTTGTTTCTTTATTTCTCTCTCTCTCTCTCTCTCTCTCTCTCTCTCTCTCTCTCTCGATGATGATGATGATGATGATGATGATGATGATGTAGTATTTATCACTTTATTTCTAGTATTATTTCTTTATGGCCATGTATTACGTCAACACCGTCAACAGAATTGTCAACATCACAACCGCTGCCACCAACCTCACTAGCATCATCATCATCATCATCATCATCATCATCATCATCATCATCATCATCATCATCATCATCATCATCATCATCATTATCATCATCATCATCATCATCATCATCATCATCATCATCATCATCATCATCATCATCAAAATCATCATCATCTTCTTCACCAACATCGTCAACAACAAGAACAACAAATCTCTGACCGTTTCTTCTCATCCTTGAACACATCATTACCACTACCACTATTACATCCACACTCATTGCCTATCACATTACCCGCAGTCCTCAGCAGCAGCAGCAACAGCTCGACCATATCACCAGCTGTGACAGCGACAACTGAAGATTCGCTTATTGCACGGTCGCTGTAGTCATAAAAAAAACTGGTTCACAGTCCCGTAGCGAGAATAGGGCAATATTTGTTGTACCAGTAGGGCAGAACGTTTATTGGTTACTAACTAGAGCTCAATTTTTAAAATAGCTACAATTACATGTAGGATGATATTAACCCGATGCAAGGTCATACATGTTATGATTACAACAAATACTAAGAGAGGAGTTGCCATTTACTTCAACAAAAAGTTAAATGCTCAAGAGTGCGAAATATTGAATAATAGAAGTTTGAAGGGAGCTTGTGGTATTATTTTGTGTGCGCTTTTGGTGAAAAGTTCTTGTTGATTGTATTTATAGAAGCCCCAGCTCAACATCTAAAAACACACATTTATTATTACAAATTTTACGACCTCAGGAATTACAAACATATGATAAAATTTGCATTATCGGAGATTTTAATTTTCTAGATGCAGGATGGGATGGCTCCTGGACAGATGAGAGGAATATTAAAATTGCGGAATGCATGAGGGATGTTTTTCTGATTCAAGTAGTGAAAAATCCAACAAGTATAGGCAAGGTCAGAGGTCAACATAAGATGATATAATTTTAGTAAATGATGAGTTGTTAGCCTCAGGTATCTAGCACGTGGTCCTCATTGGTAAGAGTGACTATGATGCTTTACTCTATATACCTAAGGTAAAGGTCACTCAGAGTAATAAATATTCTTTTAAACTTGGAAAGGGAGACTATGATAGAGCACTTATTGTAAACATAGACTTTACATAGAAACTATTAAGGCAGATTATTGCAGAGTGGAAAATTCTGGGGATTACTTAAGTTTTCGATTTTGAAAGGTATGGAGTTGCATATCCCTAGAGTGAAGAGCAAGCCCCATAAAAAGATTACACCATCTTGGGTGAATAAGAGTACTTCACGAATAATTTGTAAAAAGCATAAATTATATAAAATATATCTTCAAACTAAGGAAGTTGGGGATTATCAAAAATATATTACTGTACGAAACGATTGTAATAAATGAACAAAACGTTAAAAAAATCACACGAAAGAATAAATGTAAAACGAACCCAAAAATATTTTAAAGGAATGTACATGAACAAACTAAACATAATCTTGGAATAAATGCATTCAAAAAGAAAGATGGCACCTTTGCTACAGCAGATCATGAGAAGGCAGAAACTTGTAATAAAAATTTCTCAAGTGTATTTGTGGAAGAGAATTTAAAAGAACTAAATCCTTCAAAAGCTCCAGGTACCAATTATAGCCCTCCCAGAGGTCTTAAAGGGTTGTGTAACAACTTGGCGGAACCACTTTGAATTTTATTTAAATTTCCCTTACAACAGGTATTGTACCATGAGATTGGCGAACTGCAGAAGTAAGTGCTATTTAAAAAAACAGATTCCAGATCAGGTGCAGGGAATTGCAAACCAGTGAGTCTAACGTGTATTGTATGTCAAGTTTTAGAACCTATAGTCCGAGACGATATCGTTAATCATTTTAATGTGAATAGTCAGTACACTGAATGCCCACATGTTTTCAGAAAGAAACGATCATGTGTTACTCAATTACTACAGGTTATGTATAATATAACTTCCTTACTTGACAACAGAAAAACGGCTGACATCAAAAGCGTTCGACACTTTCCTCATGAAAGGCTTCTCCAAAATTTAGGGGCCTATGGTATATGTGGACACATTCCAACTGCATAAGAACTTTCTTACTTGACAGATAGCAAGTGGTGAAAGTTGGAAATGCAATATCTGACAAAACACGTGTGCTGAGTGGTATACCTCAAGGAAGCATTTTAAACCCTATATTATTTACTATTTTCATAAATAACTTACCCGATTGTATAAGTAGCATGTGCAAAATATTCGCAGATGATTCTAAAATCTACAATGAATCAAGCAATAAAGACGTGTTGCAGCTTGATTTGGATCGTTTGCAAGAGTGTTCCAACACATAGGATTTGCATTTTATTGTAGAGAAGTGAGTGTCAGATTTTGCTTGCTGGAAGAAATAATCCAGAGTATGATTATTTGATGAAGGTTAGAAGTGACATTAATAAAGTGGCATCTTGTGAGGAGGAGAAAGACTTAGGTGTTGTATTTGATAAAGTTCTACCTTTAATCCTCATATTCAGAATTGCATTAACAAGGCCAACTAAATGGTTGGAGTAGTTAAGAGAACCTTTAATTATTTGGATAAGAATATTTTAGAAAATTGTATAAATCACTAGTCAGACCACATTTAGAATACGCAAACACTGTATGGTACCCAGGTTTAGAGATAATCGGTTGCACTTGAAAGGGTACAGAGAGGAGCAACAAAGCTGGTGAAGGAATGTACAACTATGACTTATTCAGACAGACTTAGATATTTTGGACTGCACTTCTTACGTAAATGTAGAATACGTAGAGACTTTTAATCCAAGTTTTTAACATTTATAATGGCATTGATGACCTAAATTGTAATTACTTTTTGGCAGCACCATTTTGTGACAGAACCCGAAATTTTAAGGGGAAAATGTTTGTACAACACTTCAATACTAACCTGCGGAAGTTTTGTTTTACTAACCTTTACTAAACCTTTTGGAATGCTTTACCAGTTACTTTAAAAAAAGGTACCTACCGTAAATTCTTTCAACAACCAGTTGAATGAATTACTAAAATTTAAAGAGATTTTCTTCAGCTATGATGAATGATTTGTAGGAAAATTTGCAAGCATAACAGACCTGTAAAGTAATTAAACCAGTCAAAGAAAGGACATTCGCAAAGGTTTCACGGTCTATTTTCTCCTCGCTACTACTACTACTACTACTACTACTACTACTACTACTACTACTACTACTACTACTACTACTACTACTACTACTACTACTACTACTATTATTATTATTATTATTATTATTATTATTATTATTATTATTATTATTATTATTATTATTATTATTATTCCTATCCTATCCTATCCTATCCTATCCTATCCTATCCTATCCCGTAACTCGAAGATCGAAGGAGCACCAAATATGATCGTTTAACCCGTGTACTCCGTCCTTCTCTGTCCGCAGCAACCCTCATGGCTTCGCTCAGTGTCAAGCCAGTCATTCTCGAATGTTGTCCTCCCACCTCTTTTTATTATTATTATAAAACAAAAGTTAGGAACCTATAGCTGGATTTATTTTATACCGTTACAATTACACATGCAGCAATCCGATGCAACACCAGAAATAGGAGGCACTGTGGTCTAATGGTAGTGCTTCGGCTTGCGGATCTGAAGGTCCCGGGTTCGAGCCTTGGCCGGGCCATTGTGTTGTGTCCTTGGGAAAGACACTTTACTCCTGTTTTCCTACTCCTTCGGATGAGAGTATAAACCGAGGTCTAGTCTGTGTCGCATACATTCCATCATAACGGATTTTAAAGATCCTGACGCTCATGTCCTAGACGGGTGAGTGCCGGTGACAAGAACACACCCAGCACCTAGGTCCTTCTCCCCAATCCCTGGCTGCCCAGGATTGTGCTCAGTTGTCCGGGCGTCAGACCATGCGCCCAAAGGCTGCGGGTGGGCGTCTCGGGCGGCTTGAGTTAGATCCTGTATCGGCCAGCGCCTTGAGCAGCTCTTGAGCTGGTAAAGCGCTATATAAGAACGATTAAATAAATAAATAAATAAATAAAATAGGAGAAACTTCAAGTGTTACCTTTTCTGAGTCCCTAACTATAGGTAGTGTTTTATAAGGGCTACAATTACTCGTACCTATGCAGTAACCCGATGCAAGATCAGACTTTCATGGCAAACACTTTATTAATTACGATCATGACCTAGCTTTTCTAATGGTTATAAAATTAATAATAATGCACGGTAACCCAATGCAAAATCAACATATTATATGGAGACGCTTTCATGTGGTAAACTTCATAGGACGTTAATTAGACCGAGTGTTTATTTATAATGGTTAACATTAAATGTGCAGAAACCCGATCCAAAAATCACCATAGTAGAGATAGTGTTTTTAATAAAGGTTAACTTTACATGTTCACTATTCCAGTGAAAAGGTATTGTTCTCAAAATTGAAAGGGAGAGGACACGTGATTTCATTCGAAGTTCATGCAGCTCCCCTACTCAAATTAGTCCCAAATCAGACATGGCTGCTGTGAGTCTAGAACCTAACTTTTTTTTTAGAATTTATTTTTAATTTACCTATGTGGGTTGTGTGTGCGGGTGTGGGTGTGTGTGTGTGTGTGTGTGTGTGTGTGTGGGCATGTAGAAACGACGTTCTGATGACACACACATGAAACTCCACATGGTTTCTTCTGACTTTTTTGGAAGGCCGTACTATTTTGTGTGTGAAGGGGTGTTGAGGGTAGAGTTTTAAAGGTAGACAAATAGTTTACCATATCTTGTTAGCGGGAGTGTTAAAATATGTTTGTGTTTCATTACTTCAAGGCGAACAAGTTTCGATTTGCAGGCCCTTCAGCCATAAGTCTCGACGCGACTGTTGATTGCCTCATTTACGGAAGCACGTCAAAATACACGTAGACTTCCCTACATTCGCTCCCTTTTAGAAATAATGAGACCGAGAGTTGGTGTGTGGGGCCGAGAAGACCATGGATTACTATTACTATAACTACTACTAGCACTACTACTAGGCCTACTACGTTATTTTGTAAAGCGCGATTTAAAACTGAAAGGTTTGCTTAGAGCGCTCACACGCTTGCTCTCGCACATGCATTCACATTATAAAGAGACTGCACAAGTATTTAATATAGCATGTGCACACAATGTAAGTAGCGCAGGAGAGGCCATGCATAACAGACCTTTGTTTCAGCGGGCGCTAATGGGTCAATCAAGATGGAAGATGTGATTCTTAGAACTGCAGTTGTACTATATTACACTGCTCGTACTAAATGAATAAAACATATTGTTAAGACTGTTGACTTTGTTTTTTAAAGGACGTCAACCACACCCAAGAAATAGCAGTTACGGCTATTAAAAAAAATATACACACAATCATAGTAACACATTCCAAGGTGCAAGCGACACCGAATTTCTTAAGTAAACGCGATCATAGTACAGCACTAAGCATCGAATATCGTCGATATATCTTTCTTAGATCATGAGTCAGGTCTTTTATTTGTGTAATAGTTCTTGTTGGATCTTCTCGAATTTGTACACCACTGAATAAGGGGATTTGTAAGGTGATATTTGTAGGCCGTTGTCGGGATTACGACAGCTTAGTACTCTAAATACATGTCACCTTTTCCTCGTCTCAATTGACTGTGACTGTTGTTAGTTCGTCTACGCCTGGATAAGTTGATAAGCGAGGCGTTGCACTGATATATTGTAAACTAAGATTGATACTCTTCTGATATGCTAACAATGGCCAATATTAGTTCCCGAGCTTTAAGCTCAGCTCGGGAGCTATTATTTTTGGGCTTTGTCCGTCCGTCCAGTGTTCGGCGTCCGGAGGTGATATCTGCGCACTTTTCTCCGAAAGTACTGGACGAATTTCTTTAAAACCTTGGTATTTAGTTAGGAAATAGTGAACCCAACCAGATGACGAAGAAGTATGCGTATCGGGTGAGTCATCATGGTGACGTCATAATTTGTTGTGATTTTTTTTCTCTAGTCCTATTTTCTCTAAAACTACTGGAGGGATTTCCAGTTCAAGAGCTGCTCTAGGCCCTGGTGGATACAGAATCTAACTCAAACTGTCCGAGGCGCCAGCTTGCATTCTTATTCTGCACCCGTTAGAATCCAGCACTTGTTTGTCGATGCTTCTTATTTAGATTTTTTTTTTAAATCACAACGACTGGTAATAAGAAGATAAGTTGTAGACTGTTAACTACTGTTGCACGTACCGTTCGGTCAACAATGTTGTGTCTGTATATGTTATGGCTTTGCCAAGAGCGTCACTGAACTGGCTAAAGGTTTGATTGTCTCTATATTATAAGCTGTTTGTCCTTTTCAATTGTCACATATATTAGATACATGCTTCTTAATATATATATATATATATATATATATATATATATATATATATATATATATATATATATATATATATATATATATATATATATATATATATATATATATATATATATATATATATATATATATATATATTGTTGTGGTTTTTTTTAACAAGGAGCTACATGATCTCCGACACTCTCCATATATTAAACTACAAGAGACGAACGAGGAAAAACGAAGAGCAAGAACAAAAAGATCAACAATAAAATCACGAAGTAGAACTAGACTGGCAGTGAAGGTTCATCTCGGTCATTCTGTGAAAAAGTCGGAAGATCCGGTGTCCTGTCAGAGGTCATAAGCCACCGGACACCGCTGGACATTCAAAACTAACAAGGATAGCACCTGGGGCTTTGGTCAACAAACCACCCCCCATCCTCCTTCTATTCTGGGGTAATGACTGTCTTGACTGATGTCTCGATATGTGCTATCCATGCCTGATTTTTAACTTATTGTTTTGTATACATGTATTGTCATTGTCAATGGTTTTAGTGTATGCCGCAGATGTGTCCTGATTGTTTTTATTGTGTTATGCACGGCTATGTCACTGCTCCTGTATTAATGTTATGACTTCATTTTTAAGTGTGAAGTTTTTACGTATAATGTGTAACATATTTCTTAAATTAAGTTTTTACGTATAATGTGTAACATATTTCTTAAATTAAGTCAATGATTTTAGTGTGTGCCGCAGATATGTTTTGATTGTTTTTATTGTGCTATGCATGGCTCTGTCATTTGTATTATTGTTATGACTTCATTTTTAAGTGTGAAGTTTTACGTATAATGTGTTACATTGTTTAAATTAAGTTTTAATTGTGAAGCACAGTGAGCCTGGGCATTGTTCAGGAAACTGCGCTATATAAATTTACGTTATTATTATTATTATTATTCGGTGCAATGCTCATTTAGCAATTTCAATTGCACTATGTTGAGTTGTATTGTTCCGAAAGCGATAAGAAGAAGCAAAAAAGGACTCCAAATCAATGTCATATACACACCTAATGCCGTGAGGGCATCATCGAGCGCAGTACTATTTTTACATAATGCGCTTTCCAAGTCGCTACAGATCTAGCCCATGCCACACGAGCGTCAAATCTACTGGACTTGACGCGAATCTGAGCAATTTTCGACTTCGAAGTCGGAATTTCATTTTGACTTGAATCGCGCAGTGCCACACGAAAGTCGCATATCGAGTCAAACTTGAGGGTTATTGGTCTTGAAGTTTTGCTGTACGTGTGTTGTGATCACGTGATTCGTATTCTGCTTCTCATTGGCCAAAAGGTCCGAATCACACAATCGAGACTCCCGGAATTAGAACATGTTGAAAGTCGGCAATCGGAGCCAATTCAAAGAATCTGGATTCGCGATGCACAGGGTGCCACACGACAATCAAGGGATTTTGTCGTGATTTCATGAATTGGATTCAAGATTTGACGCTTGTGTGTTAAAGCGCTGGCCACCCAGAACCAACAAGTTCTTTGAAGCAAGGATCGCCCTAACGTCGCTGAAGACAGCATTCTAGCGCACTGTGAAACGCCAAGAACAACTAAACCACTGTAACCGGTTATGGCAGAGTTGTAACATGACTAGGGCTTGGTTGACTGTACTACCAGAGACGTTTCATGAAAGTGTTTTGTTCTTATTCAAATGCGATGTCAATACTTTACGAAATAAATATTGAATTCTAACATGTTGTGGGAGCTTGACAATTAGCGAGCTAGCTTTAAGAACAACTACGATAAATAT
This sequence comes from Oncomelania hupensis, assembly GCA_036898135.1. NCBI lineage: Eukaryota > Metazoa > Mollusca > Gastropoda > Littorinimorpha > Pomatiopsidae > Oncomelania > Oncomelania hupensis. The sequence goes on along the minus strand of CM072515.1, from coordinate 41,216,516 downwards.
AAATAAAAACATGGCCGTAGGGGGGTGGGGGAGAGAAAGAGAGAGAGAGAGAGAGAGAGAGAGAGAGAGAGACGAGAGAGAGAGACGAGAGAGAGAGAGAGAGAGAGAGAGAGAGAGAGAGAGAGAGAGAGAGAGAGAGAGAGAGAGAGAGAGAGAGAGAGCCTGACAGACAAAAGGAACGACGGAGTCCCAACGCCAGCCGTCTGGATGTGTGACAACCTGTGACCATAGCCATGACGCACGTGCCTGAGACAAAGGTCCGAGCAGATCGAGTTTCCCACACCTTTTCATGCGGGTCGCGGTACGCAGTCGCTGACAAGGCTGTCAGATGACTTTTCCACTTCTGCGTGCGTGTGTGTGTGCGCGCGCTTAAAAGATATTTGCTCTGTCGCTTTCTATCAGACTTCTGGCTCACAAGCCTGAAGTGTGATTACAAATGACTATCTAGCGGCAAAGCATTCACCATTGTTTTACAATGATAGGGTTTAAATTAAATCGTTTTCTGGGATGGTCATCCCTCGACTGCCATATCGCCAATGGTGGGTGTAGAAGTTAAACTTGAATGCTGATCATTTCCACCTTTGCGCCTGTGAAATAAGGGTCTAGTTACTGTCCGCAAGGGGAGAACATAGGTGAGTTAGGTACGTAACTATTGAGATCACCGAGGATTTTCCACGGGTACTCCGGTTTCCTTCCTTCAATAATGGTATAGGAGGTAGCCAATATAAATATTTCAAGAGAGAGAGAGAGGAATCTCCCTGCCTTTACACCACATGTTTGAGTGATAGATGTTTGTTGTATGTGTGAGAGTAAGTGATGCTAGCATGTGTGTTGGTACAGATCGCCTTATTGGTGAGTTGTGGAAAAGCGCGGATATAGCATCCAGTATTATTATTATTATTATTATTATTATTATTATTATTATTATTATTATTATTATTATTATTTATTATTATTATTATTATTATTATTATTATTATTATTATTATTATTAATTTTACTCACTTCCAAAGTGGTCTGTGCAGCTAATAATAGGTCATTGTGAATAATTATTTTCATTGTTGTGTGTGCCATGAATGTTTGCGGCTATTCCTTCGATGATAGGTCTGAGGACATTCCCAATTGTTTGGTGCTAAATAAACGGCATTTATTTACTTAATAGTCCTATTAAAGTTAAGGATACTTAAACTTTTAACGTTAATTTTTAACTTCTGCATGCGAGTTTAAAGAAGCGCACACAGACACACCGACGAACAAACAAGAGTCAGGTACAACAATTAACTTCCGAGTTAAGCTACGCAGCCGATTGTATTGGCATATTATGGGCTCATGTCGGTTCTGTTGGAGGGTTCTAGTTGGTTCGAGAGTAAATTCTGGTATGAAATCGCTCCGAACAATAGTTTAGACGTTGTATACATTTAAAATCTATATTTCAACAAAAATAAAATGCACACTGATGGTTTTAGGCGTACTACTGTTGATTTTTACCCTTATACGTAATTTGAAAATAGTCAGAGGCCACTAAGGTTGGAAAATCGTATGCGCTGCCACATAACGGCTTTGTGTTCTGCCTGAACTTCAGACAAAAATCATACAGGTACAAACGCACTCTCGCGCCTTTCTCCGCTCCTTCCCACCCCACAAATATTCACCTCACACCTCCACACTGGGGTGTCGGATAGTGCAGTGGTTGGAGCACTCGCTACTGTGTCGAAAGTGAAGCACCGTCCGGTGCGGTTAGCACTTGGATGGGTGACCGCTAAGGTGTGAAGCGACAAACAACAACGCCCCCAGTTGACTCAACTGTGATTGAGTACCTACTCTCTTGAGGGTGGGGAAGGTAAAGCAGCGAGGGAGAGAGTTGGGCATCACCCTCATTACGCTGGCCCAAGATAAGTGTGATCTCCAACATCACGCTCCCCTACGGCCACAAGGCTATGGGACTCCCTTTACCTTTTTTTTTTTACCTCCACACTGGCACACACACGCACACACACACACACACACACACACACACACGCACACTAGGCTATTCTTTAGTCTGGCAATGAAAGAAGAGGACGGAGTGATCGTAAAACTTGGGAAATGGTCCCCGGCTGATTGGCCTGCACCGTAAACCTTTCTCCTTGTCTCCCCCCACCTTTTGCTGTTCACCTCTCACGTCGCGTCTGACTTTTACCACAAAACCCGTCTGTTCACGGCTTTATTTCTCAAGTTAAAGGCTTCCTTTTTCTCTTTCTACACCCCCCTTCCCCACCTCCCACCCTGCCCTTTACCCACCATCTCTTCATTTACTCACTAACTCTCTCCTTATTCTCCCTCCTCTCCACACCCCATCACACTACTTTATTTATTTATTTATTTATTTATTTAATCGTTCTTATATAGCGCTTTTCAAGCTCAAGAGCTGCTCAAGGCGCTGGCCGATACAGGATCTAACTCAAGCCGCCCGAGACGCCCACCCGCAGCCTTTGGGCGCATGGTCTGACGCCCGGACGACTGAGCACAATCCTGGGCAGCCAGGGATGGGGGAGAAGGACCTATGTGCATGCTGGGTGTGTTCTTGTCACCGGCACTCACCCGTCTAGGAAATGAGCGTCAGGATCTTCTCTGTTCTCTCACGTTCGTCTCCTTCTTTCTGTCTTCTCATCTCCTAGTTTTCACTCTGTTCTATTGTACACTATAAAAAAAGACCATTTCCATTCCACGATTTTGTGGTGTTTTTTTTCAAATTGGGCTCCCGACCTTACCCTCCTGTAGATATAATATGCTTCCACAGTTGTAAAATGGTTTCGATAGTCTCAAAATACTTCCCGACCCTCTCCGCATTTCCATCGGCCCGGTTTCTCACACGTGATACGCGTACATTGAATCCCCACTCTCCTTTTCAACTCTCTCTATCATTTCACCTTCCTGTGTGTGTGTGCGTGGGGGGGGGGTGTGTGTGTGTTACTCATGTATTGTCTAATATTCACCAAAGGGGTTTGGACATGGATAATAAGAAAATAAGCAAATTGCTAAACAAATTTAAATACTTAGCATAATAATAAACAAATTTAAATAACTAGCAATAAACAAATAATCAACTCATTAACTAGAAGAACTTAGGGAAAACAATTAAAATAACTATCCTTTCTCTCTCTCCATTTCTCTCTCTCTCTCAAACTCTTCCTCTCTCTCCCACACCCATGTGATTATATACATGGACTTTTCCTAAAACAGTCGTTTAAAAAATACTGCATAAATCTTCCGACAGAGGAATAAATAAACTTTTTTTGCTAGCTTTAAACAAGCTGAAAAAGTTCAACGACACATTTTCTTAATGTTTCCCATTTCCACTGGGAGTACAAAGGCAATATCGTTGCATTAAACAGAATATGAAAAAAAATGAAAAGACACAACTGCAGTAGACAAAAATATGTTTACCAAATATAGTGAAGTTCAGAACATTCTATGATTTTGTTTTCTCACCTTCCTACAATACCGCAAGTGAATCACTTTTGCACTTTCACCCCGCTCACCCCTTTCTTTCTCTCGTCCCCTCACCCCCCCCTCCCCACTCATCCACCGACCCTCCATCCCTTTTTCCCTCCCTCTCTCTCTTCTTCCTCATCACCCTAATTTCAGCCTAATTTATAATTTTCGTTCTCTACTGTCCTCTTCACCTATACCGCGGACTACTTAGTTCCGCAGTTGTAAAAATCATTATTGTATCGTTTGTTTGTTTTTCCTCTGCCACGTTCTCATTTCCATCTCCATTCATAGAACATCACGCAACCTCCCTCCCACCTTGCCAGCTTCTAGGAATTAAAAGGCCCAATTTTAAAATAAACGCGAACATTTATATACATGTGTCTAAAATTATAATACAGTTTTGAACAAATACACGAATTCGAAGTGCAACTTTAACAATAAAAAAGTCATCTGAAATTAGGTTGAAATGTTTCCATTGAACATAAAATTGTTGCACGATGGGAAGAGGGATAAAACAACAACAACAACATCAACAACAACAACAAACAAACAAACAAACAACAGCAACGTGAGAATAGCACACACAAAATATTGTAACAAGGAACAGTGCAAGAAGACATATATGTTCTTCAATAATATGCTTTACTAACAAAGAAATAGACGAGGGTCAGGCCGAGACTGAGAGGAAGAATGGGGCTTAGAAGGAGGAGAAAAAGTTGTAATTTCTTACCCATTCTAGCAGACGAACAAAGGCGTCATTCATGGTATCCATGACAACGAGCTGTGCCGAGCTTTTACGTGACACGCCTGTCAAGGTCACGTCAGGGGACACGATCCTTACCGGAACGCTCTCTTGCATTGAAAACCAGAAAGTAATAGCCTCTGCCTGTAACAGTAAAGGGAAGCAACCATTATAGATTGTAACTCATCAGTAGCATAGCTTGTCAAATGGGTATGGATCTACTACAAGTTGGGCTCCTCATTCTACATTTATGTTATAACGAACGCTCGCGGTAGAAATAATGCTATTCAATCTACAATTACTAGAAGTAGGAGCCGACATGGTCGAAAGATTTAGAGCCGGTTCGGCAAAGGAATGATTTGTACATCCATGTTTACAATTAGTCGTTTGCAGAGAAAACTGATCGGACTCGACTGGACGAGAGCCTCTTCTGCTCCGACCTTCATTTCTTCCGGACGACCCGTCAGGTTGAGGGACAGCAAAGAAATGATATTAAGGTACATTCACTTAAATAGGAGAATATTTGCCTCGCCGTCCTTCATTTTTTCCTAACGATCTGGTATGTTGAAAGATTACAGGTCAAGTAAAATCCTTAACTGATTAAATTTAACTAGAAATTAGCAAATCGTTTTTAATCGGTAATTAATTCCTCTAACAGTTATTGGGCCGGCATCAGTTGCGCTGTCTCATTTTGCCACTAAAAAAGGCTTAAATAAAAAAAAAGTTTTAAAAATCACTGTAGCTGAACAGATTTGATAGAAAATAAACAAATCGCTCTTTAAAATTAAAGGTAATTCTTCTAACAGTGTTGGTTTTGCAGACACTGTGAAAAATACATAGCTGTTTATGTATGGGATTAATTGTGCTATATAGAATTAATTGTGCTATCTCTACCTGCCAGTACGAAAATCAATTCACTTAATCAAAATCATAAGATTTAAAACAAATCTTTAAAATGTCTTGAAGTGAAAGAGTTAACAAGAAAATAAACAGATCACTCTAAACAGTTATTAATCCACCCGTGTTTGCTAATTCCTTAGGGGAGTCTATTTTAAAAATCAGTTTGAGTGAAGAAGACTTTAACTGGAAATAAACAAGTCAAACGTGATATAGTTGCGCATCTCTCTCAGGTTTTTAACTGCAAACCTCGTGACACACTGCCTTACAGGGTTGACTCTGTGGCTTGACACTGTAGACGCGACCTTGACTGGTGAAATGTAGCCACTTGTAGTCTTTTGTTGGGCTACTGGGATCAAACAAATTAGATGCGTGCCCTCCATACCCCTCCCACTCCCATGCCCGGGTCCACTTCCCCTACCGTCTCTTCTGTATACAATATATAACATCAAACCATCCCCATCTCCTCCCCCTTCCCATCCCACACTCCCTTTCTACTCGCTCCTCTCTTCCGTCGGTCTTCCTTCCTTACTCCTCTCCTGACCCCGACAGAACCAACACCAACAAACCTGCAATTACAAACGATATTCAAAAGATAAAATGGCAGCATGGTCCTACTATTGAAGAAAATGTTAGAACATGGACACGGAGAACACGCGGGCACACACAAACTCATGCAAATATACATTTTCTCGATAATGCTCTCTCTCTCTCTCTTTCTCTCTCTCTCTCTCTCTCTCTCTCTCTCTCCCTCTCTCTCTCTCTCTCTCTCTCTCTCGCTCCCTTCTTTCTCATACATGTACACGCACGCACGGATTTCCTACTTCCGCGCATGCTAGTTAACTAACATAATTATGCATTTCAAATAAGAATACAAATAACTCTGTTTCCGTTTGCAAATGCCTCGTAGCAAAACTATGAGTAGATGTGTGTGTACGTGTGTTGTTAGTGTGTGTGCGTGTGTGTGTGCGTGTGTGTGAGTGTGTGTGTGTGTGTGTGTGTGTGTGTGTGTGTGTGTGTGTGTGTGGTGCACCAAAAAACACTTTGCCTACAACTACGAAGTTCTTCTTAACTACAAACTTATTTCTTTGGAAGAAGAGGCGATGGCGAAGTACAGAAGTGACGAACGTGGAGGCCAAGCGTTCGTAAATGCAAGGAGAAACGCTCCTCTGATCTAAAAGGATATCTTACCTTTCCCGTCTCACCACCTTTCCTGACCTTGTCTCACCCGCTCAAGGGCCCGGGCCAGCCCCCCGACCCCACAACTCCACCCCTATTCTTTGATTTTCACGGGTAGGAGTTGGTAAAGATCCGCTGTGAGATGTCCCCAAGTATCAAGTTTCCTTTGCCATCATTTCAAAGGCTTTTTTTTTTGCCTTTCCCCTTGCAAAACGCGGCGTATTCATTTTACACTGTCTCAATGCAGCTATCTCATGATGGTTTCCATTTTCCTATACTTGTAGTTCGTCTTCTTGTACTTCTTCTTCTTCTTCTTCTGGGTACGAAAGTAAGTTTTCTACTCTGCTTTATATCTTGTTTTGTATTCTTCTTCGTCTTTCAGTACTTCCCGCACTCTTTTTAACCTCAATGTTTAAAAAAAATTTATTCACGCGCACACCCACACTCACACCCACAACAACTACAAAATACAAATCATGATTTATGATTTAGTTAATCTGGCCTGGCAAAGAATCTGTTTATCCATTTACTGCGTCCTCTTACATCGAAATGATAATAATTATAAGAAAAGCAAGAAAGAAAAGTTAGGTAGTCGACATTTTGGACACCTCAGGTTAATTGGCTTACCTTTTTGCATCTGACAAGCCACGCCACAACACCCCATTGCCATTACACTCCATCATGCATGAAGTATGAAGTAAAACGCTGGGATCGAAGTGTCGATTGAATATTGACTTAGCTGGCAGTGATCGAAGTGCTACCAAATTATTTCTTAAGCTAAACGCACAAGCAACTTGCACTCACGGATTGGAGGTTGTTGGTGTCTTTTTTTTTTAACCTACACAAAGACATTCTAATCAAAAAGAAAATATTTCCTACATGTGTTCTTCGAGAATCCGGCTACATTCATCCCGTAAAGATTCACTATGTATGTAGCTGGGGGAAAAAATGTATCAGACAACTCAGATTTATCCTGAATCCCATTGGTGCACATGTGCTGACGTCACAAAACGGTCAGCCACAAAGAAGGAAGGTGTCCTGAACAGGCCTCTGTCACAATGAAATCGAGTCAGTGCGGAAGTGAGTTCCACTACGTAACCCGTATTTCAAAAGCTTTTAATTTCAATACAAAGAGGATCCGCTAATAAGAGTGACAGTTTGCCTTCCATCACGTAACACAAATACGAAGTGATGCTACATGCACAATATCTATTCTGATTGAAAAGTAGCTTCAGATTGGGTAGTATGAGCAGGCCCGGTGATTTAGACTACGGAACTCGTTTTTCAATAGGGTTTCATTCATATACACTGGCGATACAGTGGCAATTACCATTATTTAGTTGTCCACCACGCAACCAAGCGTTAGGGTTTATAATCCATATGGCAGAAACTACAGCGCAGAACGAGGCGCTGTCAGGGTATCAATTCTTTTTCTTTCTGGATACAAGCAAAAATAATACACATAGACTAAATACGTAACCCTAATTTCGCCTCGCTCCGCTGCCATATGGATACCCAGGCTAAGCATAACAAGCCTAAGTAGATTCAATGTAAAAGCAAGGAGGGGGATGTTTTAAAACCTAAACGCTTTCAGTCTAATAAATACCAAGAGGAAACGGTGATCTAAAAGTGACAGGTGCCACTACACCGCCCAAACTTGTAGCAAGTGTGCATTTTTGGGCAACATGGGTTCGAACTTAACTACAGAAGACTATTCTGTGCCAATGGATCTTGGTGCCATGTGCTTTGAGCACGCTCTTGGAACCGGAAAGTACACTATAATATAAGAACACCTGCAGTTTAGCGATTTTCCGTGACCATGTTTCTTACCCGGACCTTCCACATAAATTTTATGTGTAAATTGTGCGCCATACTAACGTGACAGTGTATTTCAGAATAAAAAAGACAATTTGGGTAGTCTATGTCAGTACAAAAAGACAAACCCAGACAGCGTATTTCAGTATTAAAAGGCAACATTGACCTTTTTTTCCCCCAGAGTGTAAAACGACACCTTACCTTAAAGTTAAAGAGAAGATAATGTTTTCAATCTCATCACGCAATGTTGGCAATTTGCATTTAAATGACAACTTCTCTTTTCTTGAATGATAAAGGAGGTGACGAGCTACGCATGCATATTACAACGCCTGAAGTCGTCTTTAAAGATGACTGATACCGCACGATGGTGTGCTTTCTAAACTAGGTCTACTAGCCTTTAAACCGATGCATATATAGGCCAATATTCTAACTACATAGATGCGATACGCATTTTAACACATGTAGACTGTTACACTGTTGAGGAGGCACCAAAAAGGACATCAGTTTAAGTGAGGCTATATAATGCGGTTTGTTTACACTAACAATCCCCGGTTACGTAGCGTGTAGTCCACGCGGAGAAATTAATAATTAATATTTTTGGCGATTAGAAAACAAAAACACACAAAAGAATCAGAAAAGATGATTGAAAAGACTACTAACACAGTGTCCTTATTTTTAGACAGCGCATATCACTATAGGGAAGTCACCTTAAGCCTGACCACACAGCCTTAAAACACATGCACCCGGTTACATACCCCATCACGCACGGTAGGGCTAAACAATAAATGAAACTGACCGCGATAGCGCGCGCACCCGGTTACCCCTACATCACTAGCACCCGCACAAGACTTCGTCCACTTGACGCTATACTCTGTACGTTCCGAAACACATCGCTTTGCTCGCCACATGCTCTCACACAACAAACTGACGTCCTCCTCCCAAGACTGGGGCCCAACGACTGACTTGCTTTGCCAACAGAAAATGGAGATGAGAGAAATTTATTCACGGGCCCAATACCAGATCGGATTACGGGAATGCGGTGGTTAAAATTCAGCAGCGGCCGATTAACTGGTTTTTGAGAGAGCATCTCTTCCCGCAGCCTAATTTCGGTGCCCAGACAAAGCGACAGCGAATCTCATGAATAATATAAATATGCTATTAGCGTGCCTGGACCCGATAAAAGGTCTGGGTCGGGGAACGAGATCTAATACCTAAACACTCCCCGGAATATAAAAGACGCGAGCCGTGCAATGAGAATGGAGCGAGAACAACTCATTGCTGTGCAAGTCCAAGAGGGGGATGCTGTCTCACGCCGCTCCTACACGCCGATTCTTCTTCTTCTTCTTCTTCTTCTTCGTATTCTTCTTCTTTTTTCCGCTTCCCTCCAGCCTCCTCAAGGTCCCTCGGCGTCCTCGTGCATGCAATTCCTTCCGAGTTCGAGCAAACCCAATTCTTCAGTTCCCCGACCTCGTGATTCACCTATTTCCTTCAGCTTCATTCCAGCCATTGTCGCTAACATAAACTCAACTCTACAACGATCCCTTTCGACTTTCACAATCAAACATTATATCTGCTACCTACTCCCGCCCGCCCCCCTCCTCCCTCCTTCTTTTGTATCTGTTGCACAGTATACTAATACATCCTGCCTGACATTAACATAGACAACTGTTAGAGAATAATACTTCCAAAATTTGGAATCAAGTCCCGCAAATGAAAAATGGATTCAACTCACACAATGGCCAATTAAAGTTGAAAAAAAAGAAAGAATGTATATCTTCCAAAGACAAAACGGAAATATTTGCTAAATTATTTTTAAATGCTAGTAATACATCTAGTTAAAATAAATGTTATAAAATCTTATTAAAATTTTGAAAACAATTAATGCATACAATGATCCTGAAAATGATAATGACAATAATAATGTAATTAATGCAAACATTTCTATATTAGGATTTAAAGAGGCATTAAACAGTTTTGGAAATAAAAAATCTGCTGCTGTGGGGAGTGATGGAATTTAATATGCACTTTTTCAACATCTTCCAGAGTCATGGTTAAAATATTTACATAATATAATTCAAAAATGTTGGGAATCTGGTAAAATACGAAGCGTTTGGGAAACTTCAATAATAATACTGATTTTAAAGAATGGAAAATCACGAAGAGAAATAGCTAGCTATAGATCCATAGCATTATCGTCTCATGTCAGTAAATAAATGGAGAGGATTATTCGGAATAGATTATTATATAATTGAGGAAAAAATAATTTTATACCTGTTAATCAAACTGACTTTTAGAAAGGTAGATCTGTAGTGCCTTGGTGATCTGCAAGGCCATCTGAAGTGATGGGCTCTATGAAGATGTTTAAGAGTGTTGGAGAGAGTGACGCACACCGATTGTTGTTCTGAACCAGTTCCCGATGGCGCTGTTGTGAAGGACTGCGCTGGTAGCCTTGTCATACAGACTTTTGATGACTTCAATAATTTTAGGGCTCATGTTGTACGTTCTCAAGGTTGCACACAGAGCTGCATACCAGATTCGATCAAACGCTTTCTTGAAGTCTATAAACACATCATATAGATGTTACTGGTGCTGTAGGTATTTCTCGCAGATTATTCTGAGGTTGAAATCTATTCAGTGGTACTTCTCCCTGCCCTGAATCCTGCTTGCTCTTCAACTATGATTTGTTCAGCTTGGGGTTTGAACCTGTTGAGGATTATTTTCAGCAGGACTTTGCTGGGATGGCTGATGAGGCTGATGGTGCGGTAATTTTCACAATCCTGAAGGTTACCATTGTTGGGGAAGAGTGATGACAAACGACTGGGTCCATGGTGTAGGCCAACCCCCACCCCTCCCCCTCCCCACATGACGTTTCCCCAGCAAAGTATAATGGTTAAAAATAACCTCTACGGCAATGACTCATTGAATGACGTTAATTTTGCAGCATAGGCCTATCCTATGTTCGTTTGATGTTTTTGTGTGTATAAAAATGACGAAAATCTGCTGGTGACAATAGGTCTAGTCTAGGCCTAAGGTTACAGTTAACCCCAGTATAATCCTAACCCCAATTCAAATTCTAACTAAGTGTAATCCTAACGCTAAATATCAAAATTTTTGCGTTAAAATTTTATTCCGTATCCTTACGTAATAATTTAGTTATGACTGCGCAACACGATGCGCCAATCGACGTACATGCTCCAAATATGACCGCCAGAATTAGGACTTTCCCTTGTTGTGTTAATACATATTATTTATTTTTGTTGGTTTTCTGTTCTTTTTTTAAATATATTAATTTCCTTTATTATTATTATTATTATTATTATTATTATTATTATTATTATTATTATTATTATTATTATTATTATTATTATTATTATTATTATTTATGTACTTTTGTTTTTGTACACTTTTATTTATTTATTTATTCATTCATTCATTTATTTTCTTTCTTTCTTTATTCTTATTGTTTTTATTTTTTTATTTTTTATACTTATTTTATTTATAATTAGACTAAATATGTTGTCTAATATCACAAATGTGAATAGATGTTAAATAAAAAAATAATAATAATAAAAATATGGCATTGATCATCATTGTTGTATTATGTGCATCAACTCAATTCTTCCATCTTTCCCTTCGACCTTTACAGCAGGACATCAGACCTTCCCAAGCAGACTCTTCTTTTCTCCGTCCCTATCCCCAAACCTTTCCACTCGCTATCTGTTGTACAGCATACTAATTCATCCTGACATTGATCATCTTTGTTGTATCATGTCCATCAACTCAATTCTTCCCTCTTTCCCTTTTGGCCTTCCCAGTAGGACATTCTTCTACCCCCTACCTTATCCCCTCCATTTAGTTTTTAGGTACGAAATACTAATACACATTGACCTTCACTATTATAGTTTCATTACGTCAACCAAATTCTCTGTGGCTTCCTCGTTTCAAACATCCGAGTTTTCCTTTTTTTGTGTGTACAGGCTGACAGTGAATTCACCTCCTCCCAAAAATTCCTCAACAATTTACGCCTAGCTTTCATTTACAGTCGCAACGAAGTAAATTCTGTAAGTCAAGTATAAAAATGTAGCACTCTACGTCCCATGCTAATTCATGTGTCTGAAACTGTTCGTGCTACACAATTATGCAACATACTGTGAATTTCAACGCAGTTCACTACATTCCGAGCACTCATTCTCTCTTATCCTGCAGTTACATCGTGTTATATGGAACAGCACGGTTATAGCGAATGCAGCCCCAGGCTTGACAAACCTAATTCCTCAGCCAATATGCATGTCATCTGCTTCTTCTCTTTTCACTTGTATCCAGCTCATTCCCTTACCTCCCCATGTTTCTCTCTCCAGTTTCTTGACTATTTCCCCTGTATATTATTAGTATCCAGCTGCTTTCACTCAACAACGTAAAAAAAAGTTTTGTTATACACATATAAATATTATAATAATAATAATAATAATAATAATAATAATAATAATAATAATAATAATAATAATAATAATAATAATAATAATAATAATAATAATAATAATAATACACAGATTTATATAGCGCACATATCTCACACAATAAGAGCGATTCAAGGCGCATACTCACGCACTCACACATATAATAGGAAATGATACTTAGAAAAATGTTGCAACAATGGATGTCCGATCACGTGAGTAAAACAAAAAAAGAAATATATATATATATATATATATATATATATATATATATATATATATATATATATATATATATATATATATATATATATATATATATATATATATATATATATATATATATATATATATATATATATATATATATATATATTGATTTATTTATTGATTTATTTTATTGATTTATTTTAAACACATGATCGGACATCCATTGTTGTATATATATAATACCTCACCATTACACACCACGCAGACACATAGACACACATGCAATACACTGTGTTAGGTCTGCAGACTGTGCCAGACGGTCAGCGCAAGTAAGATCAACTCCTGGGGAAACAAATGGGTTTTGAGGGCATATTTTATATTTTATAATATATGCATAGATACATTTCAGTATACATTCAGCATGAATTTACCCCTTTTACTCTGAAGCTGGGCGTTTTAAACCACAGGTCTTCAAAACTGGGCGTCTTAAACCTCAAGGCTTCAAAACTTGCCATTTGAAACCTTTGACATCTGTTAATGAATTCGATTAACAGGTCTGTTTTCTTTCTTTCAGTATTTTCTCAATGCCATGGCCCCTCCATGTTCATTCTTTGTTAAATAGCTACTATATTGTCCTTAAAGCCACTATAGTTTTGATGTACCAAAACCTCCTCAAGATTCGACCCGCAGCCCATAACTTTCCAGTCCTTACCACAGCCAAGAATTTCATCCATACCGTTGTTGTTGTGTAGGTTTACGTCCCCAGACACGAATGCATATAGGGGACGAGATGTTGACAGTCAATGATATGATGCCTATACGGCCGTAGTGAAAAAAAAACATTAAGGATGAGGTGCATAAAACAAGTAGTGGGTGTTGACCAGTAGGTCTAACTGTGATGCCAACTCGCTGGCAAACAAAAAGGCCGACGATCCGCTCGCCGCAGGAGGAGGGGGAGGGAACCATACCACCCTAAACTATTGTATTTATTATGCTTTCAAAATAAAACAGACCAGGTCTGTATGTCAGATACCTCTCCATACCATCCTTATAAACCATTTCCTGGGTGGACCCTTTCCTAACCGCTACTCCAAAGGCGCCCGTATCTGAATGTGAGAGGGCGTATTTATAGAGCGACGCTACAGGCTTCTATATCTCTCACAGTTAGATAAGAGCACTTGTGCGCTGCTCAGTCGAGTCGGGGTCAATATAATAATATCATTTGCTCATCAGTCAAGCGATGGTGGCAGTTCCGCAGACCGATCATACTACGTTTGAATGCAGGCCCAGTTGTCCATTTGGGCAGCACCAGTGCATTTGCTTGTCCGATACACTGAAGATCTATATACTGTGTAAACTTGCACATTGCCCGTCGACTGTTGGTACTATCCTAATACATTTTCTCCAGTACACTGTAAAAGATGCTATTTTCCTTGCCTTATTCCTCCTCTTCCTAACCATCATCATCATCATCATCATCATCATCATCATCATCATCATCATCATCATCATCATCATCATCATCATCATCATCATCATCATCATCATCATCATCATCATCATCATCATCTTTTTCCTCTTATTTTCTCCTTCCTCCTCTTCCTCCACCTCTTTGTAATCTTCTTGTTCTTCTTCTTCAACGGACTTCGCTTCTTGACGTCCACAATACAACTATTCGCGGATTGTTACCCCAATACATTCTTTCCTATGTCTAAAACCAGCCAACGGCGATACAGCTATATCTCCAATAAAACATTAAATGCGCGCTACTCTAGCTTAATATGATCTCAATATAGACTTACGTAATAAAACATGCCACACAGTTTTTTTTCCACTAAAAGTGAAGGTCGTCTTCTCAAGGCTTACAATTTTTAGCTTCGCACCCACAATGTTTGAATATTTTCTGATTCTAAAAAGGATGGCGCACCACAATCTCTCAGACACGGCCAAAATCCTCAGGCTAAAATTTCGATCTAATGGATTGCGAAATGCGCCGCAGGGTTGACGCTGATGAATTTTCGGTGGCGTCTTAACCAGTAGGTTAACGAGTAAAACGCTGAGGTCAATCACATTTTATACCAGACGAATCTTAATTTTGGTTCGAATAACCTTTCCCCTTCTCCCTCCCTCTTTTCATCCACCCAGACTTCAACTCCTGCCTAGTTCTTCATTCACCAGGACCTGCCTACTTCCTTTCCTAATTATTCTTCCTTACTTTCTGGTTTATCTCTTGCTTCTTCGATGAACTCCTTTCTGCCGGGCACGGCTTCAACGTTGGCAAGGTCATGGGTCAAATCTGCCACCGTTAGAACCCGATCAAGCTTTGTCGTTAGTCGATGGAACTATTCTGTCACTAGTCCTCGGTCTAGCAGTAGCACCAGATCGAGCAACTCAAAATATTAACATTTAAGTTTTTAAAGATAATGTTCGAGCTCGAGTTGGCGCTTGACTAAATAAAATAACGGAAAACAAATCACCTCACCCTCCCACAAATTCCACTGCGGTAATGCTCAGTTTACGGCATATTTCATCTCTGAAATCTACAAAATGTACGAACACTTATCCTCGCCCAACAGATATCGAGTATCTGGGACAACCTGCATTAGGTTTAAGAACCACACGGAATCTGCAACAGGCGCTTTCACACTGCGTAGCTGAAACTCGTCGAGGCTTTCGTTCTCCTCTCCACCTATTCACACTTTTCTGCTATCCTATGCACCAACGGGAATCCCCTCAATGAAACATACTTCCGTTTTTTTTTTCTCCGCGTGTTTTAGTGAGTTATTTCCAAATATTCAAGAATAATAACATGTGTCACTGGCCACCTGTATCGTACCCTCACATATTTCTATTTTTTTTTGCTGCAGTTTATTATCCCTTTCTATCGCCAGTGGCGCGCCTAAACCCTACCTACCTAACATTATTTGTGAATTTTTGAAAAATATTCGGAAAAACATAACGCCCAGATGCTGGCTCGAACCCACACCTGTCAGGAGCCATTGGTTTTTTTTTTTTTTTTTTTTAATCAGTTTATAGTCCCCTCTCTTCCCGTTAAGGATTTTCAGAGAGGAGACTTGGTTTCTGGCTTGTGGACAAGGCAAGTTAGTCCCGCCTTAGCCCACTTGGCCACAACGCTAGCCTAACGTAGTCAGTTACTTCGTGTTTTGTGAAGGTTGCGACGGCGAAGCTATGGAAAACTACAAGAGTTTTCAGGTCCTGTTTCACTTTCTGTCGATGATCGACGCACCTCCGAAGTCGCCACAAATACAGGCCTCTACGATTGTTTTTTGCATTCTTTCACTGAGCATGTACTTCCTCCACCGTTTTTATACTTATCCCACTCGTTTTCTGGCTCTAACAATCGTCGTTTTCGGCAATTTGCCATATTTAAAAGTCACGCATCAAGCTTTAATAAAAGCAAAACAAGCCAAACCGGAACTTGGTTTCATATAACCTCGTTTTAATTTATAATGGCGATACCCACGAGTTTTTATGAGAGGTGCCGGAAAGTTGTGAATACGACACTCTCTGAGGCTGGGAACGGAGTGTGCACGAGCACATTTTACTGTACAGTTGTGGATGGTGGAGGGATGGTGGTGGGAGGGGTTGAGAAAGAACAGAAGGATTCAAGGATCACACGGAACAATTCAACACAGAGTCCCAAATCGATCAAGCCTAACTAGTCCCCTCTTGAGGCCTCAATATTTACATATCTCCTGACACCGAAGAAATAGAGCGGGCACTATCAATCCTTGCCCAAAAGACCCACACTGGCAATACATAGACACAGCGCCACAGGTCTTGAATCCGTGTTGGTAATTTCACTTAAAGGAAATAAACAATGTTTACGAAGTGGTAGCTCGTGAACATAATATATAATTCAGTGGGGTTCTTTTTGTTTTAATTGCGTGTTGTGTGTGTTTGTGGGTGTGTGTTTGTGTGTGTGTATGTGCGTGTGTGTTTCCGTGGACATAGTGCTTAAGAAATAGCGCGACCTATATCATTTTTCACCTAACAGACCCAAACTGGCAATAGTATACATGGTAACAGCGCAAAAGGTAGTGAAATGTGAAATCCCAATATCTGTGTAATTTATTTTACAGGAACATAGCCAGATTTAAAGGGGTTAGAGTAGAAAGTAATATTAGTTGAAGTCAGGCAAAATCCGTCACCATAACAAAAAGAAAGCCCAAACGTATTCGTGCTACATTTCAAAATCGACTAAAAAGACAGGTTTAAACAAATGTAAGGGTAATCATCTATTATGATGTGAATACCTGTGTCACGAACATACAAGCAGAGAGAAACTTAACTTTAAAACTTTGAAACCTTTTTATTAGGGATAAAGATTTTAGACTAATATTGATATACAATTACTAATACTAATACTAGTATATTCCCATGAGGTGTACCAAAAAGAGAGAGAGAGAGAGAGGAATGGGGGGGGAGGAAGGGAGGGAGGCAGGGAAGGAGGAGGGTGCGGAGAGAGAGAAGCGGAGAAAGAGAGAGAAATAATAATAATTATAATAATAATAATAATAATAATAATAATAATAATAATAATAATAATAATAATAATAATAATAATAATAATAATAATAGGCAATTTATATTGCGCTTTCCAAACTCACAAAGCGCTTTACACAAACAAATGTAAACACAACATGCGTACATTGGTCAATAACACGCAACCGCATACACATTCCAACACCCAAAAACACTCACTCAGGGCGCCTAAGAAAAGGCCTCTCTAAAAAGATGCGTCTTCAAGTTGATTTTAAAAGACGCTAGTGAAGGACTGTGACGGACGGACCGAAGTAGCGAGTTCCAGGTCTGAACGGAGAAGAAACTGAAGGCTCGACCCCCGTGCCTTACCCTGTAATATTCTGGTACACGGGACATCCTTTCATCTGCAGACGAGCGGAGAGAGCGAGAAGGAGCAAAGACAGTCAACAGTTCGGAAAGATAGCTAGGAGCAGTTCCAGAGATGATGTGGTAGCAAAGGCATGAGGTTTTATATTTAATTCGTTGTTCAACTGGGAGCCAGTGTAGTTCTTGAAAGAGAGGCGTGCGATGCTGTGATTTCCGTGCTTTGAAGATAAGTTTAGCTTAAGAGTTTTGGACTTTATGAAGAGGTCTAAGGACTTTCTGTGTGCAACCCAGGAGGAGTGAATTACAATAATCCAATCTACACAGAATGCATGCGCTAACTAGTG
The DNA here is from genome assembly GCA_036898135.1 of Oncomelania hupensis. Classification (NCBI taxonomy): domain Eukaryota; kingdom Metazoa; phylum Mollusca; class Gastropoda; order Littorinimorpha; family Pomatiopsidae; genus Oncomelania; species Oncomelania hupensis. The sequence continues at coordinate 41,198,529 of CM072515.1, read as the reverse complement.
TGTTTGTTGCTTTTTGTGTGAGATACTGTCGAATGGAGCTTGTGCGTCTAAGTTCAATGTATGCAATCTGACAAGTTCCTGCAATGTGTTGCTGCATGGAGAGATCCTGATCGAGAAAAAAATCCGAGGTCGCGAACAGTGTCAGAAAAAGAAATAGAAGTAGTTTCAAAAGAAAAGTGATAGTTGAGGGAAGAGAAGAGGGGTCGGCAGATGACGAAGAAACACGGAGAGCCTCAGTTTTGTTATCATTTAGCTGCAGACGTTTGTTTGACATCTACAATTTTACCTCAGTGACAGAATCTTGAAGGGTCCGAACTAAATGATTGTAGTAGAAACAGACAGACAGACAGAGACACTCGACCACTCTTTCCTTCCTTCTCACTCTTTCCCTCCTTGAACATCTCTCTCCCCTACCCCTTCCACTCTCTCACTCCCTCTCATTCTCTGGAAATAATTATGCGTGTGTGTGTCTGCGTGTCTGCTTAACAGGGTGGAGAGTGCGAACGAGCGAGAGAAGTGGTGGAAGGTCACAGTTAAGGTGTTCACGGTCGATTAGCAGGCGAATTTCAAACGCGTGCCGGTGAATAGTACCTGATCCTGATATCTCTCTCTTTCTCTCTCTCATTCCCATTATCCTCTATGCTGCGTCACGAGGTGCACAAACACGGAACAAGCTTCAAAGAAGGGCAAGATCTTCGCTCGTTTGTCCACATTGTAAAGGAAGAAAAACACTTCTGTTATTAAATGCTCGTTAGGTGGATATTTTTTTTAACTGGAAAAGGAATAGAGAAAAAAAAGAGGGATGAGGAAGAGAGAGAAGGGGGTGGGGAAGAAGCGGGTGGAAGTTGTGTGTGGTAGGTTAAGGAAAACAATGGAAACTAACATTAGATAAGAGAATGAAAGTGGAAGATCAAGAATTGTATGTGCATGTGTGTGTTTGTGTGTGTGCGTGTTTTTTGTGAGAGAGATAGAGACGGACAAACAGAAAGAGAAAGAAAGACAGATGGGGGTGGGGGAGAGGGGAGGATTGAAAAACAGACAGGCAGACAGCGGCAGAAAAAAATGGAAATCAGATTTTAAAAAAAAAAAAAAAAAAAAAGAACTACATGAAAAAGACATAAGACATAAGATTTTTTATTCGCTTCAAATGTCACACACAGAAGAATTTGTTTTACGCGTCTGAAAATAGTACAACAATTTTTAAACAAAATCCAACAATTTAAACATTAATAATAACAATTAAAAACACAATTGTTCCCGACATCTGTGAATAGCTCGGGAAATAAAAACAATGGTATTAATTTACTAACATAGCACAAAGCACAAAGCATCAGCAAACCGCACACAAATGACGTCACCAAACAAAACAAAAAAGCAGACTACCAACAGACATGCGCTATGCACACACACACACACACACACACAAACACACCCCCACAAACACACACACAAACAGAGAGAGAGAGCAAGAGAGAGAGAGAGAGAGAGAGAGAGAGAGAGAGAGAGAGAGAGAGAGAGAGAGAGAGAGAGAGAGAGAGAGGGCACAACCAGCTACACAACCCCTCACGCATGTCACGTCCATAATTAAATAATATAGGCCTATTATATGGTGTAATTGTAACATTATATAGAGACAGATCCGAGGAATAGAGTTTGGGACTTTCGCAGTATGATAATAAAATCAACAACAACACCTGGTTAGTAGGCGTTAAAATATTTGGTTTATTAGACTAAAACCTTCATCAGAAAGAACCTAGGACTGGACAAAACAATATATATATATATATATATATATATATATATATATATATATATATATATATATATATATATATATATATATATATATATATATATATATATATATATATATATATATATATTCAGGAAAGTGAATGGAGTTCATTAAAAAGAATAGTGTACCATTTAGAAATGTATATCAATTATAAAGAATAATTATATTTAAAAACCTTCCTCTGAACCGTATTCACCAACATCACCAAAACTACTTCCGTAGGGAGAGAGGGGAGCGGAAAGTAATATAACCACACATACAAACTCTATCGTAATCGCATATCCCGATGATATTAGCAGTCTAAAGGGAATCGGGTTCGTGCTGTGTCTCTGTTAGGAGACAAACTTCAGAAAAATAAGAATAAAATCAAGTTGTGAAATAAGAAGTCATACACATGCAGACCAGAAAATGCCTTTCAAACTAAGACAATTAATGTTTCTATCATTGACTGGACTTTTTTTTTTAATTTGGTTCCTCTGCTCTAGTGCATTGCATTTTGGCAGAAATGGCTCAGACGACTAAGGTTGCTCTAGGCCGAACCGCTTTTACTGCCCTCCCTCAAAGTAATGAATGAAAGACTGAGTTCATCGACTGATAAATGAATGAAACTTGTACAGCGCCGGTATCCAGAAAGAGTGCATGCTCAAGGCGCACTTTGGGAAACATAAAACTGAAACAGGTAGTAAGCTTAAAACATACGTTAAATAACTGGACTCACAACAGAAATACAAAGAAATGCTTGTACCGAAAACGTAATGAAACTAAACTATAATTGTAATTGCTTCCAGTTAGTATTAAACTTACCAGCTCAGAGATTTAGGAGATGGCTGAGAAGCAGGATGAGTCCCAAGACGTCCAGGACGCCAACTTTCTGCACGCTGACCACTGAATGCTGATGATGTGACCGACTTGTATTCTGGAGCCTTTCACCTGTAATTTGACACAAAAGTATTAGGAATGTCTAACACGTTGCTGAAAAGTAACATCGATGAGTTTTACGGTTAAGGTAGATAGATAAAAATAATAATTATTAATTAATTTTATTTGTAAAGCGCACATATCAGACAACATATCTGCTCAAAGCGCATAAAACATCAAAAGACATACAATGCACATAAACGTAACAATAGACAACAGTAAATAATAATAAAGGTTAAAAAAAAGGTAAAGGTAGTCCCATAGCCTTGTGGCCGTAGGGGAGCGTGATGTTGGAGATCACACTTATCTTCGGCCAGCGTAATGAGGGTGATGCCCATCTCTCTCCTTCGCTGCTTTACCTTCCCCACCCTTAAGAGAGTAGGTACTCAGTCACATTTGAGTCAACTGGGGGCGTTGTTATTTGTCGCTTCACGTTTTGCGGTCACCCATCCAAGTGCTAACCACACTGGACGGTGCTTAACTTGCGACACAGTAGCGAGTGCTCCAACCACTGCGCTTTCCGACACCCCAAATAATAATAAATAATCACAATAACAATGAATTGGATAACACTTTAAAATACTCTCAGGTTTTAAAATAGTAATAATAATTACAATAAAATGTGACAGATAATGAACGCACGCACACACACACACACACACACACACACACCCACACCCCCCCACACACACACACACACGCACAAATAAGTAGGAAGGTAAAAGCAAGCATCAAACAAATAAAATGCATGGGATAAATAAATGCATACTTAAAAACAACAGTTTTAAGTAAAACTCCTATGAGGGAGAGGGGAGCAGGCAGCCAAAGGTGAGGGACTCAGATTAATCAATGTTTATAGGGTCCAGCGGACAACTAAGAGCCGAATCAGGATCACTCAAAATTATTCCAAATCAAATTAAACCACTAAAATTAAATATGGTAAAAAATGTAAATTAAACTGGCTTAACTTATGAAATCCAAACAGGCGCACAAACAAGATGACATAACCTATATGCGATAAAACAAACCTATCATATCCTATCCTATCCTATCCCGTAACTCGGAGGGCGTAGGGGCAACACAGATTATCGTTTAACCAGTGTACTCCATCTTTCTCTGTCCTCAGCAACCCTCATGGCAAACAAACCAAAAGCATGTAAAAATGTAAACAGGTTTTGACCAATGCAAACTTTAAAAATCTCATTAAAAGGTATCGAACCAAAAATCTTTCTCTCTCATCAATCAGATCAGCACATTTAGACAAAACATGGAGAACGGAGAAGGGTGTGTCACATGCAAAGCGCCACGGTGGTTCTCCTCCTTTCAAAAGAAAACTATGGGCGCTATAAGTGTGCCCAATATGAAGGTACCCAAAACAGTTTCTTCTTTGCGAGTGGACACAAAGTTAGGCAAAGAAGCCGACAAATCTGGAAGAATTTGAAATAGATTGTTATTGATTTGATTAGGCCATTCGGTCTGCCACAGCCGTTTACAATAAGAGCCACTCATACAAAGCTGGTCAGAGTATAGAACAAACTGAAAAACTTCTGAATAAAAGTCAAGATGAAGAGCTTCTTTAGCAGATGTGTCCATTACAATATTACCGCGGATGGCAATTTGACTAGGTACCCACATAAAATTATCTTTTAACCCTCAGAAACAAGTTGTGTATGGAGATCATGGATCAAGAAAAGGGTGTGATATCTTTCTCGTGGAAATAGCCTGAAGTGCTGACAGTGAATCGGATATGATTAAAAATGAGGATCTTTTGGACTGATAAACCTGTTTCAGAGCTAAATGAATTGCCTTGAGCTCAGCTGTATAAACAGAACAAAAATCAGGTGGGCGCTGCGCTGTTGGAAAGGCTTGTCTAGGTGTCTCCCAGAGACCGACGCAGCAGCAACTGCACCTCCTTTCTTCGACTCGTCCGTAAAAAGGTTTTTCGTATCCTTCAATGAACATTATTCTAGGTAAAGTTGCTAATAAACAAATTGGAAAATTTCGTATTTTTGAAGGATGTGAGATTGAAGTTGATAATGGGATTGATGAGGTTCCAAGGTCGGAGCACAGTTAGCAATTGGTTATCAATAACAGAGTCAATATATATGCCTGCGGTATCAAAGTGAGGACGTAATCTGATACCAAAAGGAGGAACGTCTGGCTTTTTTTTGCTTGAGTAATTAAGTGTAAATAATGGGTTTAGAACATAATTGTAAGCGGAATTTTAAAGGGTTAGCTTTAAGTTTAAAAAATAGTTCATGGCGTGCTGAAGCCTACGGATCTTAGCGTAGAGACTTCCCTTCGGGGAAGTGCGAAACGCCCCCAGGCAGATCCGAAGACCTTGAAGATGGATTGGATCCAAGGCTTTCAAATAGGCTTTTCTAGCGGAGCCCTATACGGTGCTACCTTAATCCAATTTAGAGCGTTTCAGAGAACGATAGAGGAGGAGCAAAGTTTTCTTGTCTCCTACCCAGTCGGATTACTTTCAAAATGTTAAGACATTTTCCTTAGATATGCGGCAGAAAAATAAATTTGCTTTCAAAATATTATCTAAAAATGTTACTTCTTTAGAAACTCTGATGGGTTGGCCTTAAACATGGAAAGAAGGGTTGAAAACCTGGTTCTGTTTGCAATGAAAATAAATGCATTCGGTTTTACAAAGCGAAAATTGGAAGCCGTTTTCTTCTACCTACCCCTGGATTTTATATATGCAAGGCTGAAGTTGACGCTCTTGCCATGCTAAGGTTTTACCATTAGACGAAATAGAGAAATCATCAACAAACAGGGATTCATCGATGCCAGATTTATCGTTTTTAACTATGTTGTTGATCTTGATGTTTAAACACAAGAGGGGAAAGAATGTTACCCTGAGGGACACCCATTTACTGCTCAAAAGGGTCTGGTAAAGTGCAGCCAAGTCGGATCTGAAACTTTCTATCAGTTAAAAAATTTTCAATTAAAATGGATAAATTTTCACGGAAGCCCAGGAGTTCTAGATCTTTTAAAATCCCGAACTTCCGAGTCGTGTCATACGCATTTTGTAGATCACACAACACAGGAATAACGTGTTTACCGTTACCCAACGCGTCTTTGACGGACGATTCGAAACGAACAAGATGATCTAAAGTGCTCATATTTCTGCTAAAACCACAATGAGAAGTATCAAGAGTTTTGATGAATTCTAATTGCCACATCAAAAGATCATAGATCATTCTTTCCATAGTTTTGCACAAACAGCTTGCAAGGGCAATAGGCATGTAGTTGTTTGGATCAGAGTGATCCTTACCAGGTTTAGGGATTGGAACAACAACTGCTTCCCGCCAAGATGGGGGAAGGGAACCAGAATACCAAATATGATTAAACATCGTGAGGAGAACTTGGAGGGAATCTTTAGGCAGGTGCAAAATTAACTGATAATAAATGTCATCAGGGCCAGAAGCAGAATTATTGGATTTCAGGATACGCGACGACGGTGAATGGAATACCATCTAAAAGTCATTACAAACAATAAACTCATGTTCTAAGTAGTTCGAGCGTGGATCGGAAACATGGAACATTTGTTTCTGTCAAGCTGACTAAAGAAAGTAGAAATTATATCTACCTTCTTCCCTAATCCTTTTTTATTTGTAACTTACAAGCTGGTGAAACAGACAACAAAAATGCTATCTATATAAAATATTTAGTGGTAATGCTGTTTGTGTGCGTGTGTGTGTGAGTGTGCGTGTGTGTGTGTGTCTGTGAGTGTGTGTGTGTGTGTGTGTGCAATTGACCTGTGATGTAATGGAATAAATTGCCACAGAACTGTCCATAGAGATCAATTAATCATCCATTTGTCCATATGTCAAACCCAAGAAAAAAAATGTTTACTGTGTGTCCATTATGCCAATGTGAATGTTGTGTGCATCTTGGGTGCGTGGTTTTGAGTTTATTTTCTTCATGGGACTCTTGATTTCAATGTTATATCTCAATCAGAAGACGATGCTAATAGTGCTCTGTCCAAAATTCTGAAGAAATTGTCAAAATGTGCGCGCGCGCTGTGTGGGTGTGTGTGTGTGTGAGTGTGTTTAATTCTCTAGCATTCCCTTGCATGTCCCCCATCAGCGACAGCAGCAGCAATAGTACCAGCCGCCCAGTGCGTGTAGGAGATGGACGGAAAGGGAAGTTTTAGGGGGTGGGTCGGCCAAAGTGGATAGCGCGTCAATTAGTCGGGTTGCGTGTGTAATGAAGCCGCCCAAAATTGATTCTGCGCGTCTCTGCGCGTCCCAGAGCCGTCCTGATTATGGACCTCTTGCTTGCGACACCAAAAGAGAATAAAAATGTTTCCCAAATGTATTAGCGAATCAGACAGAGTGTCTCCGACCATTTCGACTTTGCCATAGATGTACAGTAGAAGAAACATGGAGCCTGATTTTGCTACTCTGAACAGTATACCGAGCGATAAGATATTACAAAGCAAAGACAGAGAATCTCTAAAGTTTCCGACTTCGTGAAAAATTTAAAAGAAGGAAAGTGCTTGCTTTCTTTTGCTACCAATCAATTTACCGCGTGACAGTAGAATGTTTTCCCTTAACCAGTTATAAAAAACAAATAACACAAATGTTTTCAAAGCGTATTAGCGAATGAAACAGATCACCTCTGGCATCCACTTCGCGATAGATATAAAAGTAGGAACGGCCCTGCAGTTTTGATTCTCTGCGTGGTTTCGAGTTAAAGTATATTAGTGTCTAAGACCGAGTATCTACAAGATTTCTAACCTGCGAAGATTTAAAAGGAAAGATGGCTAGTTTTCCATACTCTATGCAGTACAGACTGTTCCTAATATTGGAATCTTTCCATTCACAAAAATGTTTCCATACTGTATTAGCGGAAATAATGAAATTGTTTTTTAAAATTCAAACATTGCGATACATTTAAAAGAAGCAACTGAGGCAATTTCAGCTACTCTATAGAGAGTGCGAGTGGCAGTCTTCCTATTCCACTTCCTTTTGGAGACAATTTCAACTGTGGACAAGCGAAGCTTTTTGTTTGGGACAATTTCGCTGTCCTGCAATAGCTATTCAGCAGGACATTATGTCTCAGTAATATGGGAACTTCATCGACCTTCCCTACCATCTGCTCTTGCTAGCCTCAACGGAAAGGCTTTTTAGAGTTCAGGACTGGATTCTGAAATATGGGAAAAGAAAACAAAACCAGTTAGATTCTCTCTCAAACGTTCAAGCTAATTCTCAAATTTTACACAATTCCCTCAGTGAAAAGACGCTCAAAGGACAAAGCGCAAGTTCCGTTTTCTGAAAAATATGGAAGACTCATCCACCAGCCAAGTTCGTGATATAAATTTGTTCTCAAGTAGGTGAATACCTTTCAAATTGATACGCAACGGGGTGGGCCGTTTAGTTTGAAGTACATTTCATATATAGAGAATAGAAAATGTAGTAGAAAAAGAAAAGAACACGTGATCAACAGCCTTCAAGACATGGCAACATTAATAAATGTAGGTCTTCTAGCCCAGAATGTCGGACCAACAGCATGTTCACACCAAAGTAATGCAGAGACTCGTATGAAAAACAGTTGTTTATTCGGGATAACGGGATATTGTCAATCTTGATCGGGAAAATTTCATTGAGGTTTCTTTTTGTAATGCGTGAAGTCACCGGTCTGCTGAAGACATGACCTTCACACGGGTGTTACAAAAAGAAAAAAAAATGAAGAGCTAACAAGAAGAAAAGGAAGGAGAACACACACACACACACACACACACACACACACACACACACACACATACACACAAAGAATGAAGGCAATAACAGGCTGGCGAAATCATATCGGAGGATGGGGAAAATGAAATGAACAAACAGCGCCTAGGACTGCGAGTCCGGTGAAGAGGGGGAGATAATTGAATAAAGGAAGACCGAAATTGTCCTTCCTGCCTTCTGCACTTCACAGTTACCGGCCTTGCCTCTGTGTGATGACACTGACGAGCGACAGAGGGTGCTCCTTCCTTGGTAGGATAGTTCATAACATGGCGGAAGGACAATGTTGTTTTGGGCTGTTTGGGTTTTAGAATTCTGCTCGAATACGACATTTTGATCAAAGTTTGTCAATTATTCTTTCTTAATTGTCAACATTCTTACTGTTTTTCACAGCTTTAAGAAACGCGCGGCCAGCATTTAGTTTATTGACCGGTCTACAGAAAATATATGAGTCTGTTGATATTAGGGAGTCGAGTGGGGTCTAAATAATAAGTCAGTTTAAAACATAGTCCCACATGCCGTTGGTTCCATGCGTTTTTCGATCTCACACAAAATGACTGTGGGACCAAAGATGCAAGGACATAGAATTTGGGACGATATACCAGGGAGAACAAAGCGGAACCCGGTGAGCGTATGTTCTGTGGTAGTAGTGAGATTGGGAAGGTGTTTCGTGTGTTTGAGCTCAGATGAGGATCCAACACCTGTGACAACAAGCTGGGGTGAACAAGCCAATCCTCCATTTAAACTGATACACAAGGGTACAATGGATAAAGGGGTAAGGAAACGGGTTAACGGGATTCCTTCCAGCTGTTTCGTGAACAACTGTCCATTTTTTTGTCATCTTTCAGAGAGAGAGAGAGAGAGAGAGAGAGAGAGAGAGAGAGAGAGAGAGAGAGAGACAGACAGACAGACAGACAGACAGACAGACAGACCGACAAACAGAGTGACAGAGAGAGAGAAGTGGAAAGTCAGGGTGCGATACGCAAAGGTTATTTTTCCATTTCTCAGTGTCCCAGTTTAATTATAATTTTCATTTTCATTTTGGAACTTTCCTGCCACACTATTCTATCCTATCCTATCCTTTCCCGTAACTCGAAAGTCGTTGGGGCACCACAGATGATCTTTTACCCAGCGTACTTCATCCTTTTCTATCCTCAGACCTTCACTCAGTGTCAAGCCAGTCCATTCTCCAATGTTGTCTTCCCAACTCTTTTTCTGTCTCCCTCCTCTTCTGCCTCCTTGCACCGTGACTTGCCATACTCACGAGGAAATTCTGATAACTTTTTGTCTTAGCAAAACCTCATGGAACGTCCGTGGCAGTGGAACACCACGGAGGACATGCTTAAAATGGCACCCACCAATCCATCAATTCCTCCCAATTAAAACTTATAACTAATCCTACATTATGATCCTGCCTAGAAATTAAGACATCTTTCACAGTACTCTTTCCCATCTACCACACTCATTTTCTTCCGCAACTCTCTCTTCCTCTTTGTCTTTGTCTGTCTGTCTGTCTCTCTGTCTTTATCTTTGTCTTCTTCTTCTTTTTCTCTCTTTCATCCCAGCCCCAAGTTTTCTTCAAAAGTTCGCCGAAGCTTTCACGGTTTATTTGCAAGCTGCGATCTTTTTTTTGTTAGAGCGACGGTGCGAGCTCCGCACTGGCCACCTGTGAAGTGAGGAATCATTCGCAAAGAATGAAAAGTAAACACTCTTCTAGCTGGAGCTTATTTGTCTGTACTGTGCACTTCTATTTGCTTTTCCGTTTTGCTTGTTCCCCTTTTCCCCGCTTTTCTTATTTCGTTGCTGCTTCAAAGCCAAGAATTTGCCAGGAACATTTAATTTTCTATCAATGATATTGTCCCTAATTTAACAAGAATGTTGTAACGTGGAATTTATTATCTACCGGCAATGTTTCAATCTTTCTCATTTGAAAGAAAAAGAATATCGACATGAAATATTTCAATATGTACCAATAATTTTTGAGTTGTTTCTCTTTTTAAATCATGTACTCGCTGTGATTGTTTTTCCGTTGCTAGATATAGATCGAAAACCTCCCAAATGGGTATTTAATTTTCCACCAACGATATTTAAGTTTTTTCCCATTTGAAATAACGAGAAAGAAGACATGGATGGAGCTTGTCCATATCTACCAGTGATGTTTGCAGCTTTTCTCGTTTTAAATCTGGTCCATAAAAATCTGTGTCAAGGGTTTCAAAAGTGTGTCACTCCTGTTTAAAATGCACCCGTCAGACTTTTTTTTAAACCAACTAATAACCACGCTTGGAAATCAATGAAATATCTTTACAATTATTATTAACAAAAAAGGTCTGAAGAACGCATACCGAACGTTATCATATTCTTTACCTTGATTGGTGCGTTGTTATTCTTCGATTGATGGAAAATCTGACGATGCCTTGTGCTGTTTCTAACCTTTATATTTTTGCTTTCTGGTGGAAAATTTGGTTATAATATCTAATAACAACTATAGTGAGTTTATGTTTGCCCTCTGAAAATAGTAAAACATTTCGTGTATTGTGTGTTTTTTTAAGCATTAGCAAGGTCCATCTATTGAACGCCGTAGATCTACAGCAAGGTCCATCTATTGAACGCCGTAGATCTACAAGTAATCTGTCTTACAATGAGCGTCTTTGGATGTCGGTCAATGGAATATTTATTATAGCTCACAATTTCGTCTATAATGTATGAACGAACTATTATTTTTATTAAGTAAATGAACATAAAAAATGTTGTTTTTACGACAGCAAAGACGGATTGAAGACCGCAACTTATGTACAACTTATATTCATTCATCTGATGAATAAAAATTGATACAACAAAAGAAGACCGCAACCAGTGCTTTACAACACTATTTTTTTTAAGGTGGTGTGAGGAACTCATCTTGACTTCGGCTGTTCGCTTCAAAAGGAGAACACGACCATCCTTGTGGATGATTTCCTCCGTGGTCGTGTTTTTGGTAAATAAATACAGAAATAAATTAATTAATTAATAAAAATTATGCTCTTTTTTGCTAAACTACATACGACTAACGCCGCCAGTGTATTATTACAAAGTCTTTCTTAAAGGTTGATGTGATGATCTCATCTTGACGCCGGGTGTTCACTTAAATAGGAGATGACGACCATCTTTGGTGGGTGGGTTTCTGTAGTGTTTTCCCTTCCTCTCCTCAAGAGCCGCAAAAAAGAGGAGATTCAACAATGCCACACAGAAAGGCACACAGCTCGGTAACGAAATGAAAGCAACGTTTTCATCGCTTCTATTATCAAGTGTTTCCTCTTTCCCCCATGACGGCAGAGGCAATAGTAGCAATGGAGGAGGGCCTAGGGTTGGGCGTGCGTGCATGAAATGGGGAAGAAAGGGGTTTGAGTGTTAAGGAAGCAAAGGAGGTTTCTTCGGTGAACACACAAGAGCTTCCAAGTAGCATGTAAAGCGTCATCTTCCATGTATAGAAGGAGTTGATCGTTATTACTCTGCGTTTGCTATTGCTGCTTATAACGCTGCTTTGTGGGGTCGTGCGTGCGTGTTGCTTATCAACAAATTTTACTCTTCATATCGATTGTTCTTGGGTTTGAGTATTGATGTACTGAAGTTGCGTGGGTCTAAGTGTACGGAACTGTGCTGCTCGGCTTGTGCTTAAAAAACGGAAGCGTGATCATGTCACGCTTCTCTTAATGCAGCTCCACAGGCTCCCTGTCATGTTCCGCATTGAATACAGAATTGCTGTCCTAGCTTTCCGTCACTTCGACCAGTCACTTCCACCATATCTGTCTGAGGTACTCACTACCTACGCTACAACTCGCTCTTTGCGCTCATCAGATGAAAAACTGTTGAAAACGCCCAAGCGTCGGCTTAAAACAATTGGCGAACGGTCTTTTAGTTTTCAAGCACCCAAGGTTTGGAATGCGCTGCCTGCCGGTTTAAAACATTGTACAGACCTTGTTTCCTTCAAGAGCTGCTTAAAAACGCACTTGTTCCGCAATGTGTTTTCTGTGTAAATAGTAAGAACCGTAATAATACTTTCTGAATTATGCCGTACATGATGTAGTGGGAATGTTGTGATGATGCGTACGAACGATGTGTGTAAGCGCATTGAGTTGTTATTCTAATGAAAAATGCGTTGTATAAATGCAATTTATTATTATTATTATTATTATTATTATTATTATTATTATTATTATTATTATTATTATTATTATTATTATTATTATTATTATTATTATTATTATTATTAGGTGTTGACAAATTGTAATAATGAATGCCTTAGCGACGAATCTGTAGTGGGTGACAATACTGACTTTTAGTGGATGGGAGCAAAGGAACAGAGGCATAAAGACTTCAAAGAAGACGGGATGGAAGAAGAATAATGTTTCAATATCCCGAACAAACAGCATCTATCCTATCCTATCCCGTAACTAAAGGTCGTTGGGGCACCACAGAAGATCGTTTAACCAGCGTACTCCATTTTGCTCTGTTTTCAGCAACCCTCATGGCTTCGTTCAGTGTCAAACCAGTCCATTATCGAGCATTTACCAGTCTAAGAAAGGCTATCCATCATTCCTACACAAATGAATTACACAATTATATGATTCGAAGTTTTATCAAAATAAAAGTCTAACCTTCTAAAAAAAACATTTGAATACTCTTTTCTTCTGAACCCATGTTATATATCGTATGAGGTGTTTTAAAATGGAAGAGAGAGAGAGAGAAAGAGAGAGAGAGAGAGAGAGAGAGAGAGAGAGAGAGAGAGAGAGACAGGCAGACAGACAGCCAAAGAGACAGACAGACAGAAAAATATAACAGAAGTGCCTTAAACTGAAAAAGAGGGAGGAACAAGCACATTCGTGAGATGGAAGGAAACGAAAACGAGAGGGAGAGTCAAGAGACCTCCCTGAGGAACCCCCATCCCTTCTTATTCCCCATAAATTGATGACTAATGGCAACCGTTCATCCCACAATCAGTTCTCCGTCCCTCTTCCCCCAAAACCCTCTTTTTCCCTTACCCGTTCATACTGCCACCAATACTTCCTCTTTTACATCACCACAGCTTCCCCTCAAGTTCAAATCCGATTGTAAACCCGCTGAATAGTCTAGGCATTTCAACATTGTTCCATTCAATCGCGATCGAATTATGTGTTGTTTTAAGTGTGCAACGTAGTACAAACAGCGAAATAAAAAAATATCACTACGAAGAATTGAACAATAAATATAAACCAGTATCTGGAAATGTCCTCTGTCCTGTTTGACAAAACCTACACGCAGATTTACAATAAATTTTAAGACGATTTAAAATGCAACTTAAGCTCTTACAAACTCTGTATTTACTACACACACACTTGCACATTCACACACACACGCACACACACACACAAACACACACACACAAACCGACAAAAATAAAACATAGAAATGGAGTCATTGCTTCTTCCGTCAGATTCAACAATATTATGACGCATGGATCATGCAAATAAGACCTTCTGTTTTAAAATCTGGGTCTGTATTATTATTGTGTCGCGGTCTGCATGACAAATACAAACCAAAATTGATCCCTTGGGTTACAAAAATGCCACTGTGTTTTGTCACATTTTATATCTTCCTGGACTTAACTTCAATTCGAATCCCATCCCACGACCAACATCCGAATTTATAAATTTTTAAGAAAATTATCTTCGTTCTACTCTTACTCCTAACAAACCCCCACCTTTTACCATTCACATTGTCATTCAGACTTAATTCTTTGGACCTATCCAAATTCGCAGAACAGTTTGTCATCTCTGACCTCTTGCAGCAACCAATTGTAATATCCACATTCCCTTCCTCGTCGTCCTATATACACCACCTCGTGTCTTAGTACAGTAAACACGATTTTATTACTACTGTCTTAATTAGAAGGTTCGTAAAGGCTGAACCTAACTTCCTGAATCTTTTTTTTTGTCCATAAGGTTCAGGATCTAGGAAGCTAGATTCAGGATCTGGAAACCTCGAGAAAAGATTCGTTAACCTCAACGAACCTTCCAATTAAGACACTCCATAACGGACCACCATGAAGAAGCTTCATTTTCACTCTTAATCCGATTAAGCTCCCTGCGATTCAATGAGGCAATGTGAAAGTCTATGACATCTTCGATTCCCTTGTAACAATATTCGTAATAATTGTCTAGTTTTTATCTTTCATGCTATCCCCCACTAGCATTCCCTTTTACATTCTTTTAAAAAAAGTACTCTTGGTGCCTCAGAACCAACCTCGTCCCATCACCATTAAAAACAAAATCTAATTCTCAGTCCCATCTAAGGTTTTGTGATGAAGCACAGTCGGTACTTACGCACGACACGACGTTCGAACATCAGGCGCGCACGTGAAGCACATAGGAAATGAAATTTGCTGAACTGGTTATTGTTTCCAAGTTGGCAGCTCAACATCTGCTCTGGGCCGTCTTTGAGCTGAGCCTTCATTTTTAAGACTTTCAAGACTATCCAGGGAACGTTCCTGGAACTCCAACCTAGTTTATTGATTTCTAGACTGTGCAAGGAGATTTGTTGCGCTATTTTAATAATCGATGTGTACCGTTCTAGTTTCCGATTCCGAATTGAAGCGTTTACTTATTAAGGTTAGGAGCTTTGAGTGTAAGAATAATAGATGATGCTGCTAAGGATCATGGTCGTCGTTTATCCCTTTGTCCTTGTTTCTTCTTGCATAGCCTTTTCTGTGTTTTCCTCTTGAATTCCTTAGGCTTGGCAGTTGCTAACAGTTCTTCGTGCCACCCTAGAACACTGAAATTCACCCGCTCGACCATATAAATCGTACCAAATGACTTATTTGACTTGCAGCCATTAGGATTACGAGTCGTCTTACGATTATGTTACTTTAAATGTATGTAAGACTAAGCCAGGTTAACATGACTTCTAACTTCTATAACATGGGTTTAGATGTCCGTATACTTAGGACTACATAACTCAAATCTATTTAACACTTTCTGACCCAGGCTCCCTGGTTCTGGAAACCGTTGCTGCTTTCCAATGGAGATATGTGATGGATTGGCCTATCTTGTCCAACCAACCTACCCTCCGCCCTTATCCCACAACAACCCAAATGCGAATGAATGGGACATACTCTGAAACTGTTCTAGAACTAGACGGCAGGTCCGGATTCTCAGTCTTTCTTTCCTCCCTTACCAAAGAGTAGCTGATTTTCTTTGCATTCTCGGACTCCCAATGTTTAGCAGCAAGGGCATTAATCTAATCTTGTCACTGATTAGTGTGCGTTGTCTCCCCTCTGGGTGTTGCGGTCTCACTAAACTCTTCCACGTTGTTTGGACAAGGAGAGCATGCGTGCAATGTCAAACGACTTTTGCATGTCGGAGTACTATGTCACATGTAATGACATGCAGTGTTGTGCACATTGTGCCCATCCAATCTTTTTTTTAGGATCAAACTGACCCTGGATATTCTACTTAAGAGGGAACCTCTATCTTCGTTTCAATGGAAATCGTTTATAATACGACCATAGAAAATAAGGAGGTTGATATACTGTGAGCATGCAGTACTGCATGTAACCTTTATTATGCCTGTTTTTTGCAATTCTTAGCTTTAGCTTCTTCTTCTTTTTCTTCTTCTTCTTCTTCTTCTTCTTCTTCTTCTTCTTCTTCTTCTTCTTCTTCTTCTTCTTCTTCTTCGTCTTCTTCTTCTTCTTCTTCTTCTTCTTCTTTCTCCTTCTTTTCTTCGTCTTCATTGGTGTTGACACATTAACAGTCTGCACTCTGAAGAAGCAGTTTGCTCACGTCTACTGACTGACAAATTTCTTGATCGCGAGCGTTTCCTGCAATAACCCAGGAAGATCGAAGGGGTGTTGAAGGTGATGTTTGGAATGTAGAAAAAGGAAGAAAAAATAGAGACAAACAATATTTTAAACCGATCCAGGTTAGAAGGACGCTTAGTGTGGAAGTGGTGGTGAATACTAGCTGGTAGAAGAAAAATTATTGTATTAAGCTAATTTGTTTGTCACGTTTCTTTCACACGTGTAGATTAATATGGAGGCATGGCGTGTGACCAGTGCCCACATTTGCAGGAAATAAACTGCGTTTCAACTATTTAACAAGGTGTAAAACAAACACGTGTTCAATACGGTGATAGTAATTTCGCAGTGCATTGCCCTGTAGTCTAAATAAAAATAAACATAAAAACCGACGCGCATTTCACGCTAAGCCATGCACATCGGGGCGTCGCATCTTAATGCTGTAATTGAAAAAAAATTACATGCAGACCTAAAAGCTATAAAAAATATGACATTCCAACCTTTTAAAAAAGCAACCATATCAATAAAAGTTGGAACATATAGCAATACAAATTATTGCCTTTTGCTCATTTAAAATCCATTGAAGTAATCCTATTTGTACATAATTTCAAGGCTGGATCGACGACATTGTCTACAGTAACTCAACCACGCCAAATCCTAGTGCTTTCCCCTCCCTTTATTATTCACAAGGACGACCATGTTATGTTTTTTTTTTAAAGTCCAATTTAAGTCATTAACCTATTTATATAGTTTCGAGGTCACATTGACCTGACAATAACCTATTCACACTCCCGGCAAATCCTGTCGACATTCTTACTACCAACCCATTCAACCCTAACTGTTGTCTCCACTCGTTCATTCACTGTGTAAAACACAGAAACTTTATACAACCTACATGTACTGCATACGTCCCACTAAACTCACCTTTAACAAATCTACCAACAGCTACCTACCACGCCAAATACCGAGTTTATTTTTCGGAACTTGTTCTTACGTAATGACTTGCTTACTCCCAACGCGCCAAAAACTTAGTTTCAGTCGCAATTCATTCATTATTTTATTGAGTGCCACACCTACAAACCATTTTGTTGTTTATAAAAATCATAATGAGCGATTTGACAGGTCATTGAAGTGACAGAAATGGGAAACAGAGAATAACACCCACGGCTAAATATGTTTGATGACATGTCGACATGGTTAAGGATGTAAAGCGTTCGTTCTTATCCAATCAGGTGTGTTGTCATACTGAGTGGAAGAGTCGGGGGCTTTTTATGTTTTTTAATACATACTTTTTTGGTATCTACGTGGGTGAAAAGAAGGTCAATTGCTAAGCGAAAAGTACAGCAACTACAATAAACAGCCATACTGGAGGAGTCGATAACTATCCCTCTCACCGTAATTCATATAACCTCACCAAATATGCAATAAGCAGGCGGATTAAAGCAAGCAGTAACTGCAGGAATAAAATCACCAGTGCCCACAGACACTCTGGGGAAACAAAGATCAAACCTATCACCTCTGAGGCACGAGCTCTGTTCTGGCAAACTGATGATGATTAGCAAATAATGATAGATTTCAGGATTAGAGCAGACGAAAAAATAAAAGACATGAAAGCACTTTTACAGCGAGGGAGAGAGAAAGAGAGAGAGAGAGAGCATTCAGTGATAACTTGGTGCTAGCAGCCTCGGACTCAAGACAAGAAAGCCAAAAGTTCAAAACTTAAACCCCCTTGTCAACTTCCACTTCCCCCCGAAATTTCAACCTTCATGACAAGGGAGCTCACGCCAAGAAACTGTCGTGCGGTTTCCGGCCTGCTCAGTGCGCGTGCGCATCGGGACTGATGATTGACGGGAAAGATTTAATAACGGCTGGTTTGACAGGCTGTCATCCAGCAAGGAGATCTGAGCATGTAGCCAGGAGAACGTTTCGTGACACTGTCGTCGGCGGTCAAGACGCGCATATGAATAAAACGCTTCCTAACGCACGCCTCGTTTGTCCTTGGACAATACAGAGTTCTGCAGCTACACCTTGCAGTCAGTTCTTCATTATACACAGTGTACGCTTCAGAGGCAAATTTACTGCGATTAACACTCGGTTTTGTTAGTCAGTATAAGCTGTTTGCATTCGAAATGCGTACAAAACAATGCGTCATGATGATAATAATGCTGCTGCTGCTGCTGGTGATGATGATGATGATGATGATGATGATGATGATGATGATGATGATGATGATGATGATGATGATGATGATGACGATGATGATGATGATGATGACTTGTAAGGCGTTTAATCCATGAAGATCATGCTCGAAGCGCGCGAAACTTAAAAGACACAGCTGACGGTGGCAGAATTAATTGCCTGCTGGACTACCCTGGATACAGCTTTCGTTTTGTTTTTCTCTGGCCTGCAAAACACCAGAACCATAATTATTAAGTTCTCAAACGTGCATGATCCCATCCTGACAACTGATAATTTTAACGCTTTCAGACCACAGCTGGAAATTGCTGGTTTGACTGTCTTCCCTTCACACCAAAGGCATCGACCTATTTGCAGATACAACATCCACTTTATACCTATGGTATAATTATTTTTTAATTTATTAATTTTTTTTAAAAGATATGCTTATGCCACAAATGTTATCGAGCTTTAACCAGCTGGGCTAGAAGACATCATTTCGTTTATTGGGCTTTAAAACAAGACAATGATATTTAGGCGGCAGGGATAGCTCAGTGGTCAGAGCGCACGACTTGTGTGAGTGCGTCTTGGGCGACGTGGGTTCGAATCCTGACTTCAGCAAACTATTTTGTGATTGCTGGATATTACGGGCCAGCGCCTTGAGAAGCTCTCTGAGCTTGTAAGTGCGCTATATAAGAGAAATCTCTTTCTTTAGTGCAATAAAACAAATTAGCCGAAGGAAAGAAAACAACATGGGTCATGACACTTTCTGTTTATTGATCATGGCATGCTTCCTTGCGTCGAACCAAGAAAGGCGATTAGACAATATCTCTGACATAGATTAGTGTGCTTCGGCAGCCAATCAGAGCAGTTTATTGTGGCCTGCTACTGGTCTTTCAATCTTGGCAACTCGCCAATCGAGCTGCCACATTTTTGTTCTGCGCCATTGATGATTCACGCACGCATGCTCGTAACACACGTGAAAAAGGCATGGATCCGATTATCCATAAAGCATGAATCCAATGATCCTCAAAGCATGTACCCAAAGGTCCATAAGGACTGATCCAAGAACCATTTATGCACAGTTTGCAATAAATAAAATAAAACAACGGCTACAGATTGTCAATCACACTTTTCCTGTACCGAAAATAAAGCAGAAATACATCGAACACATCAGTCGAATGTAAAACGACTGATTCAACAAGCATTCATGCGCAGTTTGCAGCAAAAATAAAACAGTAACTACCCGTTAACGTTATCAATCACTCCACTCCAGTTTCCACAATTCTCGTCTCCCCTTACTTAGTTCGTGAATAGAGGAGAAATATTATTATGAAACACAAGAGATAATTTATTCAAATAATGATCCAGCAAACTTGCATACACAATTTGCAACAAATAAAATAAAAAAAGCGTTGTCAATCACATGCGCTGCTGTGATCGTGATCATTATTCGGAGAAACATAACGCCCACGTGTGGGTTCGAGCCAGCATCTCCGAATATTATTTACTTTCGACTCGGGCAACGTCTCGGGGTTTTTTTCCGGGTACTCCGGTTTGCTCCCCCAGCAAACATTTTAAAAAAATCACAAATAATGTTAGGTAGGTTGGGTTTGGGCGCGCCACTGGCTGCGACTACGCCTTCCCCGGGGGAGGCGGCCCAGAGTTTCCCGATAGAAATGATAGAAAGGGGTAATAAACTGCAGCCAAATTACAGAACAAATAATGATGTCTCTATATCACGAAATGAGTGGCTCTGCAAGGGATTGCCCTTTTAACTTTATTTACCTTTTTTTTGCAAAGGTATACTGTATGTCTTTGTTAGACAATGAAATCTGTTTTAAGATCCAGTAAATAGTGCCTGAACCACATCTGTTTGACACAGGTGCCCGGTCCCACATACTGTCGAGAGTCATTGAGAGATATATTCTGGAGCTTGCCTTTATAACGTGCTGGGTGTCAGT
This sequence comes from Oncomelania hupensis, assembly GCA_036898135.1. Lineage (NCBI taxonomy): Eukaryota > Metazoa > Mollusca > Gastropoda > Littorinimorpha > Pomatiopsidae > Oncomelania > Oncomelania hupensis. Next base: position 41,178,120 of record CM072515.1, on the reverse strand, counting down.
GCAGCATGAGAGTGGAACTCAACGTGGCATGATGTGAGTAGTATGAATACTGAGATTGCACTTACGTTGTCGTCAGTTGAGAATACTGAGACTGCATTTATCGTCCGTTGAGAATGCATGGCATTCGTTGGTTTCGTTTGTTCGATTTAATAAAACATCAGCATTATCTTTATGTTTTCCCCCTTGCTACTGAGAATTGAGCCGAGCTGTTTTGCGATTCCCTGGACAGAAAAGTTTAAAACGCTTGACCACATCTGTTTTGCGACTCCAAGGACAGAAATATATAAAAAGCGCTTGCCCACATCTGTTTTGCGGCAAATTACAAGCGATCAATCACCATGCAGCTCACTTGGCGGCCGAACGTGTGAAGAGATTTCCCGCTCGAGGTAGCACATAAACTGGACGCCTCGCGAGCCGAGCGAAACGACCCGTAGACAAATTAGCTTGAAGGAAATGAAACGATATCGGTAATAAGATTAATCGCCTTAGCCCAGCGTTTTCTTCATTTCTTCATCACTTAATCACCCGGATAATACCCGGCCAAGGCAGCGTCCTGAACACCACACGTCTATTCTTCCATTCTCTAAGAAATAGTGTTTGGAACTGTCGTTGCAGGGAGATTTGAAAAGTTGTGGAAATTCGGGCCTAAGTTTTGGCAACAAAATGCCTCGCTCACCTACCATTGGCACCTCACTCTCTCTTTCCCTTTCGTCCCACTGAAGCTTTTTAGTTGATTCAATTGCATGGCAATATTGCCAATGTAAGCTGTTGATGCGACTCTCGTTTGTTTCTGCCGTACCTTTCTTACATAGCGATATAATTATGCGCTCTCTCTCTCTCTCTCTCTCTCTCTCTCTCTCTCTCTCTCTCTCTCTGTCTCTCTCTCTCCCTCCCTCCCTCTCTGTCTCTCTCTCTCCCTCCCTCCCTCTATGTCTCTCTCTCTCCCTCCCTCCCTCTATGTCTCTCTGTCTCTCTGTCTCTCTGTCTCTGTCTCTCTCTCTCTCTCTCTCTCTCTCTCTCTCTCTCTCTCTCTCTCTCTCTCTCTCTCTCTCTCTCTGATGACATAAACTTGAGATCCCCTGACGGACGTCTTAAAACCTGACTTTCCTAAATATGAAATCCATTAGAGAGAAATCAGAATGTCCAATGTTGGCTTGTAACTTCTCGTGGGGCGTTTGAGCGAAGTGCATTATATAGAAAATCTTTTATTCTGGGGTGTTTTGTCTCCTTCAACCTTTATACTTCTTTTCCAAAAGAAGGATTCAAACGCCCCAAAAATGCTCAAAACAGCACCATACGAAATCTTAACACATTCTTACCATTTTTCATACTACTACATCACACTACAAACAAGAAAGTTTCACTAGTTTCTATTGGACCATGTAGCAAGTCAGTTTCGACGAGTGTTAAAACAGGGGAGATAAAGAAGACGAAGAAAGCAATAGGAGAAAACGGTGACAGGATGAAAACTGGAGAAAAAAAAAGTGACAGGATCAAATTTCCCTCAGGATTAATTCGTCGAGCTATGACCGCTGCCGAGCAATGAAACGGTCATATTTTCTGCTCATACTCTCCAGCCACTGCATGATGTGTCCGGGACAGAAAGAGCCTGAAAATGAGCTCCATAGCCACCGTGTCAATTAGGATTTTATTCCTCTGTGTGAGGAATGGGGATGAAGAGAAGAGGAAACTGTGTGGCTTAAGAACTCCATCATTATGACCATACCGAAGTTTTAGAGAAGAGAGTCCTCCACGAGAGAAGTTTCCCATTTTGCTAAATGATATCGGCTCCAGTTATCTTTAGAAGAAATTGACACACAAAATTATCTCCACAGCCAAAATGTCTATTTAGATTTAATTTTTGTGAGGAAAAAGACAGAGGAGGGGTTGGGAGAGAGAGAGGGGGGTTTGAGGAGCTGCGAAAGAAAGTTTCAAGAACGCGCTGTAATGTGTCAGTTTAGAGGTGCTAGTTTATCGGAGATAGTGCAAGAGTAGAACGGAACATTAGTACACTATGTTGGGGGTAGACATGTCCACATAGATACACTCTCAAGAGCGTTAGAATCTAAAGAGTTGTGTCAATAAAGTTCTGTATCTTCGAAGAAAATGAAGGATTTAAAACAATGCATGCTTTAATTTCACATCTCGAACGTTTAAGTAGCAGAACAATTATACACAGATTAAAAACGACGTTCAAACGTAATTTAACTTTATACATTCAGTTCAAAATCTTCGCACATTGTGAATCTACAGACCGCATGCTGATAACATGTCAAACGACTCGAGTAGTACGCACATCTCTCTCTCTCTCTCTCTCTCTCTCTCTCTCTCTCTCTCAAGTATGCGGGTAAAGGGAGATAAGGAGGTATCACTGTGACATTTTTCCCTCTCCGATTCCTCACTAAGGCGCCAAAAGGGAGGCAATTGGAGATCACTCGTGTGCATAATGGCCCGTGTATGATGTGGGAGCCATGAGGCCAATAAAAAGACCACTGAGATGGTGGACTTTTCCCCTCATTCCCACATACGGAGGGAATTCGGGACCTTTTTCTGGAATAGGGAATTCAGATTCTTCGTCCCATTCCTACAGGCTGCTGTACCTGCCAGCAATCTATAATAACAATCTCCTCAAATAATACCTATAATAATACACTTTGTATTATAAAGTTTTGCATAGTAATATTTAGTGGTAAGGATTACTACCGTAGTAATGTGGAAATGATGGTGTCGACCTGACGTAGATTTTATGCCTATGAATCAGGATACGAGCCCATACCGGCTCTGATGCACATGCAAGCGTCCTTCGGATGAGAGTATAAACCGAGGTATAGCCGTGCACGCACGCATTCCATCGCAAGGATTTTAAAGATTCAGACGCTCATGTCGTATGAGGGTGAGATTCAGCAACACAGGCCTACACATATACACACGCAGCAAACACTAGGTCCCTAAAGAAAGCTTCCCTTACCTACAGAATCAGTCTGAAATGACGGTATGGCCTTCATATAAGATCTACTTAACCCCAGACATTTCGGATCTACGCAAGACGACTTTTCTGAAGGCGCCTGACTAAGCAAGAAAAAAAAAAGTGCGATCCCAATAGAACATCAGCGGTGCTGAGTCGATCGAAGAAATCTTCAACCAAAGCGTCAGGACTTTAGTAAAGTAGGTGTATTTTTTCTTCGGCTTCGTGCTATTACAAGATGAAGCACAACGTCTGATATTGAAGGTAAAAAGCAGCAAGATCTTGTAGAAAATATAATGACAGCAATAACTTTCACTTTATAAAACCAACAACAAATAACTATTTTATCAATCGCCAAAGGGTGTATTTGGATTGAAACGAAGACGCAGCCATGGATGGTTTCTTCGCCCGATCTCTTATACTCGGTGTGGGAGAGACCCTGAGCTCGACCGTTTAATGAAACGCGAAATTCTAATCTCCCTTGCATGTTTCCCGTCGTGCACTTGGTTAGTCACGTGACTAAGGTACTGCCCCTTTCATTATCGGAGCCAACTCTGCCCACAGTCTAATGGCCGACCACCCTGAGATCGTCGGCAGATATTCTGACTTTTTTTTTGTATAGCAGATAGTCTTCTTCTTTTACAGACTTTAACCGTTGTGATAGCTTCGTCTTGTTCTTTGTCTCCGCGGACGTCGTCTTTGTTATCCTTAATGTCGTCGCCTACTCCTCTTTTTATCCTCCTCCATATCATCATCATCAAAGTCATCATCATCATCATCATCATCATCATCATCATCTGCAGCAGTAGCAACTTTTTTTTACTACTTCTTCTTCCTCTTAACTTTAAAATAATGTTTGGCAGATCAACACCTAGCTACCTCTTCTACTTTCTACTGTACTCTGAACTGACTGCCGCCATTTTCTTCGTTTCCTGTGTGACGTTAATAGATATCTTATTTGTTGCTGGTTTTTATGAACGCAAACAAAACATGGTCAGTGATTCTGATAAAAATACGAACATATCTGTCCCAGAGCTATGTTGGTGTGTTTGTTTATTGTTAAAGTGATTGCGTGCATACGTTTGTGTGTGTATTTGTGTGGATAGAGAAAAAGAGAGAGAAAGAGAATATCAGAGAGAGAGAGAGAGAGAGAGAGAGAGAGAGAGAGAGAGAGAGAGTTGCATTAGATAATTATGTAAATACATACATTTCTACATGAGTTTTAATATACATATACAAACATTTCAGTGGAATTTCATTTCCACGAACCAACCATTTATAATACAACTTTTGTCAGAAAATAGGTTTCAAGTTCTGGTGTCGTAGTCACTGAATGTTTAAACTTTTTAATCTACCAAAGCTGAATAATTAATATTATCAGCGAATGTGTAATTATGTAAACCACTATGAGAAGATCCTGACAGCTATATAGGTACATCATTTTGTCTTATTTGCCTGTTATTTGTCTTATTGTGTCGTATTGGTATGATGTTAAATTGGCATCGTTCTGTGTAATTATTTTCTTGCCACATTTATTTTTGTGATTGTAAATTCCTTAGTGTTTGTCAGTCCAGTTGCTGAAGATATTGTAAATGTAGCTGTAGTTTTATGCAATGCCGTTCATGGTACGAATGCTATGTGTATCCCATTCCTCCTCCCCCCCCCCACTCAAACCCCACCTTTTTTCGCTATACAGCCCCCAGGGCTATGAGCCTCTTGTCATTTTTGTATATATTTAAATCATGTTATGTGAAAATTAAAGGACAAAGTTCCAAAGTTCAAGGTCAAAGTTCAGAACTCAATTACACTAGGGTTGCATCTTCAGTTACAAAAGACGTAAATACTGTTTTCTCTTGTGCTGTCTATGTCAAGTTCAATGATAGTCTGAGGATGAACATAGCACCTGGTTTAATGATAGTCTGACGATGAACATAGCATCTGTGTATAGTCCAAGAGGATCTTTTGATAGTAATACAGATTGGTTGAAACAAGTGAATGCCAGGACTGATAACTGATTAATAGCAGGCGATTTTAATTCACATTTGCCATTGTGGGGAAAAAAAATCGTGATACAACTACAAATGATCGACTGGATGATAATATCGTTGATTCGAATATGTATCTTTTAAATGATGGATCCATAGCGAGGATTCCCGACGCTATAACTCACAAAAGCCACAGCAATTGATTTGTCACTAATATCCCCTAATCTTGCACGGTGTAACTGGTGCACATACACAGACTCTTTAGGAAGTGATCATCTACCTATAATTATAACAATAGATGAGAAAATAGAAATCGAAGACAAACATGGTGACATTATCCCAAAATATAATTATACATTAGCTAATTGGAAAAATTGTCATATATATATATATCCTTTATTCTTATAAAATGTCCACACAAACAAGGTATACTGTTTTTCCTACGGTCATCTGGGGACACCATTTTGGATCTGGGAACATGAGACCGCCCCCAGATCCAAAGTGACTTCCGGAAATGGGTTTTCGGGACGCAAAAACGCATTTTTTAAAAGAGAAAATGGTTAGGGCAAGAGTTAGGGACACATCTACAACTAGAAAAGGGTTAGGGCAAGGGTTAGCGATACATCCACAACTAACCGTTTTAGAAAGGGTTATATAGCATGTTCTCAGAAACAAGGGTTTTCGGGTATATATATATATATATATATATATATATATATATATATATATATATATATATATATATATATATATATATATATATATGTGTGTGTGTGTGTGTGTGTGTGTGTGTGTGTGTTTGTGTGTGTGTGAATGTATGTATGCATGTATTCTATGTTTTCTTTAATATATTAAGTTATTATTATTATTAGTTGGTTTTTTTTTGTGTTAGTCGTTGTTCGATGTTGTGTCACTGGGGTAAAAAGCGATTCTTTTAAAATTTAAACAAAAATATTTATTTCTTTATATTTTTGGGTGGGATGAGGGTGGGTTAGTGTTGTGGGGTGGGGATGGGGGGGAGGGGGTGGAAATGTTTAATATCACTATATTGAAGACAAAAATATTTTGAAGAATCAAATTCTTTCTACACCTTCCTCCTTCTAGTTCTGCTTGTTAGAATGACTATGGAACATAAAGTTCAATATGTTCGGAAGTTCCTTTTTTTTTGCGTCGTTTAGTGTTGATTTTCCCGTGGAACTTAATTTTAGGTTTCTGACGGTTGCTGTAGATCATACCAGCATATTAAGGTCTTAACAATCCTAATATAAATCTTGGAATATGTTTTTGTCTGATAGAACTGCCATTGAACTGAAATTTTCATATGCCTTCACCGCAAACGTAAAGAGCAATGATCCGCGGCTTTCAAGTGGTGTTGCATTTTGCCTCTTATTTTTTTTATTTTTGAAACATTCTACACATATTATTTATTTTTATTAACAATAGAACTAATAATGCCTGAAATGTAGGACTGTTCAAACTGCGTTTAGTCTGTTCCTTTATGTGCGTTTTCATATTTTCGTACTTTAGTTTTTTTTTGTTTCGTATTTTCTCTTTTTGTCGTTCCCCTCCTTCTCAATCATTTTTTTTTCACCCTCGTGCCCCAAGTGGAGTTTGGAGAATAAATTACTTGACTTGGCTTGATTTATTTATCTAAAACACTCTTCACTCCAGCATAATAAATCCAGAACTATACGTCTCAAACGGTCTTCAGAACAAAATGTTTATAATGTATGACATTGCAAATACACACTGCATGATGATAAATCACATAAAAAAGTAAATATCCAGTGCGTTTCCAGCTACCTTGAAGAACTCTACGACTGAAGACAAGACTGACAACTGGGTTCAACTTGGGCACTTGAGATAGCGGAATCAAATTTAGTTTAATTCCTTCCATCCGGCCAGCAGCGCAGTGATCAGGATGGACGTCGGTTTTCGGCTTTTTACCGATAGAATTTTGAAATGACCTATTGACTTGACAGTGAGTCGGTCATACGACCTATTGATTTTCCAGGCAGTCAGTCAAGCCTATGACCATTTCCAAAAAGATACATCATCCACGCTCCATTCAGATCATATTTTTTTGTGAGCGAAGTTTTGATTCAAAACAATGAATCGAAAACGGAAATGGGTTCACCTATTTTAGTATTTAACTGTCTTGTAAAACAATAACTTGCCGAAGTGAAACAAAATAAGTAACCATACGGTCTCTGCTTGCTTTTGACTCAACGCAAAGCTTACATGAATGTCTGATTGACCGAGACTAGTTTCAGTTTAGTTCCGATCCCCAAATTTAGTAATTAGTAGAGGATGATGTCATTATGTCACTTGTCGTCTGCAGATTCGTGAATCGTGATATTTTAAAATGCCACCAACAAGTGCCCGAAGATGGAAAAAGGCCAAACTAAACTAAACTAAACTAAACTGTTATTTAGTGTTTTGCGCGATGGGAAGCTAGAAAATGTCAGCCCATCGCGGGAACAAAAGTTCCTGCTCAAGCCGAAATAGTTGCACTCAATCCGAGTCCAGAGCGAAAGTCCGGAAAGGAGGCCAACTCGATGGCAACAACCGCAAAACCAGCGACATCAACTGAGCGACCACTAGTGTACCCAGGAGGGGGGCGGTCGGGGTGGACCGCGAGGGGTACGACACTTTTTTTTTTCATTTACAACTCATTACTAATACTTCCAAAATGCGCCAGATTGCATAAAGTTAAAGGTTTACAAAAAATTAAACGTTTACAAAAAATGTTCCGAGGGGGCAAGCCCCCGGACCCCACTACAGGGTTCGGGTGCTTCACACCCTCACTTACTGCCCCACCCCATGACAAAAGTCTAATTATGCCACTGTGAGTGACGGTTCCTGACGAAATGATTGGATGAATTTCGACCTTGGCATCGGTAAGATTATTTAGTTGTTCTCTTCATAAGTCAATTATTTCAGATTAAAAACTGCATGTAGTGTTGAGTAACAGTTGACAGTTCACTTCAGTGGTAACTGATCGAGAGAGAGAGAGAGAGAGAGAGAGAGAGAGAGAGAGAGAGAGAGAGAGAGAGAGAGAGAGAGAGAGAGAGAGAGAGAGAGAGATCATCTCAGATCAACAGATAAAAAGCGTTAATTGTCTTTGTTCGTGTTCAGTGAATGAAAGTTTTTTTTCCCACGGCGTTGAAAACAGCATACTTTTTTTTACGTATTGATTTAAGAAATGACTTATTGATTTTCTGATCATTAAGTTTTTTGACCTATTGATTTTGAAAATGACCTATTGAATTTCTGGTCAATCAGTCATTTACCTATAGACTCCCCAAACCAACCTGATCACTGGCAGCGTCATGCTTTTGAATCAACAAAGGGATCAACATTAAGTAAACTCACGAACTATTTTGACAAAAGGACATGCAGGAGAAAGTAATCTACAAACGCGTGTTGAGTTTATCAAAATATATGAAGATATTAACAGTCTGCACGTTTCTGATAAATATAAAAGCTCTCGTGTGTATGTCTTGTATAAATATGTACTGCTTCAGTTAAATTAACTTAAAGTTCAGCTGACTTGAAAATTCTCAGGATAGTGGAAGACAGAATTCCCAGGAGTTTGGAAGAGATTTCACTAGACCTTAACTTGTTTGTAACCTGAAGAAGAAAAGATCTACACTTACTGACATACTGTCCAACAGTTTCGAAGAGATCGAAATGTACATGCCCCTCTTCCCCTAGCAGTAAAATAAACCCATTCGAGCTTAAAGACAAAAAAAGGAAAAAGGAAAACAATCTAAGACGGATATGTGTTGCTACAGGGTCTAAGACTCAAAAAGTCCAAAGCGTTTATGTCTTTGCTTTGGTTTAGGACCCGAAGAGATGCAATCCTGGGTGTGTTGTTGTATGTTATTTTTTTTTTAATCTAGGCTGAAGCTCAGTTGACAGTGAACTGGTTGCCTATGCCGAAAGTCCCGAGTTCGAACCACGCAGGAGACGAACTTATGTCACTTAGGTACGAGACCTTTAGGTCACAGAGTTTTCTCCGGGTACTCCGGTATCCTCTCTCCCTTCAATAATGGTATTGGAAGCAGTCTGTCTAAACTTTCCAAAATTAAATTCGATTTCCATTCCGCCTTCTAATAGTGACTCGCCTTTACACCATATGTTTGAGTGATGAATCTGTGTTAGTTGTGTATGTATAGGAGTGTCTGTTACATGTGAGGGTGTGTGTTGGTTAAAGATCGCCGCGCTTTGAGTCTGATTTAGGATTAAGGCGCGTGTAACTGTTACACTCGTTGTTGGTTTTCATCAGTTGTTGATTCAGCCCCAATGCTTGAATCCTGATAAGTGTAACTCGGATTCGTTTATCCACCCAACCTGTTCACTCAGCAACAAGGCAGGAGTCGTCGTATGAAGTTTTCCAACTTTATTCATCGTACATCACCAACTGCATACAATCGCTCAATCGCTTTTTCCACTTTCTCTTTTCTCTATACTGTGCATCAATTATATAGTTTTTCTCTATACTCGAAGTAACGTTAGAACGTTCCAGCGTGACGCATTACAACCAATCAAAATAAACTTCGTCATCACTGTCTTACGTCATACAACTTTCTTCATCATAAAAGAATCTCTCAGCTTTTATTGGATCTATCTAGATGCTTCGATCGATGGTAAACAAGCAACCTTAGGAGATGCTCCAATAATATCGACCAACGAAAATTATCAACAATATAACAAGTTTCTTTTAACAACAACGCAAAATCAAATCAAAGGTAAATACACTCTTATTGAATGCTTTGCAAAATAAAAGGATCGGATCTATCGTGCGCGTCTCACACGTACCATCGTGCGCGTCGCAAACGTAACAGTAACCTACTATTATTATTATTATTAGTTCCCGAGCTCAAAAGCTCGGAAACTACTGTTTTTGCCTTTGGGAGCACAGCGTCCGTCCGTCGGTCGGTACGGCATCCGTCCGTCCAGCGTCCGTTCGTCCCGCGTCCGGAGGTGACATTTGCGCATTTTTCTCAGAAACTAATGGACTAATTTCTTTGAAACTTGGCATTTAGTTAGGAAATAGTGAACCCTACGAGATTACAAAAAAAAACAAAATCATGCATGTTGGGTGATGTCATCACGATGATGTCATAGTTTGTTAGTTGTTTTTTTCTAGTCCTATCTACTCCCCAACTACTAGATGGGATTTGGTTCAAGTTTTGTAGGTACTTGGACTTTAACTATGCCTCCAAGTTAAAACAAAACGTATGCAAATCGACTTACGTAATCATCGTGACGTAATTTTTAAATAAAAATTTCATTAAAACGAACCAAACTTGGTATATAATTAGAGCGTACAGATACCTTGAGCTTTAAACTACTATGGTATATTTAGTGACGTTATCGTGTGACATCATCATGATAAAGTCATAAATTGTAGTGTTTTTTTCTAATCCTATTTTCTCTCAGACAACTGTACGGATTTGGTTCAAGATAGACTTTACATAGGCCTCCAACGTCAAACCAAAATTTTGCAAATCGAGTGAAGTAAACATGATGACGTCACCTTTTAATTAATTTTTTCCCATTTCCTTTAAACTTTGTTTGTAATGAGAGTGTACAGATGTGTTGAGCCTTAGCCCAAACTTATGTATATTGACAGACGTCATCGTCGTGATGTTACATTTAGCTATTCATTTTGCGCACTTTGCGCTCGACTTGTGTACGAGCGTCTCGGGCGACGTGGGTTCGAATCCTGACTTCAGCAAACTATTTTGTGATTGCTGGATAGTAGTGGACAGCGCTTTGAGAAGCTCTCTGAGCTTATAAATGCGCTATATAAGAGTAATATCTTTTTTTTTCTCTATGAAACTAATGGACGGATTTCTTTGAAACTCTGTATTTAGAGAGAGAGAGAGAGAGAGAGAGAGAGAGAGAGAGAGAGAGAGAGAGAGAGAGAGAGAGAGAGAGAGCACGCGATGGTATTCTGTCCCCGTTAGAGTCCAGCACTTGATGTTATTGTTATTATAAGTAGTAGTAGTAGTAGTAGTAGCCAAAAGTCTCCTCTCTGAAAATCCTTACCGGGAAGAGAGGGGACTATAAACTGATTAAAGAAGTAGTAGTAGTAATAGTAGTAGTAGTAGTAGTAGTAGTAGTAGTAGTAGTAGTAGTAGTAGTAGTAGTAGAAGTAGGCCTATCTGATGTCTTTGTGATCCATTTTGTCTACAACTCTTCTGTCTTTGATACGAGAGCTCTGAATACGCTGGTTGGATAGTCTTACTGGCCGGATCAATGGCTGCGGCCTGTGCTAATCCATTTATCATTATTTTGACAGGGCTCAATTGGCTTCATTTCAACGCCGCCGCTCCCCGCTCTCGCGTCCCCGAGTTTTAATTGTGGCCGCTGGTGAGAAAGGCCAATCATGCGGAGATTCTGGTGTCCTCCACGCTCGCGATCCTGAGCCCTATGCCCATGGAGTATTGACGAGGACGGACAAGTAACAATACAATACAATATAACACAACACAAAAGAACACAACACATTACAAAGCAAAGGTCCAGTTTCCACAACACAGGCCAGCCACTGTGACGCTGGCTGATTGTCAGAGATCTAACAACCATAGGCTACGTGTAGGCTTATGCCCTCTACAAACTCTGACCCTAAGACTGGGATCAGCCTCGCATTCGGGCCGAATGCCTATATAATCTTAGTAACAGCCCCATAACGGCAAAAGGTCTAACTTTACAAACAAAGGACCCGATAAAATAAAGTTGATACTATGTCATGTGTTTGCGGTGGTCAGCTGAACCAAAAAGCATAAAACAGCAGACCAGTGAGACAGACAAAACAGAGCCTGTAATTTCTATGTAACACCAGAAGACATCTTTACTGGACTTCTCAGCTACTCATGACTAAAACTCAATATGAGATGTGTATCGTACTCATACGAGTTGAGTAGTCTTTATAGCATTCGATTATGATGATGTTTTGTCGTACAGCAGACCCTACGTGTCACCAATCGTTTGTATTAAGGTTATGGCTTACGGAAACTGTAATGGAGGATAGAAAACAGTTAGAGGTCACTTTTTTTTAAATTAATTGTTTTCATTGATACGAATAATAAATGAAATCATATAATAATACAGTCACGCGCGTATGGTCTACAGCAATTGTGAGTGAGAGAGAGAAAGAGATAGATAGTGAGAGAGAGAGAGAGAGGGGGTGTGGGGGAGGGCGAAGAGTTTCCAGTTTAAGAATTAATGACAAAATGACAAAACAGGAACTGTCCCTACATATGTGTATAACTGTAACACAACCAAACTCACAACTTGGCATATTTCAAGAAACGATGTTAAACGAACAGCCAAGAATCTGCCATAGTCTATCGGTAAAACCACGACGAAGCTATTAAAAATCTTCTCTCGTCAGAAGGGTCCGTCTGTCGCTGCAGCAGTCACAACAGTTCTGGGTAGAGAGCTCAGCCTCAGTGCCAGAAGCCAGGCTGTTCCAGAAACGGCTTTAAAACTTTCGCGGACTGACACTCTCAAGTGCGGTAGCCATCCGCTCCATGGTTTGGCAACAAAAGACTGCACAAGACTACGGTGGCAGACCCTACAATAGTTGCTGAGCCAGGAAGGAGTCAGACGTCCATCACCTATCATCCCTTTCTAATTTCTGGTCCTAGACGGCTCGGAAGCAGCTAGGTTCTCTTTCTAGACTGTTCTAAAAGGAAGAAGAAAAGGCGACTGCGACTCTCTTACTCCTACTTCTCCTCCTTTATAGTGTATATGCACCACCACCTCCACTACCACCATCCACAAAACCATTCTCACTTCTAGAAAACCGACAATAGAGGGGGTCGTCGCTTCTCAAGCACACTTTTTAACTTCCTTTGTTCACCTCATAAATACTTCCAATTTATTGAAGCAGACTTTCTGGCTTGCCATTCTTCAAACACAGATCATGCTCACTTTCGGCAAACTCTCTGAGAAAGTTACTTTCTACTTTTATCATACACTTTTCTGACTTGCCATTCTTCAGACATTTCCTTTCTTTCTTTCTTTGTTTACAGGGGAGTGATTTTAGACACATGCTTCAAACATACTTCCTACTGTTTTTTTGGAAAAGGTGTTGGACGTTTCATTCCTATTTCTAAATAGCTTCTCGTTAATCCAGGCTTTTTTCTTAAAATCTTAGCCCTCTCAAACACCTTTTAACTGTGTAGTCCGCTTCTAAACAACCCCTCGCGAGCCCAAATTTCAGCTCTTCCCCTGGTGCTACTGCAACGATAAAAACAAACACAACCTTATCCGTTACCAAACCGTTCGCCCCTTCTCCCCTCGCAAACACTTTCCCTAACTCACAAATACACATACTCATCACTCACAAACTAGCAAACACACACACACACACACACACACACACACACACACAACGCACACACCCATCTCCAAACAAACCACGCACACCCTAATGGCTACCAAACAACTTCGCACACGCACACGCACACGCACACACACACACACACACACACACACACACGCCACCAAGCAACACCTTGTGTGGGTTTCAGCTTCAATCTTCATTTACATCTGCATAATCATTGTGACCCCTGCTCTTCTTGCTCGCAGCCAGTGTTGCGATTGATGCCATGAGACTCTTCAAGATTGACAGTTTTAAGTGCCTTTATGCCTTGGCTATAGTCCCGAAGTCAAAGACTTTTGCAGGGTTTATCCTATCCTATCCCGTAACCCGAGAGTCGTTGGGGCACGACGGATGTCCATTTAACCAGCGTACTCCATCTTTTTATGTCCTCAGCAACCCTGATGCCTTCGCTCAGTGTCAAACCAGTCCATTCTCGAATGTTGTTCTTCCACCTCATTTTAAGTCTCCCTCTTCTTCTGCCTCCTTGCACCGTGCCTTGCAGGATGGTCTTTGCAAGTCCTGATGCTCTGCTGAAGGGACCATACAATCGGAGTTTCCGTTTGTTCACCATTGTGAGCATATCATCATGTTGTACAATGGCTTGTGTGATGGTCTGTCGGACTTCGTCGTTGGTGATGTGCTAGGTATAGACAATGCCCAGAAGTCTTCTGAAGCACCTCATCTCCATGCTTTGTATGCTTGGTTGTAGGTCTGCTATTAGGGTCCATGTTTCGTAATCGTATAGGAAGATGGAGATGACAATGGAGCTCAGCAGCCTAACCTTGGAGTGTAGACTGATATTCTTGTCTTTTTAATGGGCTTCAACCTTGTCAAAGCAGCAGTTGTTTGTGCGATTCTGGAGAGTACTTCCTGTCTAATACAACGGTTCCTAAATATTTGAAGCTATGCACTGCGTTGAGGAACTGACCTTGGAGTTTGATGTCCGTGTTGATGACATTGGTGTTGTTGGTAGTGGACATTTTGGTCTTCACTGCGCTTATTTCCATTCCAAAAGCTCTGGAGGTGGTGTCAAGGGACTAGCACAATGGAAAGGCTATGATCCAACTTCGCCCCCTAAATGGAAATGCTATGATGCACCTTTCCCTCTGCACCTTGAAAACTTTGTTAGGCAACACTTAAAACACTGCTAACGAAAGCTTGTGGGTGGCGTTGGAAACAGGAGAACATACTGAGCCCTGTTTGGAAAGATTTGGGTTTCATGTAACAAGAAAACGAACAACTAGATCTAGTGATGTTTGTTACTAAAGACTATAAATCCCCTATTTTTAAGTCAATTCAACAATTTATTTTAACGTCTGTTCTCATACATGTGATGTTAGACCACGGTCATTCTCACGCATGGTCACACAAAAATATTACCAAATAGATCTCAGATACATATAGATCTCAGATACATATAGATCTCAGATACATGAAACATTAATAGAAAACGCATTGATAAATAACTAGTAGGTAACACCGATTTCAGTGCACGCGTTAGGCAGCGAAATTAGTTTGTTGTAGAAATAATTAAACCTGTGTGAGAATTTCTAAAATAAAAGTAAACGCAATTGCGCGGAAGGAAGGGGGTGGGGGTGGGTTGCGGGACGGGGCGGAGAAGAACAATCGGCAAATAGGGAAACAAAGTTTGAAATCCATGTTTACGAAGCTAATATGTAAAGAAGTTAAGAAGTTCAGATTAACTTTACGATCGGTACCATTACAACCCTGTGGCCTTTACAAGAAGAGCATAGATGTAAGATAGACTTTCTTCCACTGAACTTCGCAAATGTTAGATGGAAGTAGAACTAGATGCAAGTATATATTGCGTTTAGATAACTAATGAGTGCTGGAAAGTGTGCAATGATAAATCTGAACTCCTCTATTTTAAGTGGCTCTGGGCACCAGGGTGAGTGGTGCATTGTGCGACCCGGGCGGACGTCAGCACCACCTTTGCCCCAAACAGCTGCACGTGCTCAGCCCCAAGCTGCTCGCAGTTGTCGCCCCTGCTGGAGCTCTTTTGTTTCCAGCGGCCGCCATGTTGTTTTGTCATTTGTGCCGCTCAGACGACTTTTTTGGCGCTGCAGAGAAAGAGCTGTTTGTTTGCACTTGTGAGCTCACTGACTGCTGTTTTGTCGCCCACTATTGCCTGGCTTTTTGTATTCTCAACCTTCATCTGTGTGCGTGTGTTGCGCTTTTCATGGATCCTTACGGTAGCGTCAATGGAGCAGCTTTTCTGAAGGCCGTTTTGTCAAGAAGTTCGTGCGTAAGTCAGCCGTGACAGTAGGCTTCCCATACACCACACTACGATTAGATGAAAGCGAGCGGAAATCCAAAACAACTCTAGTGGACAAAAAAATGAAGCTCTTTCTTTTCTCTCCAACTGATTTCGCTTGATGTGCAGCAGTATGCGTACATAAATATGTGTACATATCAGCCGCGACAGCAGCCCGTCACATATTTCATCATAATATGCTTAGGGAGAAGAAGGAAATCCAAACTAATTCTAGTCAACATAAAACTTCACCTCCAATTAATTACTCTTGCTGTGCAGTATGTTTCTAACTGAGTGCACATACCATCCTTACTCAATACCCTCTCTGTTCTGATCAAAAACGGGAAACAGACCGCCTTCGGAAATGGGAGGTAACTTGTTTTTTTGTTTTGTTTATAGTTACCTAGAGTTATCCTGACGGACATGTCGTCTCAGAACACTATGACAGCTATCCCGAGCTGCAAGCTTTTCTTCGGGAAAGGGTGGTGGAGATTGCAGGGCAGTGCAGGGCCGAACTAGCGGTCCTAGCTACTATTGCAACTGGAATCAACTTTTCGCTTGATCCGGAAGATTTGGTGGAGGACAGACCCGAAATTGTAGGCGAGAAACTGTGTTCGTTTGCGAAGAATGTCCGCCTGAACGTTAGACAACTCGGCGCAACATGCTGGCAAGCTGGCCAAAGTTGTTTCCCCTCCGAGCATGGTCTATTCGTTCGAACTAACTCTAGTGAAAAGTAAAAAAAAATTCTCCAGCTAATTTCACTCGTTGTACAGTACACGCAGTATGCAACTTGCTTTGAGAACTTTAAATTGTGTTTTGACAGTTTCGGATGTAAACCTGCATCACCCTGGGGTAGTTTTCGTGGACCTGACGTATTGAAGCAATACGTGATACAGCATTGCTCAATCCAACCACGGCTGATAACTAAATGTGTTTGTTTTTGTCACTTTGGCGTAATGTAAGTACAACCACAAGCAATTTAGAGATTTCAGCCGTTTCCACTTTTATTATTGTAAATAAGGCTTTGGGATACAGAAGAGAAGGAAACAGTGGACAAGAATGTTGGCGTGGACAGATTTCAGACGTAAAACTTTGTTAACCAAGTTTTGAAAAATCCTGCAATGAGCAATATAGTTATACTGTAACACAGTAAAATATACACGTTGAAACTTTCTTCTTCCTTCAGGCAGAGGGGAGGTTTCGAGAGAGAGACTGAAAGAAAGCGGTATTCCTATTTCGACAATTATAGCAACAAACTACATAAAATACTTTCAGAATTCCGCTGTGGCAAGACTATAAGCTGCTGCAATCGAAACTATCTAAATATCTTGCAATCAGAAACAGCTATATGAGCACATTTTTATATACACTGAGTTACCTTAAGGAAATAACACAGTTTGCAACATTCATTTTCCTTAAGGCGCATTGGAGGTAGAAGGAGTGACGGACCACTGCATCCTAGTTTCAATCACGAAGACTTTACACATGTGTTTAGGTACTGCGGACATAAGGATAAGACTGAAGAAGATAAGAAACCCAAACTCGTGTCAGATCCTCATTCGAGTTTTAAACAGGTTTATTTTGAATGATATTAGAAGTAAACATGATACATACGCTTAAAATGACTAATCACGTAATCTGATCTACGCCCTTGTTGCTCTTTGAAATAATTAAAACTGCTGTTAAGAGATGTTTACATGTTAAGGGTAGACCATTCTATTATCTAAGTTATTGCCAATTTTAACAGCAGGTTTTTTGCTTTTAATGTTTTTATCGTGAAGAAGATTGGGCCTTCGATGTGTGTTGATTTCAACACAAACGGAGAAAACTTAACATAATAAAGGGGTGCATGTGCTGTTCCGTTTTGAAGCCATTAAAACAGCAAATCGGAGGTCGCTGGTATAAGTTCTCACCTGTTCAACTCTGAAGCATTCCCTTTGCTGTTCCGCTTTCAAGCTATGACCTAGAAATATGTCTCTGATTACGTTCTCTGTATTCGCTTGTAACGCAGAAATAAAACTCAAGAGCACGAAATAAGCGGCATCAAACCCACGTCTCCTAAAGTGCACATTGCTGCGAGCTGGTGCAATGTATAACGATATAATTCACGACTACGTACCCTTGAGATAACAGCCTAACAGACGATAACGATCTGTTTTGAGTCTGGGATTCACAAGATCGAGACATAATATAACGAACAAAACAAAATAATACATAAATATAAGAAAAAACCAAAGAAATGAAGAAAGAAAGAACGAAAGAAAGAATAAAGAAAGGAAGAAAAATAACAACAACAACAACGACGACGACGACCGGGAAAAATAATGATGAGGAAGAGGAGGAGGAATGAAAAGGAGGAGGAAGAGGAAGACTATGATGACGACGACGTCGACAATGAAGAAGAAGAAAAGGGCTGAAGAAGATAGAAAATAAAAACTAGCTGAAAAACAATAAACAAACTAACAAAACCAGGAGGAAAAAAACAAGTACCACTACATGAATGGAAGAAGAAGAAAGGCAGTTGTGAAAGGTAAAAGGCAAAACAGAGCAAAGAACCCCCTTTTATATATTTTTTATGCACACACAAACAACCAAAGGAAAGAAAAGCACGTCCTAAAAGACCTCCCCTGTGCGTGGACATGCATCAGAACACAGGCAATCACGCAAGGGGCCGCTTTTTTTTGAAGCCATCCTCCCAAACTCCCCTCCCTGCTGCTTTCGGGCTTTGGGGCGTGCAGAGTTACGTCCTCCTCGCAGTCGTCGAGGGCTATGGACGGATCTTCACACAGATTTTCGGCCTTGGAAATAGAGAAAACAGTTTATCAGCTCAACCAGATCCCATTTCAGGGTTTTTCATGGTGCGTACGCTAAAACCAGTAAACCCATCGGATACCTTCCGAAGACTGCATGCTCTAGGTAGGCCTACAACTGCGCACTGTGACTATTTATTTGCTTCAGATCAACTTTGACCTGGTTTCCATCAGGCTTCAAGCCTGACATTGCTGCTGTACGGCACAAACAGAATGGGTTAAAGAAAGCCACTTTCATTCACAACAATGCTTATATGGGCAATGGTTCTTAGTTTTGCCATTTAAAAAAGCTCGTTCTCTCTTACAAAGCTGTCCTGTAGCAAGGTTATAACATTAATTTCACCTTGGAAGAATTACTATTATTATTATTATTCACCTCATGCAATGTGCACTGTATTTCAAACAGGCGGTTTATTGTGTATTCGGCTCTAATTCGCCTCCCACCACTCCCAAAGCACATGAAAGAACCAGCATGACACAGTGTCGTCGTGGTGTCACTGACCTGCCTTTCAAAAAGAAAAATATATAACATGTTCGTTAAAAAAAAGGTTTACAATAAAATTATAACCGTGTACCCTACCCAACGTCTGCTTTCTGCTCCTTCTCTTCCATAGCAGCTTTCGTCGTAAGACTTGAAACGAAATGCGACTTATCAAAATTTGGCGGTTTTGGGCGGTTTCCGAAGCTATCGTTACCAGCGCGGGACAATCAGTATACACCGGACACAGATCTCTCTCTCTCTCTCTCTCTCTCTCTCTCTCTCTCTCTCTCTCTCTCTCTCTCTCTCTCTCTCTCTCTGTTTCTGTCTCTCTCTCTCTCTCTCTCTCTCTCTCTCTCTCTCTCTCTCTCTCTCTCTCTCCCTTCCTCCAATCCCCACACTCCACGTCCTTTTCTTCTTACGCCGGACACATATATTTTTTAATCCTCTCTCTCCCTCCCTCCCTCCCATCACCACATTCCACATCCTTCTCTTCTTCAGCAGTCTTACTTTGGAGTGTAGACTGATGGTCTTGTCTTTCCAAATGGGCTTCAACCTTGTCAGAGCAGCAGTTGTTTATGCTATCCTGGAGAGGACTTCCTGTCGGGACCCATTGTCTCATACAGTTGCTCCTAAATATTTGAAACTGTGCACCGTATTGAGGGATTGGCCTTGGACTTTGATGTCCGTGTTGATGCCATTGGGGTTGTTGGTCATCATTGTAGTCTTCTCTGCACTTATTTCCATTCCATATTGTAGCACACGAGGCTTAACAAAAACTTGTCGCTCGGAAATTACATAGCACAGTACGTTAACTATTGGACACCGTATGACGAATATTTATATAGCACCTATCCCCACATGAGCTCAAGGCGCCTTTGTTATCCTTCTCCCCTTCCTGTTTTGAACTTTGTTGCATCAATTTTTATTCATCAGATTAACATAAGTTGTACTTCTTTTTTTTACGTCACCCTCTTCGATACATCCTTGTCTCCCATGTAACGTGTGTGCATAAAACGGATTTCACAGTACTGCAGATGCATTGGACGATCCCAATCAAGGTTTAGATGAAGTTTTGATAGGAGAAATGCATTGGTAAAGCCCTAGGGCTTGTAAAAGGTGGGGCAGAGGAGAGGTGGGAGCCTTACCGTGGGAATTGTCCACCAATTGGGAAACGTTTCTTTTGATCTTACACCGACATATACGTCAGTAATCTGTGTATAGCTTTTCTTTAAAAATGGGTACGTCTTAGGCGTAGTTGGTTCGACTTTGACTATAGAAGAGAAAAATGCTGCGTTTGGTGTTCAGGGTGGCTTATCTCTTGAACAACTCTTTGAGCCGGTACCGCACTACATAATATGAACGATCTACATTTTCTTGCCGACAGAATGTGCCATAACGTCAAAGCAAACGTTTTGGCATTCTTCGTTATACAATGGCTGTGATAGTGCGGGTATCGTCGTTGACAGTTCACTCCAAGCTCCCATACCCTCTCTTAATAGCCCACCCCCTCACCTTCTCCTTCTTCCTTATATCTCTCTCACTCCCTCCCTCTCGTTCCTTTCCCATTTTCTCTCTCCTGGCCAGAGGCGCTTTCAAGACATTTCCAAAGGGACTCTTGCGGTGGTCAATCCGCGTGGACAATAGCCGTGCAAGTGGCGGCCACGGGGGTGTGTGGGTTCAATTTCCACCCGCTTTTGGGGGGCCATGCGCCGCTGTTTTGCCACCCCTCTCTCTGGCAAACACTGTCAAACTGAGGTCACTCAGTCCCATCCTGGACGACGACGACCGACGAAGGATGACGCTGTGTGTTGTGGTGAGCTAGGTTTGGTTACTTTGTTGACGGATGGGGAACATTGTCTGTTAGTAGGCCTGTCTGAAAGTGCATGCGTGCATTTGGAAGTTCGTGCATGTGTGTGTGTGTGTGTGTGTGTGTGTGTGTGTGTGTGTACCTCTTTTCCCCTCCTTCTCTCTCTCTCTCCCGTCCTTACACTGTAACTGACGCTTATAAGAAGTGGGAAAAAATAGAAGTAGCGATCCACAAGTTCCTTGACACATAGAATTTTTGATGCATAAACATGTATTTGGCGTATGACGACCTCTATGATGTCGAGAAGACGGATGACGAGTTTTCTAGCGGGTTACATCATTTAGAATGCAAGTATCAAGGAATGTTGAGGTGCTTCGACGAAAATGAAATCAAACTCAGATTAAAAATAAAATAAATTAAAATAAAATTTAAAACAATAGTTTTAAAGCTTAACAGTTCGGGAACTATTATAATATAGGCTATACCTAATTAAAGAGCAGCAATGAGCATTTTGGCGCACAGATAACGCGAAGTAGACAGTTTCAACAATAAAATAATTATTTCAAAAGTTGGTGGTAGGTGGTACTTTCTGTTTTTCAACTACTTTAAACTGGGCATGCGCCAACATCATGAATCTACATGGTTAACATTTATCATCATAATTATTATCATCGTCGTCGCCGTTGTCGTAGTCGCCGTCATCGTCTTCATTTACGTCGTTTTAGTCGTTCATGTGGTCACTATAAAGGTGGGGGTTATTATGACAAGTATTCCCTCTGTACTCTCGTCACCAAAGATTTGAACACTGCCCACAATTAAACCGTAATAAAGAGTGTACCACTGTCGGGTCTTTGAAGCACTATCCTGCTTATGATCTATCACACAAAATGACCCAAGATGAAGGGGCAAGATCAGCGTGATCTTTCATTCGAGTGATACTTAAGTTGGAATTAGCATTAGTCCGATTAGTACTTAGATACCTCAAAACGATCGCTATAGAGTTATAGAAATCAATCTCTTGTCAGTTGAAATCATTTTCTAATCAAGTGCATTTATCGAGCCATACAGGATTCGTATTTATTTCTTGTTTGATCGAGTGATCTCTCGGATACTAAAGGTTGCAATAACTTTTAGGCCGATTGCTTATTCAGAACCATCGCTTGTCAAACTTCGATAATTCTCTGATCAAATGGTTATGACTACTTACGTGATATAGTTGCGTTCCCATCCTGCTAATAATAACAAAAGCAAAGAAAGTCCAGCGATGTTAGTTTTGAGAAACCCGACTCTTTGTATCCGAAAATGACGTTCTTTGCCTCGATATGTTTTGATATAGTACTTCTCTGGATCTCACGACTTCTAAGGATACCTATACCTGACGTTCAAAATTCAAAACGGATTGAAGATCCGTCTCATATAGTCTCAATTAGGAAACAAACATTTAAAAAAATTGACTTAATATGTGCCATCGCACGACAGGGATTTTTCTTCACTTTGTCATCGTACGACAGATTGGCAAAACAATTGATCCCTTGTGTGTGTGTGTGTGTGTGTGTGTGTGTGTGTGTGTGTGTGTGTATCTATCTATCTATCTATCTATCTATCTATCTATCTATCTATCTATCTATCTATCTATCTATCTATCTATCTATCTATCTATCTATCTATCTATCTGTCTGTCTAGCTCTCTCTCTCTCTCTCTCTCTCTCTCTCTCTCTCTCTCTCTCTCTCTCTCTCTCTCTCTCTCTCTCTCTATATATATATATATATATATATATATATATATATATATATATATATATATATATATATATATATATATATCTTCTTTTTATGTGACAACGCTGATTTGTTGAGCAGTCTCGAGGTACAGCACCAAAGGAAAAACTTTCTATGTCTTGTTTAAGGACATCTTACATGAAGTGCTTGTCCGTCGGCATGTACATTTTTATTTACAGGTCCCCAAGGTCACACATTTGAGAGTAACAGATCATTCTTAAATTGACAGTGAGTGTTGCACTAAGTTGAAAAAAAAAAAGAATAGGCAAAAAATTTTACAAAATTAACAAAAAAAACTTTCAAAAATACGTTTTGTAGTATTTCGATACATTCATTTGCCTATGTGCCTATAGCTATTAATACAATAAAGATTAATTCTTTAAAATACTACCGTTGCGAAAGAGTATAGAGTATGTACAGTTGTTTGTATACTTAACAAGGAAGAGATGCCTAAAATTCAAAGCTTAGCAGTCGGTTTGAGCAAAGATGGCTCATTATATCATTAATAATGTAACAATAATGCTATTTCCCAAGTAAACGCAATCTCTCTCTCTCTCTCTCTCTCTCTCTCTCTCACTCTCTCTCTCTCACACACAGAAACGACGTTGTGATGACTGCTGTGAAACTCTATCCTATCCTATCCTATCCTGTCCCATAACCCGAAGGTCGTAGGGGCACCACAGATGATCGCTTAACCAGCATACTCCATCTTTCTCTGTCCTCAGCAGCCCTCATGGCTTCGCTCAGTGTCAAACCAGTCCATTCTCGAATGTTGTCCTCCCACCTCTTTTTCGGTCTCCCCCTTCTTCTACCTCCTTGCACTGTGCCTTGCAGAATGGTCTTTGCAAGGCCTGATGATCTGGTGACGTGGCCATACCATCGGAGTTTCCGTTTCTCTACATACATTATTTTGACACACTTCCCATTTTGTTGGCATTATTTTGACATTTTCAATTTTTTGAAGCTATCCCTAACCCAAACCCCTAACCTTAACCCAAACCCTAACCCTTAACCTAACCCTAAGCCTAAGACAGCTGTAACTCTACCGGAACACTATTTTGACATCAAAATAACGGGACCTTCCAAAAAAGTCAAAAGAAAGTATGTAGAGTTTCAAGTGTATGTCAGAGTAACGTCGTTTCTACATGTCCACACACAATCCACACACACACACACACACGCACCCACACACACACCGTGACACGTCATTGATAGATACCTTAAACAACCACAGACGTTGAAATGAACAGTTGAAATGTACAATCCTTTAACCTTCAAAAGATGATGCTTGCCTACACACGTTCACTCTTTGATCTTATAATGGATTAAGGATGTTGAATGCTCAGAGTAAAACTCTCTAGATGAAGTTTAGCGATACCTTTTATGCTCTAGGATCGTTCAGGGTCTAAGCCTAATGCATGATACTAATCATCGATGTTGTAGGGACTATCAAACTGTGATTAATACTAGCTTATGGAAACTGGGTCAGATGGTGCATGTTGCCCTATGGTTAAAAAGCAAGCAGATTTGCCTAGTGACATTTATAAATAGGCTATGCAAGGTTCAAGGCAACCATCGGATCCATGTCATTGTTGATTTTTTTGGTAGGCATCAGCTCACTGTGAATTGTTCTTTTTCTTTTTCGTCTGTCAGCCCCTTTCTTCTGTCCAATATTCTTTATTACCACGGGTCATTTCACTGACTTCAGTATAACCTGTGTTTGCATTGCACCAGGGGGTAGGGAGGAGGGAATCATAACTCGTGCGGATAACTCGTGGATGCACACAGGAATGAATCGCGCACAAAACATATTTCATCTATGACAGGACAACCAAACCATTTGTATCACTGTTTAGACGGCATTGAGGAAAGGTGTTGCAGTTAAAAGAAAGGCGGAGCAAATTTAATTACAATTGGAGATGGGGAAAAGAGAAGATAAAAGCTGAAAAGAGAGAAGAGAGAGAGATAGGAAAAGATAACAATTTTATTTAACAAGGGTAAAAGATTAAGCACTGGGTGTGCTTTTTTACATCCTGCCCTTGGGGCTTGTAACACTAGCAATTAGTATAACAAAATAACTTCATAACAATAATATCAAAATGTAACAATATAATCAAAATATGCGCACGTGCGCATCCAATCCTCTCTTCCGTTCCACACACACACAAACATACACACAACTTATGTAAAACAATGTAATGAAAGTTATGAAAGTAAGAACTCTTGCAAATTAGAGAGAGAGAGAGAGAGAGAGAGAGAGAGAGAGAGAGAGAGGGGGGGAGAGACAGAGAGAGACCTGTCACCTCCTTTCTTCATCTTCTTTTTTCACTTATGCCCACCAACTCACATCCACAAACCGCCTTTGCCTTCCTCTAT
Organism: Oncomelania hupensis; assembly: GCA_036898135.1. NCBI lineage: Eukaryota > Metazoa > Mollusca > Gastropoda > Littorinimorpha > Pomatiopsidae > Oncomelania > Oncomelania hupensis. The sequence goes on along the minus strand of CM072515.1, from coordinate 41,153,238 downwards.
TCAGTCCGCCTTCTCCTCGTCCAACCATTTTCTTGCACATGTCGCCATCGGCTTCTTTGAACTTTGGAACTTTGTCCTTTTATGAACAAAACCGCACACAATTCCAAGCATGCAACGAAGCTCATAGCCCAGAGAATTTTAGCCAAAAGTATGGGGAATAAAGAGGTTTTTTTTTTGGGAGGGGGGGGGGTGGGGTGGGGGGTGTGTGATTACAGACATAAAAAATCAAAACAATGAAGGGCACACAATCATTGTCCCCTATACGCACTGTGTCCGGGGACGTTAATTTACCAAAGAAAGAAGAACAAGGGTACACACACAAAAAAAGACTGCTCCCTAGGCATAACTAGACATAACTCTGAAACGTCAAACACCAGTTTTTAAAGTTTACTTTGTCTCTGTATGGAAATAAATGTGTTTATTAATAATCACATCAAATATGTGTTAAAAAAAAAAAAAACAAAAAAAAAAAAACATAAACATATAATTTTGAACTAACAAGTCGGGTTCACAGAAGAAGAGAAAAGGGAATGCACATTATTGAAATAGTGACTTCACAACTATAACAAAATGGCTTAAATTTACCAACCTGCTCTTTGATTTTGAATTCATCAGCTGGTTAAATTTAAAGACACTTGGATGAGTCCAAAAGTATTTAGGTAAAAGAGAGGTCCTGTTTTCTATCAGCACTGAATGTTTACATATAAATAAATAATGAAACTCGTCACCAATTTTATCTAAGTGTCACATCGTACATAATCGTTCTTCTTTAGATACATTATTGTATCTTTGAGACTGAATATGCTTCGGCCTCATCAGATATGAAAACATCTGTACAGAAACGCAATGCAAAGTCTATGCATTTCAAGAATCAGAAATCACCCTTATGGAGTATGTATATCTATAATTATACAAAGAATGTGTCATTTCTTCAGTGATTATAAAATGTGCGTGATACAAATGCAAAAGGTGAAGAAACGAGAAGAAGGAAGTGTAAAATGAATATGTGATTATGAAATATAGAGTTAGCTAAAAATAATAATAATAATAATAATAATAATAATAATAATAATAATAATAATAATAATAATAATAATAATAATAATAATAATAATAATAATAATGACGGACAAAGGATATAATACATAATATCAGTCTGTCTTTGCAACCTTTTCCAGAGACAAAGAAGATTTAGTAATATTCTTTAAAACAAAAAAAGTAAACCTCGCAATTCTATGGGGTATGGATTGTTTATTCTTAAAGGAAAATTTGCGTTTTTTTCCGCTTATTATTCTCCCAGAAACAAAAGGGAATAAGCTAATGTGGCAGCCACGGAACTGGAAACGGAAAGCCTGCTTTCTATTGGAAAATGGTGTGACCTCTATCATTTCCATAACAAAAACAGCGACAATGGCGGAATGAAACATTCACCGCGGCTGCGCACACTCACAAAAACCGTACAGCACCGGCGCAAAGCCGATGTAATGAGCCACGAAGTGACACCTACTTCCGGCCAATGATTGCACGAGGGCGACAATCAACAAGGGGAGAGAAGAAAAGGAGCGGCGTGTCCAGATCACCGTACTTTCAACATCACCCTGCCATTTGCTTTCACGTCGGAAAAGAAGGCTGCATCATTTCAGGCAATCAATGTCTGAGACTTATAAAAACAATAACGGAAATCCAGCCACGACTCTTCTGGATATATGTTGTCTCTTAATTTCTGAACTTCAATATGGTAGTTTGTAAATATCACGGTGCTAAATCTTCATTGTTTCAATATTGTTTGGCGTCATTTGGGCCAACTCATCATTATTTCAATTTTCTTGGGACTTCATTTGCACTCAGCCAGAACAGAGATTTGCTGCTTCCTCTTTACCGTGTATTATTAAAAAATTTCCTGTAACCCACGGATGTAATCCTTTATTGTTTTTTTTTTTTTTTTAAAAATAAGTCACAAGAAACCGTGAACTAAAATAACTCCTGTGGTCTTTCAAGCACCAACTCGTCGGTATGGTTTGAATATCGCAATATTATTTTTGTTAAATAGACAGTAGGCAAAAATATTAAATAAATAAATAAATACTTTCAAATCACCTTCGGCACTTCTTTCAAAACAAAGAAAAGTAGGTGACATGGATCTTTCCTATAACTCCCCCAATCTCTGGTGGACAGCATCTATTGTAATAAGGATTATTTCTAGGTTGCTTTCAAAAAACTCCAGTCCTATCTCTTCGGATGTCGGATAGCGCAGTGGTTGGAGCACTCGCTACTGTGTCGCAAGTTAAGCACCGTCCAGTGCGGTTAGCACTTGGATGGGTGACCGCAAACCGTGAAGCTACAAATAACAACGTCCCCAGTTGACTCAACTGTGACTGAGTACCTACTCTCTTAAGGGTGGGGAAGGTAAAGCAGCGAGGGAGAGAGATGGGCATCACCCTCATTACGCTGGCCCAAGATAAGTGGGATCTCCAACATCACGCTCTCCAACGGCCACAAGGCTATGGGACTACCTTTACCTATCTTTTTTTTTTCTTACTCATCTCTTCAGACGAGTCCCCTATATCATTTGTGTTGTACACAAACCTACAGTAGAGCCCCTCTCTTTCAAAACAAAGCATGGACTACACAAAATACAATTGTTCATTTTCTGTGATAGCCTTCCTCTAAAACCCAAAGCTCACAAAGACTGAAATTCCATCCGTTCTTAGCACATAAACCAGCAGCACCTTTCTCAGTTGTCGTCTGTCGCGATACAAGCGCCTACTCGACGCATCCTCGATATTCTGCTATAGGCCAGACAATGCGTCATAGACAGTACGTCATAGACAGTGACGATAATAATATTGTTTTCGGAATGACGCAGTATGCGACATTGTTTTTATTTAGTGTAGTTCAATTTTAGATTATTGTTACCATAGACAATTTGTGTACTATCCTTTCGATTGGCTGGATGTGGGAAATATCGTTAAGAAAAACCATTCGAGCGACCATCTTGGAGGGCAAGGAACATATGTTTACGCCAGACCACTATTTCGGATGACTGAGGTCATAAAGTTGGTTCAAAAAGCTCGTCTCACCCTAAACAACACGTGTCGTAGACACCACAAACGAATCCTGAGCTGGTAAGTTACGATTCGATGTGTGAAGCTGGGGAATGGGTAGTCTTGTGCTTGTGTCCATTGCGCCATGCGAATCATTCATCGTCCTTCATCAAGGTGATTCGTTATTATTCTTCAATGTATGCAAATTGTATGATAATAGTTATTTTAACATGTTGTTCTCATTTCATATAAATTCACGCGCTGAAGTTTATATGGTGATAGTTAATTTAACATGTTTAGCTTAGTTCATAAAGAATGTTGGTGCATTCTTAAACATTGGAACAATGTGGATGAACAGCGAGGAAAGAACATTATTATGTTTGAGAATAAGATACAATAACCCGTGAATATGCAGGGTTCTTATTCAAACAACGTCAACGGCGTTCCTCGCTGGTCATTCAACAGGATACAGATTGTGTATTTAGTCCCTGTTAATTTGTCTGTGCGCAGGGAAAGGATTTTTGTTTTGCTTCCTTCTTCATAATATTTTCGACTGTCGGATTCCTGATATGATCGTTTTAACCTACTTCCATCCTCAACGCTTATTCTTCTGATGACATGGAGCTCGTCATATCCCTGACGTCCATGTGAAGCCAGCTGGACGATAATCCTTTTGGTCAAACGTGAGGACAGAATAAAGTTAAATAAAAGAGACAATTCTTCTTCTTCATCAGGGAATCCACGTCAGATAAGTGACAATTTTAATCAACAGTGAAATTATTTAGAACCATAATTTCACGGGTTTGCGTATCATATCATATGAAATAAATATCATCAACCATCAACCAGTGGTATTCTTTTTTAGTTGTAAAAAAGCAAACAGGACGAATGAATAGCCAATAATTTCTTTTATTCTTTATTTTCTATTTCTCGACATCACTTTCTTGTTTCTTATCGATTTTAATACAAAGAGGAAATTGATTCTATTTATATAAAATTCTTTCAACTGTTCATTCATCTTTTAACATCTATATATATATTAATATAAAATTATATATATAACGCGACAATGGGGGCTCGTCTCGTGATAGTTGGAGTCACAATCACTTTTTAAGTCGTGTTACCACTGGTGGTGATGATATTTACTACATTGTACATGTAAATTATCATTGTATCATTCATTTGTTCAACGCGGGAGGTTGGAGGGAGCCGCTCTTACAAATGGGCGGACTTATGGACTACCCTACCAACCAATGTAACATCAGCTTCCCACGTCGATCATAAGTTACCAGTTATATTTACAGATATAATTAGGTTGCATATTTATAACCTTATGCAAACGACTCCCAGTACGTGTTGTCAATCAAATGTTCAGCAGTAATTTCGGGTATTACATGCTGTAAAAGAATAGGCAGAACGGTGGTCTATTTTATTATCTCAGTCTTAACCGATTGAGTGTTTGAAGCTAATATTGGAATCCTATAGCATTTGTTGTATAGTGAATCCGGAGACACGAGGACCTGTGTCAATATTAGAAGGAGAGAGAGAACAAGTTATAATTTAGTACAAAGACTAAATAACTTGTTGACCTACTAGTCACCTTTGAAGGTAAGGTAAATGTTCTATGTTCAACGGACCGAACAGTAGACAGACAGTAGCGTCGCGCTTAATAGATCAGTGATAAACGGAATAATCACATAGGATCATTAAGTCAGTTTTGTAGCCTAACATTTCTGTTCGCCGAAGTAAGAGCGACATAGAAAATTAGAAGAATACTCGTAGTGAGAGAGTATTAGCAGAAGGGTCTAGTAAACTCATCCGCCACAAAGGAACGGACCGCGAGTTATACTAGAGTGTATTTTTAAATTTATAAATATACACACAGTAAATCCCTGAGACACAGGTGTATCATCCAGGGTGGATTGTATCTGTGTGGCAATCAAATAAGGCCACGTACAGTTGATCTTATTAGGCGAATCAAGGTAAAGGTAGCAGGATAACTTTTGTGAATTTGATAAGTTTAGCTACTGGATTCGAGCCTAGACAGTGACACGTTATCACAATTCTAATTACATTACAAGAATGAATTAGAATCTTTGAGTTCGAAGTAGAACTGGTGTTAACAAGAGGGTGCCATTGCCGGATACACAAAACTCTTCTTTTCAAGTTCTTGGTTTTATGCTGTTAATACGCGAATAGCAAATAACAGAATTTGCGGTAAAAGCGTATAGTTATAACGAATCCATTGGGGTTGTTCGAAGATATTTCAAAGAGTTGCCATTTTGTATTTTTTTTCCTCCTCGGGAAAATAACGTCATTGACGTGACGTAATTGGCGTGACGAAATCGGAACTTCTCGAACGCTAATTTGTTCTTTCCTGTCGTATTACATTTTTGGAATCCGTAATGACAACTCGTGCTCAAGCGAAAGCAATGGAAGCCAACGATCCTTTCTTAAAGTTTAAGGCCGAAGGAGAAGCGTTGGGGTTGTCGGGTCCAGATCTTGTCAATTACGTCAAGGAAGAGAAAACGCGTTTAGCTCAAGCTGAAGCTGAAGAAAGAAAGCGACAAGCTGAAGCTGAAGAAAGAAAACGACAAGCTGAAGCTGAAGAAAGAAAGCAACAAGCTGAAGCTGAAGAAAGAAAGCGACTAGCTGAAGCTGAAGCTGAAGAAAGGAAGCGTCAAGCTGAAATCGATGAAAGGAAACATAAAGCAACATTGGAATATGAATTAGAACTCGAACGAATTCGTCACGTGAACAGTGACAACACCAACGACAATGCTGCCGATCCGTCGGATTCTCGTTCATCGCAGTTTTATCAGGAAAAACTGAAGATAAAACTACCTTTTCTGGAAGACAAAGATGATCTGGAAGATTATCTACGCACATTTGAGAGAACGGCTAAGATTCAAGAATGGCCAGTTGATCAATGGGCTCCTCGCCTAGGCACCTTGCTAAAAGGGAAAGCGAGGGAAGTCTACTCTATGTTGAGTGATGCTGATGCCGGTGATTACGGAACATTACGGCGATCATTATTGTTCCGATTCCAGCTGACGGCAGAAGAATATCGGAAAAAATTTCGAGATGCCAGAAGACAGCAAGGAGAATCAACACAAGAGTACGCTACCAAGTTAGATCTCTGGTTATCCAGATGGCAGGAACTTGCAGGGAAAGACAACACATATGACGATCTGCGTGATTTGATACTGCAAGAAAAGTTTCTTAGTGGGATACCGTTTGATCAAGCGCGTTTTGTCAGAGAAAAGGAGCCGGAAACGATGGGCGATGCAATAAGATTTGCTTTAACCTACGAATCAGCAAAGCAAGCCACTATGTCTGATCATGAAAGACCCAGGAATAGATTCGGAGATAGACACAAGCATAGTAGAAGGAAAGAAGATGAGGAAGGAGATAAAAAGAAAGTGGAGGCAACGCAGAAGCAGCTCCACAACGTCAGGACAAGGAGGCCTGAAGTAACCTGCTATACTTGTAACCAGCAAGGTCATGTGGCGAGACAATGCCCAAAAGGAGGGAAAGAAAACAAAGCAGCCGCCGCAATAGCTGGAAGTATGAGGCAGGAGGATGTACAGAGTCACGGCAAGCTCTGTTCATTATGTACGGCGATACCGTTCTCGCCAGAGTGCCAAGTAGAAGTAGAAGGAAAGCAAGCGACGGCATTGCGCGACACTGGAGCGTCGATCACCATCGTCGATTCCAGTCTCGTACCCGAGCGATGTTTGTCAGGAGAGACCATTGAGATAGTGATGGCCTCGTCGCCTGCGAAGTTATCACTACCAATTGCGACGGTACACATGAACACGCCATTCTTTGAAGGGAAGACCGTTGTGGCCGTTATGAAGCAACCGGTAGAGCAAGTTCTTGTAGGGAACTACCGTAAGTCTGAGGATGGGAACCTGACGCCTGTTAAAGTTTACGCTATTCGAGAAGTGTGCGCAGCAATGCAAACTAGAGCTTCTGTGGGGAAAACAGATAAAACATTGAAAACATCCAATTCTCTGCTCGGGGATGTCACTCCAGTGGAGTTGGGACAAGCTCAGAAGGAGGATCCAACCCTGGAGAAAGCAAGGAAGCTAGCTGACAATGAGACCAAGCATGGGAAAGGAGGGCGCAAATCAACTTCTAAAACTACCTACAGCTGGAGAAAGGGAATTTTGTACCGCACTTTTCTCCAAAACGGTAAAGAGACCAAACAAATTGTTGTCCCAAAGAAATATCGCAACGAAGTGTTACGATTGGCCCATGACACGCCGATGTCAGGACACCTGGGTGTAACCAAAACCAGGAAGAGAGTCTGGAACGATTTCGTATGGCCCGGAATCTGCGGAGACATCAGACGCTATTGCGCGTCATGTGACATATGCCAGAGGACGTCACCGAAGGGTCAAGTTCGGAAACTGCCGTTGGGCAAGATGCCAATAATCCACACACCTTTTGATCGTGTGGCGGTGGATATCATCGGACCTATCTTACCAGCGTCCGACAGGGGGCACCGCTATATAATCACCATGGTGGACTATGCTACACGCTACGTCGAAGCCAAGCCATTAAAATCCATCAAAGCCGAAGATGTGGCCGAATCATTGTGGGAAATGTGGACTCGCTTAGGTATTCCGAGAGAGATTCTGACAGACAACGGATCTCAATTTGTAGGATCCCTAGCTGACGAAGTGAACAGGCTATTAAGTGTGAAAGGCCTGAGGACCACACCAAGACACGCACAATGCAACGGGTTGGTGGAACGTTTCAATGGTACCATCAAAAGTATGCTGAAACATCTTTGTCAAGAACAACCAAAAGAATGGGACAGGTTTATTCCTGCACTTCTATTTGCTATCAGAGAAGTACCGCAAGAATCACTACAATTCTCTCCCTTTGAGCTTCTTTATGGACGAACTGTACGAGGACCGTTACAGATTCTGAAAGAGCTCTGGACACAGGAAGAACAGACGGAAGAAACTAGGACCACATTTCAGTATGTGATCGACCTCCGGAACAGAATTGAAGAATCCTGCAAAATCGCCAGAGAAAACCTTGGAAAAGCAAGCGCTAAACACGCAAAACATTTCAACATGAAAGCAAAAGCACGAAAATTCAACGTTGGAGATAAAGTTCTCATGCTTGTTTCTGATAAAGCCAACAAACTGCAGATGCTATGGAAAGGTCCATATGTTGTCACTGACCGCATCAATGAATGTGACTACAAGATTGCAGTAGGAGACAATGAGAAGATCTACCATGCTAATGCACTGAAACTGTACGTTGAAAGAGAAAAGCAAGTGAAAACTCATATCGTCGCCGTTGTGATGATCGACGAACATGAACAGAAAGGTACTACTGAGACAAAAGATAGCATACCCGTGATTCAGATGGAAAATGCCAAAGGACCGACAGATAATCATTCATTGGGCAAACCGACGGAAAAGCAAGACACAATGAGCAATTTCATTGATGACGTCATGGTAGCAACTGAGACGTGGGAGGAGCACGTGCAAGTCCTCAAAGCAACGTTGGATAGATTACATGAGTGCAATCTGACAGCAAAACCTTCCAAGTGTTATTTTGGATTTGAGAGCCTGTCATTTCTAGGACACATAGTTGGTCAAGGTACAATTCAACCAGAAGAGGACAAGGTTGAAAAGATCAGAAACGCGCAACCACCGAAGACGAAGAAAGACTTGCGCGCTTTCTTGGGTCTAGCAGGGTATTATCGGAAGTTCGTGCCGAACTTCGCTACGCTCGCACTGCCGCTGACTGAAAAGACGAAGAAAGGGCATCCTGAACGAGTTCAGTGGGACGACAAATGCGAAGAAGCATTCACGTCACTCAAGCGAGAGTTGTGCAAGAAGCCAGTCATCTGTCTCCCTGATCCAGAGAAACAGTACGTCCTGAGGACGGACGCATCAGACAGAGGTATTGGCGCTATCCTGATGCAAGACCATGGTGATGGTTTACAACCAATCGCGTACGCCAGCAAGAAGCTGAGTGAAACTGAAGGCCGGTATGCCACGATCGAAAAGGAATGCATGGCAATAGTATGGGGAATACGGAAGTTTGAACAATACCTGTTTGGAACAAAGTTTGTTATCGAAACAGATCACCAGCCTCTACAATATCTGCAAAAAGCAAGGACAGAAAACGGACGGCTGATGAGATGGGCCATACAACTCCAACAGTACAACTTCTCTGTACGTGTCATTCCAGGCAAAGACAATATCGGGGCAGATTATCTCAGCCGCTCGATGTAAGTGTAAGGAAAAATTGCATTCTTGATTTTTCACTTAAGCGGGGGGATATTGTCGCGATACAAGCGCCTACTCGACGCATCCTCGATATTCTGCTATAGGCCAGACAATGCGTCATAGACAGTACGTCATAGACAGTGACGATAATAATATTGTTTTCGGAATGACGCAGTATGCGACATTGTTTTTATTTAGTGTAGTTCAATTTTAGATTATTGTTACCATAGACAATTTGTGTACTATCCTTTCGATTGGCTGGATGTGGGAAATATCGTTAAGAAAAACCATTCGAGCGACCATCTTGGAGGGCAAGGAACATATGTTTACGCCAGACCACTATTTCGGATGACTGAGGTCATAAAGTTGGTTCAAAAAGCTCGTCTCACCCTAAACAACACGTGTCGTAGACACCACAAACGAATCCTGAGCTGGTAAGTTACGATTCGATGTGTGAAGCTGGGGAATGGGTAGTCTTGTGCTTGTGTCCATTGCGCCATGCGAATCATTCATCGTCCTTCATCAAGGTGATTCGTTATTATTCTTCAATGTATGCAAATTGTATGATAATAGTTATTTTAACATGTTGTTCTCATTTCATATAAATTCACGCGCTGAAGTTTATATGGTGATAGTTAATTTAACATGTTTAGCTTAGTTCATAAAGAATGTTGGTGCATTCTTAAACATTGGAACAATGTGGATGAACAGCGAGGAAAGAACATTATTATGTTTGAGAATAAGATACAATAACCCGTGAATATGCAGGGTTCTTATTCAAACAACGTCAACGGCGTTCCTCGCTGGTCATTCAACAGGATACAGATTGTGTATTTAGTCCCTGTTAATTTGTCTGTGCGCAGGGAAAGGATTTTTGTTTTGCTTCCTTCTTCATAATATTTTCGACTGTCGGATTCCTGATATGATCGTTTTAACCTACTTCCATCCTCAACGCTTATTCTTCTGATGACATGGAGCTCGTCATATCCCTGACGTCCATGTGAAGCCAGCTGGACGATAATCCTTTTGGTCAAACGTGAGGACAGAATAAAGTTAAATAAAAGAGACAATTCTTCTTCTTCATCAGGGAATCCACGTCAGATAAGTGACAATTTTAATCAACAGTGAAATTATTTAGAACCATAATTTCACGGGTTTGCGTATCATATCATATGAAATAAATATCATCAACCATCAACCAGTGGTATTCTTTTTTAGTTGTAAAAAAGCAAACAGGACGAATGAATAGCCAATAATTTCTTTTATTCTTTATTTTCTATTTCTCGACATCACTTTCTTGTTTCTTATCGATTTTTAGGCATAATACAAAGAGGAAATTGATTCTATTTATATAAAATTCTTTCAACTGTTCATTCATCTTTTAACATCTATATATATATTAATATAAAATTATATATATAACGCGACATCGTCTATGATCCAAACTACTACACCCTAAGATGACCATTATTTTTTTTCCATCTGAGAAACTTGCAGCATCGTTGTGCGCTTCCGTCCATGGTCCAAACGACCTCTACCAGACGGTGGTGATTTCGCGCTGAATGAGCTGCTGCCCTCTGCCCCCTCAATTGCTGCCAATCTCTGGCAATGCAGTCTTTAGGATACTGACGCAAAGGCGGCCGGGTACATTAGGTGCAGAATGATGGCAATTTAGTACAAAAGAGAGTGAGGATAACTGTCATGTGTGTCTGGCTCCTTGACTGATTTTGTTCCTGTAGGGTTTTGGAAGTGGAGTGAGTTGGGGTAGGATGAGTTGGCTGTCATTCCGTTGAATAATATAGTTTTGTCTACGTCTTTCTGTCTGCCGGCTTGCCTGCCTTTCTATAGGAAAACAAACATAAACATAAGTAGGTCTACTTCTGTCATGCATTGCTTCGAGTTCACCTTTTTAATTATTATACTGCCAGCAACAATGTTTGTCTGAATGTTAGTTAGTTAATTATTCATTGCTTACAGGGTCCAGCGGACTACAAAGAGCCGAATCAGGACAACAAAATCAAGACCACAACTTCGCTGAAAGAAGACTCGCCCCTGATCCGCATACAGGATCTGCCGAAACAACCCTAGTGGCAACACTGACGGCACTCCACCAGCCGGGCACTTTACAATAAAGACATCCCACGCAGGCGATGCTGAGGCTATACTCTAATTTATCGAACCCCCGTTTACAAAAACAAAATAGAATATAAACATCGTTATAAAATATCAACAAAACACATACATATAAAATGCCTACATTGCCAAATAATAACATCATAGGAAGCCCCAGTGGCCACCTGGCAGAAAGCGTCCAATATTCCCAAGCTGATCCAACAGACCTCACACACAAATGAGGAGTTTTGTCCCGGAAGAGTTTTTAAGAAAAAAGGTAGGTGACTGGTCTAGCGAAGAAGAAGATAGTATAGTATATTGATAGAACAGAGTAGGAATGAGAAAGAACAAAGGAGAAAGACAGCGACAGTGGGAATTTAAAGCACCAAAATTTCCAGAAAATGGGGATACTATTTATACTGAAATCCCCTGTACCCTATAAGGAAATTACCAGGATGCACGATCGTCTTCCTCCTCCTCCTTCTTCTCCTAATCTACCCCCCCCCCCCTCTCTCTCTCTCTCTCTCTTTCTCTCTCTCTTTCTTCTTTTTCTCTTCTATCCATTATTGCGTAAAAATAGCACCTGTCAACAGCCTAATGTTGATTCTGTCTTACCGTTAAAGGGAGGTCCCAGGTGCCAGTCAGGAAAGGGGAAAACAACGACGAGGGAAAAAGAATGGATCGAAACCATCCCATAAAACCGGAAGGAACCCACGAGACGAGAAAAGGCGAGAGCAGGTATCAACCGACTGCGCAGACGCAAATTATGGGATGTTTGACGTGTCGCTGACGCAGAAATTGCTGAACATTGATTGGCCCGCGGTAGGGCATCCCGCTGGAGAGATTTAGCCAGTAAGGTACGTTACGTGATAAGAAGAGAACCATACGGAGAAAGAGAGAAAAAGATTGATTCTGTTGACGTTGACTAATTTAATTGTTGATCGGATAGTTTCACAATTCCGGTCCAATCTTAAATCACCGCCATTCCTCGCTCCAGTCTTGACTTTTACACTGATGCGTGAAATCCAGTTCACATTTCCTCCTAAAAAACGTGTCAGCAACTATGGAATAACGTCAAAAGGAAAGTAAGATCGGCCAAGCCAAACCTTTCTTATGAAGACCTTTTCTTAAGTTTTGTGTAAACATTGCACTGAACAAGAGATTACCACACAGAACCCTGAGCGCAGAACACACCCACATTGAGAGTCCCAATTCTGTCTCACGCGTGTTAACTTTTTCTCTTCCCGCAAATGCCTTCCGACAGCAGAAACACAGCAAACAAGACAAAAACCTGTGCTAAAGCTCTGTGCACTCTTCCTTTCCGCGGCTTCCCCGTTGAATTATGCCACGTGATCGAAGGCCAATTAAGAGAAGAAAAAACAAGAGCAAGGTCTCAAGAAGAGGAAAGAGGACGGGAATAGGGGTAAGGGCGCGATGTGGGTGGGGTGGGGTGGGGGTAGAGAGGTAGAGGGTGTGCGGGGAGAGCGAGTAACAGTGGTTGTGATCGTTGTAGCGGTTCATTGCATTGTCTTCATTGTTGTTGCCACCTTCATCGGCGTAGTCATCGTGGTCGTCTTGCTTTCCCTTGCGAGTATTATTGTTTGTGTTTTTTTATAAGCAGGAGTCATCTTTTACTTCTAATGTTAGTATTATTTCCACCGCATAAACAGTTACGCAGCCACTCCTACAAGACAAAAAGTGTGTGTTTTAGCACAAATATTCATAATTATTCACGCTGCATACATACAAGGCATTTGAAACTAATTCCAAACTCTAGTCTCTAAATGGGGCCAAAGATAAGCTTTTAAACGAATCCAAAGCTTGAGTTTGTGACTCAAGACACTTCTTTCCTTGTATTCAATCCTTTCTTTGCATAGCCCCAACGCTTCAAGAACGTTAAATAATACACCAAGGTCTGGTCCTTTAAAGTTCATAAGTATTAGTATAACTATGGGAACGAACATAATCATAACAGTCATCATGCCCTCTTTCCCCAGGGGCACTAGGCCCCCGTAGGATCGGTCAAATCTGGCGCCATTTTCAAGTGGACAAAGATTTGCTTTCTGACATGATGTTTGACCATGTCACTGTCTGGGACATCTTGTTGACGGTCTTAAGTGGGTGGCCAGTGGCGAAGACTGACCCCAGTCGGACAGCAAATCGATGATGTTTTCTGGTAAACATCGTCTTTATCGTTCTTTGCTAGGAAAACCATATAGTACGCTTGGCGTTCAAATGTTATTGGACAATGTCCATGAGGGAAGATTTTCAGCTTAGGTATGATGACTAAAAATGACTAGTTCATGTGAGTTCCCTGGACATGTGAGAAGAGAAGATCAGTTGTTGTATTTCCAGGCTTATCTGGAACTACTTTGAAATTGTCTGGAATCAGAACGAGCCAAATGTCAGGTTGTCCATCGGTCCGTTGAAAGCCATATGTCAGGAAATACAGAACGGATTTTGATCACACTTCATAAGAACATTACCTGTAGTTTAGTGGCCTGCTTCCCGTGCCACGATATTTCCTCTATCCCACTGGCGTCTATTTGTTGCTAAACACGTTTAGCTCACAATCTCGAAAACGACTATTTAGTTGATTTTCGGTAAACATATGCATCAAATCATGGGCCATCCTTCTGTAGACGTCCGTTTGTTGGTCAATCGGTCGGTGCGTCGCTTCGAATTTCATTTCTTTTTTCAAAACACACTTTTTGCTTTATCTTTTACTGCGCGGATACTTTAACTACTGCTAATCATGTTAAATCAATCCTATTTGTAATACCCCAAAGGTCAAGGTCATTGTGCTCCATCATTTTTTAAACACGTATTGCGCTGTAACTCAAATTTGACAGATCGGATTTTGATAGTGATTTGCATCCTGATAGTTCAGATAGTGGACTATCAGTCCATATTTTCAAGTTGCCTAGTTCCGATAAAACCGCGTTACAACACAGCCAACAAAATTAACATGTTGAAAATGCCTGTTTTTCGGCTAAGTGGGTGAGCGTCTGGAAATACATTTGAATGGCTTGCCATCTTGTTACTTTATGATCTGTCCACCTAATCATCTTAGACCACTACCAACATCACCACCACCAAAAACAACAACAATGTAGAGCCATAAGAGCCAGACTTTTCAGAATGATCGACGCATTGATCTTGGGCAAATTCCTCAACAGCAAGAAGATTCAGATTCAGATTCAGATTCAATATTTTATTCCAAGAAGAAAATGATTTTAGCCTTAATTTGCTAATCTTACAATCAGTCCTCCTTTCAATCACTCACACATGTACTTTAATCATTCATCCGCATTCATGCAAAGACAAACATTGATTTGAAATTAAAATTGAAGAAAAATAAAGGTGGAGGGGGGGGGGGTGTTTTAACATTAACAATGTAATAATTTTAACCAATAAATGAAGGTAATAATCAAACGCTGCACATTCACAAAATACGCATCATCTAGTATTATCATGTCAGTAGGATTCATTACAGCTTTTGCGTACATTTAACGTAATAATTGTATGAATTCCAATGCATTCGTTAGCATCAGTTTGCAAGTATAATGCTACGTACGTGTGCCAACCACGCATTCTGAGGTCTAGACTGTGGTCTAATTTTCAATTGCAAAATACATGTAGTCTGACTCTAGTGTCTAAACGAGAATAATAATAACACTTTCAATCAATGAAGACAAGCCATGCTGAATACTGTCATTATTGTACTATAAAATAATTAGTCTACATTATGTACATATTTAATAATAATAATAATAATAATAATAATAATAATAATAATAATAATAATAATAATAATAATAATAATAATGTTCGTCATTTATAAGGCGCCTTAGCCTAAGGATCAAGGCGCTGGCCGATACAGGATCTAACTCAAACCGCCCGAGACGCCCACCCGCAGCCTTTAAGCGCATGGTCTGACGCCCGGACAACTGAGCACAATCCTGGGCAGCCAGGGATGGGGGAGAAGGACCAAGTGCATGCTGGGTGTGTTCTTGTTACCGGCACTCACCCGTCTAGGACAGGGGCGTCATGATCTTTAAAGTCCGTTATGATGGAATGTATGCAACACACAGACTAGACCTCGGTTTATACTCTCATCCGAAGGATTTAACAGCAAACCAAATGAACGAAACAATTCTTGTCTATGACTGGCATAGTATACAAGTTTGAATTATCTTAGGTATTTCATAGACACATTTTGTACACTGTTTAAAGTGGCTGGGTTTGTTGTTCGTGCTCTATTCTCCACCCCAAAGGACAGCTCAAGGCGACAATTAGAACACAAAAACTGGTTACTCAAATCATACTAGATTGAATCTACGTCGGTCATGGGGCACACTTGCTGAAAAATTTGATGTCTGTGCAACGTTATGGATTACTGAGCATCCATTCAGTATCTTTTAGTTCCTCCCCCATGTCATTTTATGATTTAAACCCCTCCTCCTCCTAACACTACATCCACCACCACCCGCCCCTCAACCCTCTCGATGTCAATTTTATGTTGGTGGTGTATTATCCCATAATCACTATTCTTGCACATTAAAACAGCGCCTTGAGCAGTTCTTGAGCTGGAAAGGAGCTATTTAAGAACGATTAATCGATCTTAAGCCTTAAGCGAAATTAAAAAAAAAACACAGAGATGGGAAGGGTGTGGGGACAGGAGTGTTAATGACACGCTATTGTCGAAAGTAATCACGTCTCAATATTATGCCATACACGTAAAACTCACAGATTACATCTGAATATCATTACAGCCATTGTCGATTATCATTACAATAAATTTAAGATGCGCTCCACGAGCGTTGTTTCAACTTGTTTGTACAAGACCAAAGAGTGAGTGATGGGGTCTAGTGATTGTTCGATGAACCGTGTAATATCTGTAAATTCGAGGTGAGATAATAATATAATCTTCGTGGATTTGAATATTTAATGGCAGTAAACCCTAGTGACTTTGGATGGTCATCCACACTTGTACAGGTTATCGGCGATAAACGTAAATGCTACGTGTCCTTTAGGCGCCACACAGACCCTGGGAACCAATTGAAACAAATTTTTACAGTAGACCCTTAAGTTGTTGGGAGGTAAAGTTGCTTTCGCCCTTAAGAACGCATTATAATATTTAAAGTTTGACGGCGACATTAGAGTTTGGAATAATAGTTCCTTTACCAAATTATGGCGGCTCGTTTTTTTTTTTTTTAGTTACAAAACTACCGGAAAATTTGATGATGATGATGACGATGATGATGATGATGATTATGATAATGAGCGTTACACGTTATTTATCAATAGTCGATTCAGCCCCGTTGCTTGAGTCTTGATATGTGTAACTCAATTTCGTTTATCCAAACAGCCTGTTCATTCAGCAACAAGGCAGGAGTCGTCATATAAAGTTTTCCAACTTTATTCAGCAACCATCAAAAACTGCATTCAAGATCGCTTTCCGAAAATCACTACAAAGATCACTTAAAATCACTTTTACAAGCAGGCAGTGCAATACTTATATAGCCTCTCTGCAATCGAGAACAAATTCGAACACTCCAACATGACGCAATAACGCACTATGAAAATATATAACTCGTCACCGAAACTATGCACTGTCTTACGTCATAGAACATTCTTTAGATCAGAAGAATCGTTTATTACGAGACACATCTGGAAACTTCGACCGATAATAAGTAACAAATTCCAGATAATTCTCAACAATATCGACCGGTGAAAATTATCAACATTATACAGTACAAAGCTTTTTCTAGCAACAGCGCAGAATCAAATCAAGGTAAATACACGCTATCATTGCATGCTTTGCAAAACAAAGTGGTCGGATCTATCCTGCGCATTTCAATCGTAATACTGATGATGATGACGATGACGATGATGGCGATGAAGACAACGTTCATACCGCCAAAGTGCAATGTGTGTAGAGGAAGATAGTTTGGGAAAGATATTAAGGATCTAGACTATGTGAAAATGTGTACATGTGCATAGAGGTAAGAGAATGAATGAACGAATGACAATTTATTAAGCGCATAAACATTTCTACACAAAAAGCATGATCACAGCGCTGTGGTAAAAACTTAAACAAACAAAAATTGAACACTTTATACAAGGTGAGCTAAAAATACATATCATGCATACAATCTCTCTCTCTCCACCTCTCTCTCTCTCCCTTTCTTCACACACATGCACACGCAGCGCACACTTCTCTTTCTCAACATGTTCAACAATCCAAAGAAATCTACTGTACCCCATCAAAGGAATAAAACAGGGGGTGGGAAATGACTTTAAAAGTTGAATAAGCAGCAATAATAATAAAACTTCTAACACACCAACGGTTTTAATGCATATCTACATACTATATCACTACAACACGCGCGGAACAACAAACAGGCTTAACACATAAAAAAGTGTCCATTCAACCTCCCCCCCCCCTCCCCCATCTTTTCCTTTTTCCTTCTCACCCCTCCCTTTCTCTCTCTCTCTCTCTCTCTCTCTCTCTCTCTCTCTCTCTCTTTCTTTCTCTCATAGCTCCGATTACATTCTTCCTCTCCAGTCACACATCCAACTCATGGCACAACCTGAACTTAAAAGCCAACACAAATAGTATTTTTCAGCAGTAAAATTATACAATGAGGCTATCTGGGTTTTAAAAAATATGCATCTTTAGTCTGGCACGGAACGTTCTGACCTCTAAGTCCTTGAGCTCTCCCGGGAGACCTTTGTAGAAAGACAGAGTGGTGGACCGAAATGTTCTCTTTCCGTAGCGTTTAGTTTTGACCTGCTAGGTGCTGGAAACTCGAAGGAGAATCCGAGAAGCTGAGCTACGTTAAGGAATAAACCTTCAGTGAGTTCCGACAGATACCCAGGGGCAACCCCTTTGAGGCGTTTTTGGGTTAGCGACAGAAGCTTATGTTGAATGCGTTTTGGCACAGGAAGCCAGTGCAGGTCAGCTCACACAGGCGTAAGAACTCCGCAGAGAAGAAGCGTAGGGGAGGAATAAGACTGACCAACAATCACTTTTTCTGTACAGTTCAAGAAATATGAAGAAAACTATGAAAGAGGAACCCGATTAATGTGTCTCTGTGCAGGCTACAAACAAGGAAAAGGTGATCAATAGTGTAGAAAGCACTACTCAGGTCAAGTAAGACTAAGAGAGCGGTATCACCGTGATTGACAATAGACCGAAGGTCATTCGGGACCCTAAAGAGAGCAGTCTCAGTATTGTGACAGTTTCTGTATGCAGACTGAAACTTGACTTGCATACTGTGGGTATCCAAGTATTGACAGATCTGATCCGCCACAGCCCGCTCCAGTATCTTCGAAATATAAGGAAGGTTCGACACTGGTCGGTAATTGCCAAGAACATCCGAGTCTAGTGACGACTTCTTCAAGAGAGATTTAACCACTGCTTTTTTGAACGCATCTGGAACAACACCTGACTTTAGACTAGAATTCACAATCAAGCAGATAACAGGCAAGAGAGTGACAAAAAACAACTTCGTCGGTATAAGGTCAAAAGAGCCATTGTCTTATTCGAACGTTTCAAAAGCTTTATGATCTGTTCCTCACTCAAAATCTGTGAACGAACTATTGGGCGATAAATAAACATACATAATAGACTCATCATCATACTAATTTTTCAACACAATATATTTCAATATCACACAAGCCATTGGACAACACGATGACATGCTCACAATGGTCAAGAAACGGAAACTCCGATGGTATGGCAAAGTTACCAGGGCATCAGACCTTGCAAAGACCATCCAGCAAGGCACGGTGCAAGGAGTCAGAAAGAGAGGGAGACATAAAAAGAGGTGGAAGGACAACATTCGACAAATATTGACCTGCTTGACACTGAGCGAAGCTATGAGGGTTGCTTAGAACATAAAAAAGATGGAATATACTAGTTTAACAATCGTGTGGTGCCCCAAGGACTTTCGAGTTACGGGATAGGGTAGGATAGAATATGATAGCAGAGAGAGAGAGAGAGAGAGAGAGAGAGAGAGAGAGAGAGAGAGAGAGAGAGAGAGAGAGAAAGAGAGAGAGAGAGAGAGAGAGAGAGAGAGAGAGAGAGAGAGAGAGAGAGAGAGAGAGAGAGAGAGAAAGAGATAGAGAGAGACATACACACGCATGCACACATACATTTAAAAAAAATGTATACCAGCAAAAATGCACGACCAAGCACAAGAACACACTCAGAATTATATTATGTTATTGCAAGATCTTTGGGTGGTATCGGAACATCAAGCGTATTATATCACGACTATGGTACAAACACACCACGAAACAACTGACAACAACGGACAGACAGGCAGACAGACAGACAGACTGACTGACGGACGGACAGACAGACAGAAACACAAACAAAGGAAACAGGCACACACACACACAGAAAGATTGACAGAAATACACAAGCAGATTGACAGAAATACACACACACACACGCACACGCACACACACACGCACACACACACTGTTACCCCTCTCCATCTCCCAACGCACACGCATGCACACATACAAACACTCGGCCGGAGAACACCCCCTTCCACCCACACACACACACAGTCAAACATAAACCTAAATCCCTCCTTCTTCTCCTCCCTCCCAAACCTCCGCCCTCCACACCTTTCTCATACAAGTGACATAATATAATAACCAAACGCGCCTTCTATTCAAGGGTTTGTAAGGATCTCACGTGAAAGAGTTAAATGCTCTTCATTTGTTAAAGAAGCGAATTTCCCATTCACACAATTTACGTCACAAAGGAGTGTTTCTTCCTGATAACGTCAATAATGGTTTAGTATCCTTGTTGTGCCTCTTCCTACCCACTACACATAAACACACACGCGTGCGCGCACACACGCACACACACACAAAGCAAAAATTAGAGTTTAGGCGGGGCAACTATTTCCTACAACTTGTTGTTTCCCTTGTAAATGGACCATTCGAGTCTCCAACACAAATACAAAATGTGTTCCCTGTTGTTGTAGTTGTTGCTGTTGTTATTGTATGTGTTTTCCCCGTTTTAAACTCCAATTCTTTCTTTTCTCTAATGATAGCACCTGTATTGTGCCACTCTTTTCCACCCTAGATCTTTATGTTTGGTTAATCTTTGTTCTTTCTCCTAAATCTATATATGGCCTTCATTATGCTCGTCTCTTTCATCAGTTTTGACCACCTTCTTGCATCATTATACTGTTCAAACTTCATTGTTGTTATTATTATTATTATTATTATTATTATTATTATTATTATTATTATTATTATTATTATTATCATCATCAGTATCATTATTATTATTTTTATTATTTTTTTTAAAATTATTATTATTATTATAAGTGGCAAGCAATGGGATTACATTTAGAATATTGCATCTTCATTATTACTAGTAGTAACAGTAGTAGTAGTAGTAGTAGCAACAGCAGCAGCAGCAGCAGCAGTAGTAGTAGTAGTAGTAGTAGCAGGGGCGTCGCACGGTCCAAAATATTGGGGGGGCAACCCTGTCGACGAGGAGGTGGGGGGGGGGGGGGAGGGCTGACAAGCGGGACGCACCCTGTAATATATCCTCGTACCTTCATCCAACTGAAAGACTGAGAGTAAAAACATTTAATTATTTATGTTCTTCTTTACTGAAAATACAAGATTCATTTCCAGAAACTACAAATACATGATTAGCGATATGTGATAATGATTAAAACCAGGAAACACGAACATTAATTACCTGCCGCAAGATCATCTAGGTTGAAATTTAAGTTTTGACCTTTAGGACCTAGCTGTAAACTTGAACTATTGTGAGGATGGTGCCACGAGTTCTAGTAACCCTTACACAAAAACCTCACGTCATTCGGTCTACACACACCAGAGATCTTTTTACAGACCAAAAAAGGAGCCAAAGGTCAGGTTTTGACCTTTTTGACCTAGCTGTGACCTTGGATTTTGGGAAGGATCGAGATGATCTTACTAGTAGTCAATGAACAAAATCTCAGCTAGTTCAGTCCACAAACATCGGAGATCTATTCGCGGACACATAAACAAACAAAACAAACAAACAAACAAACCAAGTGAAACCTATAATGGGGGGTGGGGGGTGGGGGTGGTGGTGTAATAATCAAAGCAGTCAAGCCCACGTTATCTGAGCTGCGTTTCTTTAGCCAAGCAAATCAAGTTGAGACAAGAAAAACAAGGCAAGCGCGTTTCTTAGCGCCCGCTTGCGGCAAGCAAAACAAGAGGCTTGGCATGCAAAGCCAAGCATATCTTCGACATACTTAATTCAAGCACAAACATGGCGACTGTTACGCATGGATCTAAGTTTGACGACGGGTCTTTCTTTAATGTAGACACCGAGGCGTCATTTTGGAAAAAACCTTCAGCACTGTAAGTTATATTTATGTATATTCTTGAATATTGCATGCAGTTTTGTATAATTGAAGGTATATTTTATCCAGGAAAGCATGCAAGTTCCTCGGAATGCTCGATCGTTTTGTTGTTGTTGTTGTTGTTGTTCCAGTTTACGAGGAGGTAGAGATCTTATTTTGTTTGGCTTAGTTGAACTTTTCGTGCCAGTTTTCGCTGTGGCTTGATATTTTCTTCTTTTGATTGGCAGGCACCAAACAATTTGTTGAGAAACCGACGCCGTCCATCAATTTTTTAAATTAAAAACCAACAACAACAAAACCACAAGGAACATGATAAATTTAATTTGATCTGTACACAAAGGTGCAAATTCAATATGCACCATTACCGGGCTGATCTAAATGTGAACCTTCAAGTAGGCTACAAGCTCTTAGTAATAGATTCACAATCATTTAATAAAGTAATACTTGTGAGAGTTACAATGACATAAAGCGAGCGTTGTGACCGAGTGGTCTAAGACGGGACTAATTTTTTGCCTTGCCCACAGGCTAGAAAGAAATGGTGCCTGACAGGTGCGGGATCGATCCAGCACCTGGGCATTATGTTTCTCCGAATATTATTTACTTTTGACTCGGGCAACGTCTCTGGGGTTTTCTCCGGGTACTCCGATTTGCTCCCCCAGCGATATTTGAGAACATATTAGATAGGATGGGTTTGGGCACGCCAAATGGCTGCGACTACGCATTCCGCAGGGGAGGCCGACCCATAATTTCCCGATAAAAATGGACAATGAAGTGTATTAAAAAAAACAAAACAAAAAAACGTTTTCTTCTTGTTGGAGAAAATCTAACCTATATGGGCCTATATATTTCAGTATTAATGTTATTTTATTTTTGTTGTTGACATACATAAGAGCACTCGCATCAATGGTGAGTGATTCCATGGATCTTTAGGTAGCCTACTATCACACGTTGTTTTGGCAGGACAAGAGGGGGACCTTCAGGGTTATGCTGGTGGGCTGGCCAATGTTGTGCTGGTGAAGGAAGGAGGTATGCATTTAGATGTGGCTGGTGCGCAGAAGAGCCAAATCAACAAGATCCAAGACCCTCCTGCCACCAAAGAAAAGATACCTCCCGAGTCTGAAGGTGGAGACGTGTGCGTGACTGCTGCGACTTCTTTACCACCCCTCCAGGCATAGCATGTCTGTGTGTGCGCGTGTGTGTATGTGTCTGTAACGGCTATTTCTCATAAAATAAAGGACGGATTTAGTTTACTCTTATTCTGTTATTATATAGAATTTTATAATAATATAAGCCTCAAACAAAGTTTATTCATTTCGGTTGACCTCATCATGTTTGTTTTAATATAGAGTTAGTACAGATGCGTGGTGGCTGGTGCAAAGCAAATGATGATGCTATTATAGATACGCCTTTCGGGTGTGGTTTGTAGTGGCTGTAGCAGGGTGAGAGTTCCTACTTATTTTGTTCATTTGTATGAGCTAAACAGGCTTTATTTATATTTCACAATTTGTCTCAAGGGGCAAACAAAATGTGCCAGTCAGAACATTTTATTTTTAGTCATTTTTATGCACTGTGTATTTGTGTGTGTTGTATTTGTGTGTGTTGGTGTATGTGTGTGTTAGTATAGTGTACTTTGCTTGTTAAATTTTAAGTTTTGTATTATTGTCAGTTATTAGTTTATCATAATTGTCATGCAACTTATATTTGATTGTCACATGTAAAGCCGCAAGTACATGTATTGCCCGACTTAGTGAATGCATCGTTGCCAACTCGGTGTAAAACTTTTATGTTTTCACGTTGATTAAAATGACGAGGACGTCATTTTGTTGGCAGGAGCGAATGTGGTAGTCATGTCTATGAGTTGTGTGTATGTGTGTGTTGGTGTGTATACTTTTGTCAATACATGCATGTCGTTTTTAAAATATGTGTGAAGTTTGTACAATAATAAATGTTATGGGCATTGAAATGTTGCTTCATTGTTTTCTTTTGGTAACCATCCCATCAAGTTGAAAGTAAGGAAACCGTTGATGTGTGCTTTAAACATTCGTAAACATCGCTTGCATGCTCTAGTTACAGATGTCATATTATGCTAGACATATACACAGATCAATACACCTTACACTCATTGACAACAACAAAATAATGTGATAACTATAAATTTTGCACGGGCTCCACACGACACGGTTGCTTTGTTTGCGTCTCCAAATAACTAAGCTGCCAGGCAAAATACTATCTGCACAGGCGACATGACAGTTTGTCATTATTTTCCTTCCACCTATTCAAATGAATGAAACAGATCTGCACTGCAAAATCATAGTTAGTGCGTTTGTGAGTGCTCGTGAGTGAGTATTTGTGTGTGGGTGCGTGCGTGCGTGTGTGTGTGTTTAGTTTGAGAGTCATTAGTTTTTGTTTATAAGCTTACTGTTAATAGTTCATGAGGTTTCTTCGTTCCGTTTTATAGTTAAAGTTGTTCTTATTCAAGTAAGCGCCTAGAGCTAGGTCTAGATTAGATTAGGCGCATAAATAATAATTTAAAATAATAATAATAATAATAATAATAATAATAATAATAATAATAATAATAATAATAATAATAATAATAATAATAATGACAGTTTGTGCACTGTCACTGCCTGAATCCGAAGAACCTCCTCTAAAGCTATCGCCTTGACAACGCGCTTCGAAATGTACGCCATTTTCAAAACAAACTTGCTTCTGCTGGTCGTTTCTTAGGCACTCTTGATACCGCTTGGCCCGCGACGAGCATGCTTGTTTGGCTCGCGGCCTAAGAAACACAGCTCTGTCCCCAGAAAAGCGAACGGGTCCTTTTTTTTCCCCTTTTGCGATCAAAGCACGTGCTCGTGTAGGCCTATCAACAAACTAAATCTAAATTAAAAAATGTCGCGCACCTCAACTATTTATTGACACTTGCACATTCACCCTTGCCTTACTCATTTTACAGACTAAAGTAAATAATTGATATCAACAAACCTGGAAAACAGACGATTCCATTGTTTTGTTAATTTTGCTCTTTGCGTGATGAAATGACACTTCTTTCAAACAGCGAAAGCCAGCTCTGCTGCCCGGTGATTGCGTTAGCTCCACGAAATATTTTGTTGTGAAACACAGGTACATGCTAATAGATTATTGTAATATTATTTCGTACGTTAGTCCTTTACACTACGGTTTAAAAATATGGTGATTTTTTTAATTATTGATTCTTCCTGCCTTCCTCTATCGTTTGAAATCTTCTTCTTCTTCTTCTTC
>CM072515.1:41095661-41123161 GCA_036898135.1 Oncomelania hupensis | reverse complement strand
TTTTGTGAAAAAAGAATCGCCTACTACCATCGAGAAGTGAACCTATTTGCTTGCCATAACCAGGCAAGCAAACTACCACCCTACTTCGAATTCTAACTTGGTGCGTAATAGTACTGCAGAGCTCACGTGAAGACCGTGTTTGATTGGTCAAATGTCCTGCGCAACAAAACACACTTTGAGAAAGTGGACAGTCACTCAGTCAAACTGGACTGTCTCTGATCCTGGGCTGTTTTCATGGACTTGATGTTCTTAAGGGTGTTTGCCTTTGAATAAAGCGTTCTGCACTAGCCTTATTCAATATTTGAGGAGGAGGAGGAGGAGGAGGAGGAGGAGGAGTAGTAGTAGTAGTAGTAGTAGTAGTAGTAGTAGTAGTAGTAGTAGTAGTAGTAGTAGTAGTAGTATATCCTCTTCAAAACATTTGGATATCGTACAATTTGTTTGAGTTCCAAACACGTTGAGGTTTGCTAGATAAAAACCTTCGTATTATATTTCGCAATAGCCTGTCTCAACAGCTTACTGCCTTCTTTACTTTCCCTTTGTTCGCTTTCCTTTTTGAAACGTGATTAAGAGCGCTTTTGAAACGTAATTTAGAGTTATTTGACCATCTTTTTAAGGTACCCAAGTTAACAGTTAGGTTTACTCATGTCAAAGCTTGAAACAGCTATAAGCTTATTACTTTTAGTCTATTGTTTTCTATACCAAGCCATTTTGTGTTACTGGTAAATTTGTTTTAATAATGAAATTCAGAACGACGGACTTACGGACTGACAGACCAACTCACAAACACTAAATGTTAGCCATGAGTTTAAGTGTCTGTACACTAAAAATAATCACGACAGGTTCACCTTTTTTTTTAGACATAGCTCAGCAAGACGTGTTTAGCAAAGAATTGTTCTCAGCGACCTTGACCTTTAAGGTAGAGCAAATACGATGACACGCCAAGCTGGCCACTAACCCAGGTAAGTTCCTATGAAGTTTGAACAAAATCCGTTTAGTGGTTTTTGAGATATGGCATGCAACGGACAACAGATTGATAATTTGGTTCGTTCCGATTCCAAACTATTTTAGGAAATAAAAAATGGCAAGCCATTCAAATGTATTTCCAGACACTCACACACAATACCGAAAACTTAACATTTACGAAAGTGGTAATTTCCTTGTGGCTTGGCTTTCTCCTAACGAAGCAAACAGAAAACGTGGAATCTGAACTACTTTCAAAGCCAAAAAATGATCAAAATCGGATAAGCAAATTATTTTTAAATACAGTGCCAATCGTGTTAAGAAAATGGCGAAGCACAATGACCTTGACCTTTGATAAAATACAAATAGGAATACTCTAACATGCTTAGCAGTAGGTATAGTATCTCCATATTAAACATTATTAATTTCGGTTCAATTATTCTGGAGATACAGCAATAACCATGTAATGGAGATAAGGAAATAAGTGTGTTTTGAACAAACAAAAAGTTAAATTCGGTAACGACGGATCCAATGACTGACCGACAACCGGATTGCTTTTGAAGGATGGTCCATCATTTGAAGTACTTGTTTACAAAAAAACTCAACAAAATCGCTTTAGCCGTTGTTGAGATATGGAGCAAAACGAGTTTAGCAACAAAATGATCCTGGGACCTTGTTCTTTGCGGTAGAGAAAACTAATACATGTATTTTGTCACGGGAGGCAGGACACTAATCTAAAGCCGTGGTCACACAGCACTCCACGTCTTAATCACGGCCAAAGCGCGTCCAAAATTTGTTACCCGTGGAGTGGACGTTGTTGTTCGCGTTGATGTCGAGGTTAAGACGAGCTACGGTCGAGGTATAGACGTGGCAGGACGCGGGGAGAAATCTGAACGGAATCGGACGCGGCAAAAAGTTTTGAAACTGCAAGCCCCGGTCACACAGCCCTTTACGGCTGAATCACGGTCAAAGCGCGTCCAAAATTGTTACCCGTGGAGTGGACGTTGTTGTTCGCGTTGATGTCGAGGTTAAGACGAGCTACGGTCGAGGTATAGACGTGGCAGGACGCGGGGAGAAATCTGAACGGCATCGGACGCGGCAAAAAGTTTTGAACTGCTCAAAATTTTAGCCCGCGCACAACCACGGGTAAAACACGCGGTAAAGACGTGCAACACACGCGTGGTAATCCGTGTTCCGGCAGTGATTAGAACTTGGGGAGACGCGGTAAGACGCGAAAGTTTAGCGTTCAGTCATTGGACGCATGTACCGCGTTGGAATCACGGGAAATAGCGTGTGTTTAGCGGCTTATCACTGACAAAGCACTACCTACAAACTTTTTGCCGCGTCCGATGCCGTTCAGATTTCTCCCCGCGTCCTGCCACGTCTATACCTCGACCGTAGCTCGTCTTAACCTCGACATCAACGCGAACAACAACGTCCACTCCACGGGTAACAAATTTTGGACGCGCTTTGGCCGTGATTCAGCCGTAAAGGGCTGTGTGACCGGGGCTTTAGTAGTGTTCTTATGATGTGTGGTCAAAATACGTTCCGTGTTTCTCGAGATATGGCTTCCAACGGACCGATCAACCGACCTGCGTACGGACCGACAGACGGATAGACCGACATTTGGCTCGTTCTGATCCCACTCCACTCCACCCTTTCCCCACCCCCTCCATTCCCTTCCCCGACTCAAAGTATTTCCATAAAGATCTGCAAATAAAAAGAGCTGCACATATGTAAAGATTACAGAGAATCAGAAACAACAGACCAGATAAAAAGCATTAGAGAAGGACAAAACAGAAAAGAAAGCAGAAGTGCAGAGAAGTCGGGGCTGCGAAGCAATAAATCCAGGCATTTTTCTAGACGATAGACGGTAATGATGACATAGTTCACAGCATTACAACGGACAAGTATTCTCCATAGTTTCTTTTGGGGGGGATGGGGGGAGGAAAGAAAGCTACAAACTGCTGGAGAATAATAATCAGCACACCGAAACAGAAGCGAGAAAATGGCAGGAGCCAGGCAACGAAGCATAAAATCCCGGTGATTACTAGACGATTCTTCGCCACCGCTCGTTTTGTAGCGCCTTAAGCTTTACGGTAACTCACACCGCAAAGCTCGGGTGCTTTCAAATACCGGTGAATCCCCGTTACCTTTGGGGCAACCCGTAAAACGATTCACCAACTTTTAAAAGACAATTTGGAGACGATGTATAGTAGGGAACGCGGCAAATCCAGACAAGGGCAGTCAAAATCACAAAAGCTGAACCCTTAAAGCTGTCAATCCTTTAAAAAAAAAGTTCAAAGCCGTTGCGCTTAACTGATATAAGCGCTTCGAAGAAAAAAAAAGGCAAACTCAGTTTCGTAAAAAAAAAAAATAACAATAAAGTAACCCGCTGTTATGCTGTGACGTTTTAGGTTACTCCGACGCTGATGCTGGGGAAAGCAAAGGAGAAAAAAAAGTTGCAAAACGTGGCATAACAAAACTGCACGGTTTGCTCCATGGTTTGCTCCATTAAATTCAGTACAATATCATGTAACAGCCTAGTTTCGCTCTTTCTATAATTTCGTAAAACAAACCGAAGAATATGTGTGTAGGCCTATTTACATCCAAACCAATCTCTGCCACCATAACAAAAGCGTTACACAATCAACGGCACTTTAAAAGAACGAAGCCAGTCGTTCAGAGCGCATCATCGAGAAAGCAGGATACCCTAAAGCTGTGTACCCGGGTTAGTGTACGGACACGAGTTACGGGTGGATCTTCAGTTTGTACCCGGGGTATTGTGTGCGACACGTAATGACACAGGGATTTGCAGCCTGATGATAGGAGGTGACGGGAGGCTTTGCTGCTTCATTGTCCGTGCCATGAACAGGCGGGACTGTATTACATGGGGCTTATAACAAGTGTTTGTGCGGATCGTTAGTCTTGTAGTCTTGTACCACGCCTTTAGACTTTACTCACATTATGTTGCTGTTAGGTGCAACTTGCAAAATACTCCTTAAGTTATCTGTAGCATCCTTGTTTAATTTCCTCATTGCAGCAGGCAGAATAGTTCCTTAAATTGCCTATATTTTATACATTTACTATACTTAAGTTTATTTAGATATATATATACCCACAAAGTCGTAGGTTTGTCTTCTGATAGAGTAATAATACATAAAATAAAACACTTGAAACGCGCGTGTGGGTGTGTGTGTGTGTGTGGATGTGTGTGTGTGTGTGCGTGTGTGTGTGTGCGTGCGTGTGTGTTTGGTTGTTGTAACAGAGTTGAATTCCTTTTCATTTTTAGTTTTATATAATGTGTTTTGAATTATGGTGTTTGGTGAATTATAGTCATTAATTCTTATTTTATAAGTAAAACCGCTGTATTCATTTATCGCACTGCCATGAGAATGCTCTGAAGAAGAATGTTAAAAACCGAAAATCTGGCAATACAAGAATAAACAAATTGAGTGGAGAACATTTTGTCATTTATGTATATATTCCCATTCCTTTATTTAAATTAACTGGCAATTACTTTGGTGATAAATCAAAACTGTGACTTGCAATGGATACTAATCATTTACATCTTCGAGATCAGCAGATCGTTGTTCTTGTAATCTTTCGTTTTAAGGCTTGGCTTTTTTCCCCCCTCTGAACATTCTTTCGTAATTTGCTCGTAACCGTCGCTGTTACGCATCGTTAGCAAGATTATCTTGTGAATCTTTGGCGAAAATATCTAATACGACGCCATATTCAGTGGCAAACATTTCCAGAAATGCTAGATTCTACTTGTTATTGATGTTTCAAAGCGTGGGAAATGATTAAAATAAGGAGTCCAAGTTCTAGAATAGAATATTAGGATTGGTGTACAAAGTAAGAAAAAGCTTAGGGAACTCTTGGATTTTGAAGACGATCGTTGAGCAAACACATAAATATTAATACAAGATGAACGAGGGCAGGGGCGAGAGAGACACCAATAGGAATCACAACGCTCCAAATAATAAACGTTCTCTCTTTATCTAAAACTGACTAGGACTAACGAGCGAATGTAGGATGAAAAACCCATTAAACTTTAAGGTCATAGAACTGAAATTTGCCTGCAGAGATTGGCAAGTCCTTATAAAATTCTGCGCAGCCTTCGTGTTTACTGGTGAATATCGGTGCGGCATTCACTGTTTAAATCAACTTATTTTCTCCAGCTAGATAATTACTTTTTTCTTTTGCACTTGTTGTACAACATATCATGTTATCTTTTAATTTTACCAACCCTCTGTTGCTCCGGAACTCTCTAACCCAAACTCTTAATTCTCTGTCAGATTTTCAACATTTCCCTCTTGTTGTGTCCGGCCTCCTGACGACAGCTGCAGACAGATTGAAGTGGCAAAAACTCCATGTCCCGCATGTCCTCCAACGGGCTGACCAGTTGCGGGGCTGATGATGATGATGAAGATGATGATGATGATGATAATGATGATGATGATGATGATGATGATGATGATGATGAAACCACATAGCACGCTGCGTAGCTGAGACCAGCGGAGACTTACGCTTGACTCTCCACTATTATTATTATTATTATTATTATTATTATTATTATTATTATTATTATTATTATTATTATTATTATTTTATTTTTTTAAATTGTTATTATTATTATTATTATTATTATTATTATTATTATTATTATTATTATTATTATTATTATTATTGTTATTGTTGTTATTATTATTATTATTATTATTATTATTATTATTATTATTATTATTATTATTTATATTATTATTGTTCTTATTATTATTATTAGGGGAACGTACGCCTGGGCTGGTTCTAGCTACGCACTGTGCCACAGTGTTCCCATATTTCCGCTTTAAACAGTCTCTTGCCAAGGGAATACGATAGGAGTGTGTAGGCAAGATGACACCTCTCTCCTTTTACCTGGTCCCGTATTAACTGGCGATCTGACAGCTGTGATGGATAACCCAACACAAGTAAAACAACATATTGCCGCTTGATGGTTCTTTTTTTTTTTTAAATAACACACATACAAACACACACCCACACCCACACACACACAAACACCCACACCCACACATGAAAATAAAAGAGCAGCCTTCGGGGTCCCAGGAACATCGCTTTCGATATGCGATACGCTTAGACTCCTATTGCGGTGTGGTGCCTGAAATACACCATACTAACAAACTGCGGTTATTCATTTCTTTATTTATTTTTATAATCTTGACTGCTACTTCCTGTAACATGTATTTTGTGAAATCATTTTATTTCCTATACTGAGACAAGTTCAAGATTTATTTTTAAAAAAAAAAAGAAAAGAAAGCAAAACATTTCATTTGTTTTTTTTCGAGTTTGGTTTAAAGGCCATTTCCTTTTAAAATTTAATTAACACCTTTTACCCAGCCCTTGGCAGTGGTGGCGTGAAATATTATGTTCTTTGTTAAGGATATATACATTGAACTTACTCCTTCTGCTGACACTCGATGATTAAGGATCAGCAGCATTATGTAGCTCAAAATCATCATCAGTATTAATAAACGCCAACCTTAGCCGCCATCTCCACCTCCTTTGTCAATCAATCTTAAAAAACAATACAGTCGGTGACTTCAAAGTCAAGAGTGTATGATGAAGGCTTTTAGCGAAAAAGGTCTTCATGTTTTCATAAAATGTTGACCTAGTCTTATATCATTTTGAGATTTAAAAAAAAAAATAAATAAATAAATAAATAACAATTTTCATCATATTATACTGGATAGGTCGTCGCCCTTGTCACCAAGGACCGTGCCTTCCGTTGGCCACCAGGACGGAGGTGATAAATATGCTACTGATGGACAACTTAGCAAGATCCGCACGAGAGACTACATCGTCATAGGAACCTGGAATGTCAGGACCCTAACTGCGGAGGGAAAATTAGGAGAACTGGACCACGAGCTGGACCACTATCGATGGAACCCAGCTGCAACAACGAGACAAATGACGAGGGTTTGCGACTCTTGGAATTTGCCAGATACAACAATCTGATAATGGTAAACACGCTTGGTCTCCACAAAAAATCCAGGCGATAGACATGGCACAGTTCGAGCGTGGAGAATCACAACCAGATTGACTACATCATGGTCAAGACACGCTTCAGATCAATCATTAACATTGGCAGGACACGCACTTTTCCAGCAGCAGACATCCGAAGTGACCACGATCTCATGATGATGTTCTTCCAGTTCTACTTGAACAGAGTAAACACAGCAAATTGCACCAGACTGAAGTTCTAAATGGACAAACTGCAAGACACATAGGGTAGGGCAATCTCCAACCTCCGTTTTGCGGCTGACATTGATAGATTGGCTGGAGAGGAACAAGAACTTGAACAGTTGGTACAGAGGCTGGATACCACTTTCAGAACTTATGGAATGGAAATAAGTGCAAAGAAGACCTAAATGATGACCAACAACACAATGACATCAACATGGACATCAAAGTTCAAGGCCAATTCCTCAAAAACAATGCAAAGCATCTAATATTTAGGAGCCATTGTATCAGACAATGGATCCCGACAGGAAGTCTTCTTCAGGATCGCACAAACAACTGCGGCCCTGACAAGGCTGAAGCCCATTTGGAAAGATTGGACCATCAGTCTACATTCCAAGATAAGGCTGCTGCGCTCCCTTGTCATCTCCATCTTCCTATACGCTTGCGAAACATGGACGATCACAGCAAATATACAACGAAGAATACAAACATGGAGATGAGGTGCTACAGAAGATTTCTAGGCATTTCCTATACCCAGCACATCACCTACAACAAAGTCCGACAGACCATCACACAAGCCATTGGACAACACTATGACATGCCCACAGTGGTAAAGAAACGGAAACTCCGAGGGTATGGCCACGTCACCAGATCATCAGGCCTTGCAAAGACCATTCTGAAAGGCACGGTGGAAGGCGGCAGAAGAAGAAGGAGACAGAAAAAGAGGTGGGAGGACAACATTCAAGAATGGACTGGCTTGACACTGAGCGAAGCCATGAGGGTTGCTGAGGACAGAGAAAGATGGAGTACGCTGGTTAAACGATCAACTGAGAGCCAAAATGACCTTCGAGTTCTTGAGGATAGGATACCACTTTAAGATAGGAAATAAATAAATATGTAAGGAAAAAGAACTGCCTATAAATATTGTACTATAATATTCATGTAATAAAATTCTATAAATATACACAATCGTTTTTCTTAAAAAAAGGGGGGGGGAGATAGAAAGAGTGGGGGTGGGGTATGAACTAGAACTACAACATGACCTCCGTACACTCTCTACGGTGTTCGCTCCACCAGGCTGTCATCACGGTGACAGGGGACATAACCAACAACAAAGGCAGCAACTCCCGTGCGTTCTTTGTGCACTATACACCACGCGGAAGGATGACTGGTCTATATTGTTGACTTTGTGACTCATTAATGAGGGTTTGAGCGGAAACAAATGAGTGTCGAATTGATGATGATGATGATGATGATGATGATGATGATGATGATGATGATGATGATGATGATGATGATGAGGAGGAGGAGGAGGAGGAGGAGGAGAAGGAGTAGGAGAAGGAGGATAACTCGATCATGTATAGCGTCGCCTCCAACGTCAGAAATCATGCTCATTAACGTTGTGAGCTATTCCTCGTTATTAAAACACAATTTATCGTCGACTTAAGAGAAGGACTAAACAGCAAACCATTATGTACTGTGACGGTTATACCGTAATATGTTTACTCTCCATTTTAAAACGAAATGTGGAGAAAAAAATATAACTTGTTTAAATTTAACAGCGATGTACAAAGATTAAGGAATTATTATATCAGAGGATGATGACCTTTAAACATTTGTATGGGCTTGTTATAGTTGACATTGTTAGTATTGTTATAAAAATGGAGTTGCACAAATTGTTATGATTTTTATTTATTTTTGTGTTTTATTAATTTGCTTAAGTTTTTAGTTGTCTAATATTACTTTGTAGTGAACAGACGTAAAATTAAACAATTGAATTGAATTGTTTTAACATAAGTTTATTCAACAACAAACCAGATATTAATACAATGGAAAACATCAGGGCACACAAAAGCACAAGGCTTAAATAAGTGCTACCCAAATAATAATAATGTGTCAAAATATCACTGGCGGACGACAAGAAACAACAACAGAACATTGATAGAAATACAAGAAATAAAAAAAAAGAAATAATTTTTTAATAAAAGAAAAGAAAATTTTAGACCAAAAAAAAAAAAAAGATTTCGAAGTGAAGAGGAAGAAAAAAAAAAAAGGAAAGGGGGTGCATGGTGGTGGTGGGGGAGGGGGGTTGGGCGTGGAGGGGGAGGGGCGGGTGTGAGAGAGTTATACTTGTGGGAAGAAAATAATGAGTGTGTTGAAGATCAAAGTTAGAAAGCGAAGTATGTGGAAAGTCGTTGAAAATAAAATTTGAAAATACAATATAATATAATATAATATAATATAATATAATATAATATAATATAATATAATATAATATAATATAATATAATATAACATAATATAATATAATATAATATAATATAATATAATATAATATAATATAACATGCATAATATGCGGTCAGAATCGGTTACATGAAAGTAAAAATGTGTGAACAGTTGAAAACGTCTTGGCATTTTCTTGCAATGACAATTCTGCATTTCCAAAGAGTAAGGTATTGAATTGAATTGATCAAATTGTCTACTAGAATCTAAATATCCTATTAATAATGGCTTTTTTCACCAACACTTCAGTTTTTAATTTTCTAAATGTGAAGAGGTTGGTGTGTATTGGTTTTTGCTGTTGTAGTGTGTGTGTGGGTGGGTGTGCGCGGGTGGGTGTGTGTTTGTGTGTGTGTGTGTGTGTGTGTGTGTGTGTGTGTTTCACTCTGCTCAGTCTTTCGTTGTCGTATCTACCATGTGCTGACTGGCTCAAGTGCTTCAGAACCGTTTGAGAACAAAAAATATCCCAAAGCTCTTTGTGACGATTTGTAAAGCCCCACGTACGTTTGACTGTTCCATCGTTATTCTGTGCATAGCCCTAAACTAAGACTTATTTATTTATTTATTTATTTATTTATTTATTTATTTTTGTATTTATTATTTATTTATTTATGCATTTGAATTTTGTAAACAAATAAACCATGTTGTAGTTGTAAACTGTTAACAAGATTTGTATATGAAAGAGCCATGAATTTTTTAAATGTTTATTAATTTGCTTGATTATTTATTTTATTATTTGATAGATTTAGTTGTTGCTGTTGCTGTTTTTTCTTCTTTTTCCATTTTCCTTTTTTATAATAAATAAAGCATGTTGTATTTTGTCATTGTTAAATCTAATTATTCTGTATGTAAAACCTACGATTCTTTAAAAACACAAAATAGGGGAGTGAGAACGGCGGGGTAAGGCATTTTAAGGCCGTCACAAAGTCAGCATAGTTCAGTCTAATCTCTCTTCCTCCGTTCAGCTTTACGTTGGTCGCGTCTTAAGTAAACCCTAAAACCATGTTGTAGTGTGACGGTTATGATATGTTTACCCCAGCTCTTCAGGCCGGCCCGGCCCGATCCTCCCTGACTCTCCAGCTTGTGTTTGCCTCCCTGATTAGCCTGGTGACTTAAGTGTCCCCCCGTACCTGCTTATGAAGGAGTCTCTGGCATCCAGATGGACATTAAAAACTTTTGTTGGAAGAGGGTTAACAATAAAGGAAAGCAGAAAAAAAATAGCTCGGGATGCGGATAACTCCCTGACATTCCCTGTAAAGACATTTGTAATACATTCTCTCTTGGACGTATTGCCTCTCCCACCCACCCACCACCCACTCTCTCTCTTCTCTCTCTCTCTCTCTCTCTCTCTCTCTCTCTCTCTCTCTCTTCTCTCTCTTTTTCTTTCATAGCTAAGGTATATATTTTTGTTTTGTTTTTTCAAATTAATTTATGTTACTCATTTTTTTTTGTCACTTAAATCTATTATGAGGGACCCTTGATCCTCCACGCAGCCATGACCTCCCTCCACCTTCCCCGCCCCCTGTGTATCTTTCAACAACAACAAAGGAGAAAAAAAGGAGCGGTGAATACCAAAAATTTAAGCAGAGACCCAAAACTTCTGTTTGAAAAAATTTCTTTCTCTTCTTTTTTTTTTATTTAAAAAAAATCCTAAAAATATCATATTATACTCCAAAAATAAAAACAAATAAATAAATAAAAAATAATATGATACTCCTAAAATAAATAACAAAATAAATAAATCAAAATATATAATTTTTTAATATTAAAAATAACAAATGCTGATTTATTTATTTAAAATATTTTTAAATTGAATTTTTATGTGAAGGGGGAAGAGTTGATGTTGTTATAATATATCGTTGTTATAAAAATTCAAAGCCTTTGTTTATTTTTTTTTGAAACGGGCTTATCCTATAAATAATCGTTGTTGATTTTTTTTTTTTTAAATTAATTTTAAAAGTTGTTTTGAATTAAACAAGGTTTGTTTTGTAATAAGATTGTTGAGATTATTTTATCCTGTTTTACGTTCAATTTTTTTGTATTTTCTGTATTTTTTTATTGTTGACTATTTATCTTATCTAACACGAAATAAAATTATTTTACTAGTTTTTATTAATAGAAATTGATTTATTTGTAGAATAAAAATTTGTCTATACTCTCTCTCTCTGTGTCTCTCTTAGACACAAAAAACGACAAAGTGGGTCCCTTTAAGCAAAACTTTGTCTACTCTCACTCTCTCTCTCTCTGTCTCTCTCTCTCTCTCTCTAGTTTTCTCTCTCCTCTCTCTCTCTCTCTCTGTCTCTCTCTCTCTCTCTCTTATTCATCTGCTATTCATCTTACAGACATAATTTACCATTTCCACAATTACGCTTAGACATATTTAAAACATCTCTGTCATATTCTGTGTTACACTGTTATTTTTATCAATGGTTGATTCAGCCCCGATGCTAGATTCTTGATAAGTGTAACTCAGATTCGTTTATCTACGCAACCTGTTCACTCAGCAACAAGGCAGGAGTCGTCGTATGAAGTTTTCCTACTTTATTCAGCATACATCAACAACTGCATACAACCATCAGAAATCTCTATCAATCACTTTTCACACGGTCTCTTCTCAGACACAGTGCCCCACTTATATAGTCATTCTATAATAGGGAGAAAGTTCGAACATTCCATCATGACGCAATAACACCCAATCAGATGAAAACTCGTCACCGGAACTATGCACTATCTTACGTCATATAACTTTATTTAGGTTAGAATAATCTCTTAGCTATTACTAGATTTCTCTACATGCTTCGTTCGATGGTAAACAAGTAATTCTATAAAATTCTCCAATAATATCGACCGACGACAATTATCAACATTATACCAAGCTTCTTCTAACAACAACGCAAAATCAAAGAAAGGTAAATAAACTCTGTTATTGCATGCCTTGCAAAACAAAACGATCGGATCTATCGTGCGCGTCTCAAACATAACATTCTGGTCCAAGCGTGTGGAATTCTCTACCACAAGAGGTCAAGGATAGTAAATCATAAACATCGTTTAAAACTACTCTACACATTTCTATTCTCCCTTTGCTAATAATATATATTTAGGATGACTGTTCTTCCTTAGCCTGCGACAGATGAGTTTTTTGGTAATGTGTGGGCGTTTGGAGATGTTGGCAGGATGGGGTGGAGAGGGAAAGACGGGTATGGGAGGAAGGAGAAGGGGGAAGTACGTTTAGCTTTAGATGCATTAATAGTCTTACTTTTTTCTTACCATAATTAAGATATATGTTAGTTTCAAATTAATTTTAAGTTATTATTTTGTTTGTTCTAAATTGTTTAAAGACTAGCTGTAAAACAGGTCCATAGAACTTAATGTTATTATCGTATTAAAGGTTCGACATCGACATCTCTCTCTCTCTTTGTCTCTCCCTTTCTCTCTCTTTCTCGTCTTTATACACTATTTTAATTGAAAATCGTCTTGATTGGACAATCAGCGAGGAGCGAGCGTTGTGGCCAAGTGGGCTAATGCGGGACTAACTTGCCGCGTCCACAGGCCAGAAACCAATGGCGCCTGACAGGTGTGGGTTCGATCCAGCATCTGGGCGTTATGTTTCTCCGAATATTATTTACTTTCGACTCGGGCAACGTCTCTGGGTTTTCTCCGGGTACTCCGGTTTGCTCCCCCAGCAAAATTTCAAAAAATCACAACCAATGTTAGGTAGGTTGGGTTTGGGCGCGCCACAAGCTGCGACTACGCTTTCCCCAGGGCAGGCGGCCCAGAATTTCCCTATGAAAAAGGGACAATAAAGTAAAGAAAGAAAATAAATCAGAACTATTGAAAACTTCTCATAAGAACGTAGCGTTATGGCCCAGCCTTTGTCGCCTAATTTTTTTTTTTTGGGGGGGAGGGGGTGGTATTTTTTATTTTTTTAAAGAAGACCCTTCTCCTTGTCATTCTGCTATGTTTGGAGGATTATACTACGGAAGGGGAAAAATAGTCTAATACTGATGGCAAGTGTTGTGTACACAGGTAGTCGCTTCCCTACCCTGATTTCTGAAACGTCTTCCTTACCCCAGGCTCGTCTCCCTGGCGACCATCTCAAGTGCGCCGAAGTCTGGGCAGGGGAAATGGACTAAACTTGAGCCATAGAGGGAAACAAAAGTATGGAAAATGAGCGCGATAGCTGCGAGGGGTGGTAGCGAGAGAGAGAGAGAGTGTGTGGAGGTGTAGACGGGGTGGGGGAAGAAGAGGAAGCCTATTAAGTTTAAGATTTTTTTTTTAAAAAGTGGATGTAGAACACAAGTGATAAAGGTGTCTCGCCTAAAGAGGGCGGGACTGGAGTCTATTGATAGGATGTTGGGTATAACTCTTATCAGATGCTGTCCTCCGTGGAATGAGTGAGTGACTGGAAAGATTTATCTCCCCTTCTTTGCTGCCAATGGTTTTATCAAGTAAAAAGAATAAAGCCTAAGCTTAACTGGGCGAGACAAACCGAACCTTGTCTCGGCGAACTAAAGGTCAAAATTGCGGTTTTATTCTTAATTGGGTCTTCCCGAGACCAGCCGAGACGAGACAGGAGATCGGGCGTCACGGCGAGCTCTTTCGTTTCTGAACTGGGTCTATTTTTAGCTGCGTCGAAACTGACATACCGTGACAAAGTTACGTTAGCAACAATGGCGGCCTTCGATCGTGAATTGAAAACTGCAGAAGATTTTGGCGTTGTTCTAGCGCTGTATGTCAGAAGCGAGAACGAAGGGGCAGCAAAAAGAGAAAGAAAGCAAAAGGCAATAATGCCCTATGTGTTGCAAAGGCACCAGCAAGGTGCATTTCATGCACTGGTGCAAGAGTTGGCTGAACAGGTCAATGGCTATTCAATGATGTATAATTTTTACTGATTCAGTATTTTCACTGTTCTCTAGTCTAAATTAAGTTTGGATTTGGTGCACCTACTTCTTTTAAGTGTTGTAGTATTTCTTTAGATCAGTTGTCATTGACATTGATAGATTTTTCAGCAAATCAAAATAGTGTCTCGGGCAGGTTTGCTGCGCACGAACGGCAAGACAAAAGGCCGGCCCGCGACACGGCGAGACACGTCTCGATGTTCTCGCCGATCCCGTCTCGGATTGCTCGCCGAGCCTAGTTAAGGGCAAGGATGGTTCGGGTGTCTCGCCGAGACTGTCTCGGGTGTCTCGCCGAGACAAGGTTCGGGTTTGTCTCGGCCAGTTAAGCTAGGGCTTAATAAATGAGAGAGAGAGACAGAGACAGAGACAGACAGACAGTGAAAAAGTCGTAGAGAAACGCACAATAAGTTATTTAATATATGAATTTCAAGAAATATGACAATCATTACTTAACAACTACAGAAGCCCGAGAAGGTATAAATGAAAATTATTATAGACATTTAAAAGTTTCTACTGATGGGTCTGTAATTTCTTCAGGAGATGCAGGCGGTGGATTTGTAATTCCAGAGCTTAAATTTATAAAATCGTTTTGCTTAGGTAAAAATCATTCAGTCTCCACTGCAGTTGGTGGCTATATAAATATCTCGCCATACAATAAGTAATAAACCACTTGATTTGTATGGTATTTTATATGGGTTAATTCACAATCGGTATTATATGCATTAAATTCTAATCGGAATTATATATGCATTAATTTCTAAACGAAAACTCCGATGGTATGGCTACGCCACCAGATCATCAGGCCTTGCAAAGACCATTCTGCAAGGCACAATGCAAGGAGGTAGAAGAAAGGGGAGACCGAAAAAGAGATGGGAGGACAACTTTTGAGAATGGATTGCTTTGACACTGAGCGAAGCCATGAGGGCTGCTGAGGACAGAGAAAGATGGAGTAGGCCTACGCTGGTTAAACGATCATCTGTGGTGCCCCTACGACTACCGAAATACGGGTTAGGATAGGATGGGATAGGAAATTCTAATAACAATCATGAGAGAGATTATATTATATTTGAAATAAACCATTTAATTCATTCTTTAAAAAGCAAAGAAATTAATGAATATTAATAAGCTTTGGCTGCCTTCACATTGTGGAATAATACATAATAGTATAGCAGACAGAGCAGTAAAACAGAGAGCCAAAAATAATAATGCTATGTAATTAACATTAGATTATTAGTTTAGGAAATGTACTGTATAATTAATAAAACTACAACGACACAAAAACAAACCAAAGAAAAACTAACAGATTCATGTTTAATTAGCCTATCAGGAGTCCTTAGACAGATTTCTAGTTTAGCATTTACATCATGTTTAAATTCTTGGAAAACAAAATTTTGTAAAAATATTACTTGCATTTGTAATTAAAATATAACCATTCAACACTTAATATTAAAATGCAAATATATAAAGAGGTAGTTACCTAGCAGTTATTAGAAATTAAGCAACACGCAAGACATAGACTTAAAATCATACGGAACTATACCTAAAGCACTAATATATTCTCCCGTTGGTAGATTCTTATAATAATAATAATAATCCTATCCTATCCTATCCTATCTTATCTTATCCTATCCTATCCTATCCTGTCCTATCCTATCTCGTAACTCGAAGGTCGTAGGAGCACCACAGATGATCGTTTAACCAGCGTACTCCATCTTTCCCTGTCCTCAGCAACCCTGTTTGTTTCGCTCAGTGTCAAACCAGTCCATTCTCGAATGTTGTCCTCCCACCTCTTTTTCGGTCTCCCTCTTCTTCTACCTCCTTGCACTGTGCCTTGCAGGATGGTCTTTGTAAGACCTGATGATCTGGTGACATGGCCATACCATCGGAGTTTCCGTTTGTTCACCACTGTGAGCAGGTCATCGTGTTGTCCGATGGCTTAATAATAATAATAATAATAATAATAATAATAATAATAATAATAATAATAATAATAATAATAATAATAGAAGCATGCCCTTTTTATCGCCAAATGCTTAAAAAGCATGATGTCGATTGTATGCAAAATATGACGTTAAATCGAGTCTTTTTTTAAGATGAAAAGAAACTTTTATCATAAATTATAATGCCGATACGATCTTCAATATGGTAATATTTCAAACGTTTGCCATTCATCATAAAAAGTAAACATATAACATATACTGATTATTTAGAACGATCCATAGATTTTAACTTTAGGTTTTAACAAAGGTTTCAGCAAAAAGCTTATGTTCAAAAAAAGAAGTTGAAAGAGTTCTATTTATAATGAAATATATTTTATATTTAGACTAGTATGTAATTATTTCTCAATCACTATACTTTTAAATACCTTTTCTGCAATGGCTGGAAGAAGCATGCATGTTGCCATCTTGCTTTTTCCCTCATCAAATATTATAAATAAGCAATAACTATAGATTTTTGTAAGATAATTATATTGCTATATCACGTTTTGTTCAATTTAATTAATTTATTTAAATTTTAAGTTAAACTTTGTATAATGTAGAAGTGGATAGATGTTAAATTAAATAAATTAATAAATAAAGTTACAATTCACTGAAGGTAATGATTGACAAAAGTGGGCAAATTTACAAATCACTGTAGGAAAAGATTTACGTGTAAGTAGCAACGGCAGCGGAAAATATTTATTTACTGATACAATATGGGTAACAGATCACCAGTGACTTAGGTTTCAGTGGCAGTGGACAACAATTTCAGTACAGATTCAATATAGGAAACGGATCAGTTATACGTAGCATATTCACAAAGTAACAGAACAAGTTTAAAGTTACATTTTCACACCTTAATAACAAGATCACTGTGGAACCGTTACTTAGAGCCATTTAATCAGCAATGTTGGTGAGCCACGGGTACATCATCATCACTACTACTACTACTACTACTACTACTACTACTACTATTACTACTACTACTACTACTACTACTACTACTACTACTACTACTACTACTACCTTCGGCATAGGAAACCATCACTCTTAACTGTTTTAGCAGGGCCACTCCACTAATCCTGCCTCCCCAAACCGACCACTTATGCATACACATCACCCCTAGCACCACCATTTCATCATCATCATCACAAACAACAAGACAAAACAGAACAAAAAGTACAAAGAGATGCATCATAGCATGGATGACTGTTACATGGTTTATCAAAGAGATACTTCATAACATGGATGACTGTTAGCCTACATGGTTTATCAACTGTCGATTCAGCCCCGATGCTTGAATCTTGATATGTGTTACTCGAATTCGTTTACGTGTCTTACGTCACGGAACATTCCTCAGTTTACAAACTATAGCCAGATAAATCTGGAAACTTCGATCGATAACAACCATATAATTCCAGGAAATTCTCAACGATACTACAACAATATCGATCGACGAAAACTATCAACCTATTTTACCAATCTTTCCAGCGCGGAATAAAATTAAAGGTAAATACATGCTATTATTGCATGCTTTGCAAAATAAACTGTTCGGAACTATCGTGCACGTGTCAATCTTAACAATGACAGACGGAGGTTTTGCTATCATTTCCGGGCTATTTTACCGACACGAATGCAAAACAAAGGAAGAAAATAAAAAGACGAAAAATGAGCAGAAATGCCTCGTAAAATGTATGAGATAGGTAAGCCCTCTCCCATGCTACCATATGTACGTCCCTCCATTTTTTTTCAGGTAATGGAAAAAAAGGGGGGAAAAAGAACACACACACACAACACACACAACACACACACAACACACACACACAAAACACACACAACACACCCACAACAACAAACAGACAAAGCAGCGATGCGTCCATCATAAAATGGGCGATCTGGACGCAGGGTAACCTTTTCCCGTGCTCTCTTTTCAAGGTAATTTGACCGACAGCACAGGACAGAGAGAGAGAGAGTGAGAGAGAGAGAGAGAGAGAGAGGGAGAGAGAGAGAGAGAGAGAGAGAGAGAGAGAGAGAGAGAGAGAGAGAGAGAGAGAGAAAGAGAGAGAGAGAGAGAGAGAGAGAGAGAGAGAGAGAGAGAGAGAGAGAGAGAAAGAGAGAGAGAGAGATCGTAAATAAAGAGCTGTTGTCTGTTATGCCATTGCGTTTTCATCCATCACAGACCGTTAATGTTGTGTTTTATTATGACACTGGCGCGTATGGACACGCGCCTCTCTATGTTCTGGCCTAAAGCCACTGTCACGATGCCTTTGCCAGGCGTGTTAACAGAGACACTTAACAGAGCATTCAGTCCAGTGCTGGGCGAGCGGCCGAAAACAAACACAGAGACCTCTGCTGATGCGCATCATGCCTTACCATTTAATTGCTCCGTCAGAGACAAATAAAGTCGTATTGTATTGTATTGTATTGTATTGTATTGTATTGTGTTGTATTGTATTGTATTGTATTGTATTGTATTGTATTGTATTGTATTGTACTGTAAGTATCCAGTGATATTCGACTATTGAGTATTGACGGTTCTTGCTGAAGAGTTTGGCTGTGGTGATAAATGCTAAGCTTTCATCATTATCAGAAGGAGTAAACGCATATCAAGCGACCCAGCCACATTTCAAAATACTTTACTGGACTTTTTTGTTGTTGTTGGTTTTTTTACAGGGGTCTAATATCTAGAGTGATGATATGAATAACCTAATAA
Organism: Oncomelania hupensis; assembly: GCA_036898135.1. Classification (NCBI taxonomy): domain Eukaryota; kingdom Metazoa; phylum Mollusca; class Gastropoda; order Littorinimorpha; family Pomatiopsidae; genus Oncomelania; species Oncomelania hupensis. Next base: position 41,104,086 of record CM072515.1, on the reverse strand, counting down.
TCTCAGATGGCATTTATAATCCAGAAACCAGAATGTTAGATATTTGTCAGCAAAAATAAATACAGCACTGCTTTAAGCCGTGTGATTGGTGCAAGACTCAACGGCAGGTCAAACGGAAACCGACACACGCAGGCGCACGCGCGTACCTGCACCCACAATCTCTGTCTGTCTGCCTCTCTCTCTGTCTCTCTCTCTCTCTGAATAAACGAAACTGCACTAAGCTTCTTTAACAAATGTGTGACGTTTCAATGCAAAACATTGGGTATAAGGGACTCGAAGAAGCGTACTAGCTATATAATGCTACCTATCGTATCATATCCCGTAACTCGAAAGTCGTTAGGGCACCACAGATGATTGTTTAACCAGCGTACTCCATCTTTCTCTGTCCCCAGCAACCCTCATGGCTTCCTCAGTGTCAAGCCAGTCCATTCTCGAATGTGGTCCTTCCACATCTTTTTCTGTCTCCCTCTTCTTCTGCCTCATTGCACTGTGCCTTGCAGGATGATCTTTGCAAGGCCTGATGCTCTGGTGACGTGGCCATACCATCGGAGTTTCTGTTTCTTCACCACTGTGAGCATGTCATCGTGCTGTCCAATGGCTTGTGTGATGTCTGTCGGACTTCGTCTTTGGTGATGTGCTGGGTATAGGAAATGCCCTGAATTCTTCTGTAGCACCTCATCTTTATGCTTTATATCCTTCGTTTGTAGGTCCTTTGTGAGGGTCCATGTTTTGCAAGCGCATAGGAAGATGGAGATGACAAGGGAGCGCAGCAGCCTTACCTTGGAATGTAGACTGATGGTCTTGTCTTTCCAAATGGGTTTCAACCTTTTCAGGGCAGCAGTTGTTTGTGCGATCCTAGGTAGGACTTCCTGTCGGGACCCATTGTCTGATACAATGGCTCCTAAATATTTGAAGCTATATAATGCTACACTTACAACTATATTGCAAGCATGAATAAGTCTTCAATAACTATTATTTGTCGTGGATAGATGGCGGGTTGGTTCTGGGTAGCTCGATTAACAACCCAGGATAAATGGACCCCGGGAAGAGTGCAAGAGGTATGCATGCTCACTGCAGGTCAAGGGCACAATAACCATACTTATTTGTGGCTCTGGATGGTTCTCACTCCTGTGCCCTATCACACGATACCAAAAGCTGGTGCCATGGATATATCACTGAACGCCACCTTTCCAGTATAGAATACCAACTCTATGTAACATCACGCTACTAGCATCATCATGGTAGTACAGGGATCAGTCCTGTGCGTCGCCGTACCTATGCGTCAACGATTCTTTGCGTCATCATCTTCTATGTCGTGGGTGGCGATGCAATGCAAATTGCCATGTGTAGTCTTGTTTTTTTTTTTGCAGAGACAGGGACCATAATTTTAAATTGGGTGGGTGTCATATTGGTTGCAAATTCCAAACTCACTTTCTTTATAGTCAAATGGATACATAATGTAACGCATTTGGCGGAATCAAAGACAGAAAAACAAAGCCAGTAAAAAAGACACATAGAACGGCTACCACATGGCCAGCAACTGTCTGAGCGGCAATGGACCAATAAGAGACAAAGGGAACACGAAAGCAATATCACCCTTGCGCACCAGTCTTGAACCGGTATATGCCTTCGTTCACCGTGTCTATGAACACTCTACCCGTATATCATTCCACATCATTATACCTTTTGTTCACATCGTAAAACGACTACCGGTAATCCCGATGTCAGAGGGAAACGGCTACAGGTGAGACCAGTATCAGTGGTCAAAGAGGTGACAAATTCTGGGTGATCTAATCTATTGTCTCCGGACTAAGCTAACGGATTTTAGCTAGAGCTAGACTGACATCCAATGCCTTTTGGACACCCCACAAAACGAGCCAGCTGGAGTCTCTGGCATGGCATGTCATGGTGGAAGCACGATGAACGTAGTGCGAGAAAATGATTAGAAAATTTAGCGCGGTAAAAATGGCGAGTGTTAAAAGACCTATCATCCTCTACCAGAATGAAAGGCTTTTATCCTTCGGAGGCAAAATGTTTCGAAATTAATCAAAGACAACAAAAATAGTTTAGACGCTCCCTCTGTAGATCAAGCAATTTAAAAAATAATAAAAATTCATCTACAACTGGGTTTTGTTCACAAACATAATTAACATTTTCCCGCAAGCGTGCATCTTTTGGGCACAAAGTTCCCTCCAATACACGTGAAGGGGATGCAATGATAATTGCGGTTACAATTCATTCCAAAATAGGACATTGTATATTTACCGCCTAAATGAGGTACTTATCACATGAAAGTTGTAGTTGAATCAATGCAGAAAAAACTCAGAAAGTATATTTCGTCTGTAAACGACTACTTTTGAGAGGGAGTAGATCTTCTATAGTGTTTAGGCGCAAGGTGAAATTTGGTCGCTCAGAGCGACACTATCTTGCTGCAGGTCGTGAAATAACGGTCGTGTAACACAGCCATTTTCATGGGGTGCAACATAATTTCACCTAAAATACTGTCGCAGCGACCCTATTTAACGGGCAAACAAATTGTATGCTACGCTTTTCTTTTCTTCTTCTTCTTTTTCTTTTATTTCCTTCCTTCGATCCGTCAATTTCTTTCTTCATGTTTTCCTGCTAGCATGCGCGTTCTTTTATTTGTATCAGTCCATCTTTTTCTCTGTTAATTCCTCATTTTTAGTTCTTCTATTCCTTCATTTCTGCCATTTCTTTCTTCATAGTCCTCTGTACACACTGTCTAACTGAGACTAATCGAGGCATACGTTGGTCCCTCCGCTAGTACTAGTACATTAGTACCCTCGTCTCCTAACCTAAGCCTCGGCAGCGCGATGTGTGAGAAGCCAATCCTTCTGTGCAGCATACTGTCATAAACAGTAATGAAGTAAGTCAGGTGACGGCTAAGTACCGATCATGTGACAACCCATGTGAGCGTTTCTCAGAGACTGGATACAGCTCTGTTGCTCCAGACCATACAGCGAAGCAGAGACTCGTCGAGTACTTTTCACCAATGAGAAGCAAAACATAAAGCCACTCTGCTCCCCGTCAGGGTGCCGGGGGTTTCAGTATAAATAGTATTCCTGGAAATTTAGTGCTTTAAATTCCCACTGTCGGTGTCTTTCTCCTTTGTTCTTTCTCATTCCTACTCTGATCTATCAATCTACTATACTATCTTCTTCTTCGCCAGACCAGTCACCGACCTTTTTTCTTGAAAACTCTTCAGGGACAAAACTCTTCATTTGTGTGTGAGGTCTGTTGGATCAGCTTGGGAATATTGGACGCTTTCTGCCAGATGGTCACTGGGGCTTCCTATGATGTTATTATTTAGCAAGATAGGCATTTTATATGTATGTATTTTGTTGATATTTTATAATGACATTTGTATTCTATTTTGTTTTTGTAAATGGGGGTTCGATAAATTAGAGTAGTACTATAGCCTCAGCGTCCCGTGCGTGGGATGTCTTTATTGTAGAGTGACCGACTGGTGGAGTGCCTTCAGTGTTACCACTAGGGTTGTTTTGGCAGATCTTTTATGCGGATCAGGGGTGAGCCTCTTTCAGCGAAGTTGCGGTCTTGATTTTGTGGTTCTGATGCGCTGGATCCTGTAAGCAATGAATAACTAACTAACTAACGGCGCGTCTCAGCTGTGCAGTGTGCCTCAGAACTTACTGCGAGAACAGTGTACATTACATTACATGGTTATTGCTTTAGGTCCAGCGGACTCTTCCGAGCCAAATCAGTGTGCTGCACTTGAATAACAATCGTCATTGTGTATGTCCATGTCTTTGAGTGTTATATGTTCACTATGTCAATACATTACTTCTTAGTTGGTTGATTGAGAATAAAATGAGATCATAATGTGCACTCGACGTGTGTCGTAGTTTTGGTGTGACTGAGAAATAACTGTATAAAAGACTGACTTTTGCACAGTGTAGATTTCTGCAACCGCTCAAAGAGACCAAGCTATATTATATTCCAGATCTAAATTCGACTTGCGAGATAACGATGTGGGTTTTCTGCAACCGTGCAACACATTTTAATAATTCACGGTTCGGTGACATTCTGGGCCCCAGAGTCAAAGCCATATATCCCAGATCTACTTTCTTTAAGAACAAAGTGGGTTTGTGTCACCCCTCATTTAATGAGTTGGGTGCGAGTGGTTTATGGGAGTACTAGAGATACATTTTATAATATGCAGCAATTTTTCAACTATTCAGTATGTAAGTTAACTAATGCATAAGTTTTAAAATCTGTGATTGTCAGTGTTAGAATGATACGCAGAGTTTGATGATTTTATATTTTTTTTAAGATGCTTTATAACGTTTATAATTTTGGTGTAATATAATCTAATGTCTAACCCATGTGTGTGTGGATGTGTGTGTGTGGGTGTGTGTGTTTGTGGGCAGGTGTTTTATTTATTTATGTTGAAGTGCAATAAGGACATGTAGTGTGATATGTATTTTAAGTTTTACAACGTGTCGGATATGTTCTTGTTAATATGTACGTAAGCGTGATTACACGTAAATGTTTACATGTTTATAGTACTGTTACATTTTATTACCTTTTGCTGACAGCAAATCCATGTTAGAATTTCTCCTTGGAGATAATAAAGTTTTCTGAATCTGAATCTGAATCTGAATGCAATAGGGATAGGTCTTCTTCTTTTTCTTCTTCTTCTTCTTCTTACTATTATGTCCATTTGTCACGCTCGACAATTACTGATAGGCAAGAGTGGGATGAGTGTGTGGGGAAGGTGTATTATTTTGTATTGCTGCGCTGTGGGTTCCTTCACTTTCATAGTATATTCTATCTCAACAAGATTATTTTACAGAAAGACCTATATTTTCGCGAAGGACGTTTAAACAGATGACTATGGAGTCATAGGTCTTGAGGGATCGGTTGATGATACGGTTGTTACCTTATGTCTAGAGGACCACATGCAAGATGCAATTTATCGTGACATCCAACACGGCTACAAAATGAAAGAGCAATAGGATAAAGAAACAAATAGGCTACAATTCATTGGAAACTGTGTGGGGACAATAAATAAGTCTTGATTGTTGAGTAAGGTTAGAAAGAAGGAAAGAGGGGATGGAAGGAAAAAAGACTGTAATGAGTGTGAAACTGTGTGTGAATCTTTTCACCAGTACAGACTTGAATCGTATAATATAATATAATATAATATAATATAATATAATATAATATAATATAATATAATATAATATAATATAATATAATATAATATAATATAATATAATATAATATAATACAGTACAGTACAGTATAGTATAGTACAGTACAGTACAGTACAGTCCAGTACAGTATAGAATCGTATCGTATCGTATCGTATCGTATCATATCATATATCATATCATATATCATATCATATATCATATCATATAGTTTCCGATGGCGCTGTTATAGTGCAGTCCTCCATAACAGCGCCATTGGAAACTTGTTCAGAACAACAATCGGTGTTCGTCAAGGATGTCTACTCTCTCCAACACTCTTCAACATCTTCCTAGAGCGCATCATGTCAGATGCCCTTGCAGATCACGAAAACACAGTAAGCATAGGGGGTAGAGCAATCTCCAACCTTCGTTTTGCGGATGACATTGATGGACTGGCTGGAGAGGAGCAAGAACTTAAACAACTGGTACAGAGGCTTGACACCACCTCCAGAACCTATGGAATGGAAATAAGTGCAGAGGAGAGACCAAAATGATGACCAATAACACCAATGGCATCAACATGGACATAAAAGTCCAAAGCCAATCCTTCAATACAGTGCATAGCTTCAAATATTTAGGAGCCATTGTATCAGGCAATGGGTCCCGACAGGAAGGCCTCTCCAGAATCGCACAAACAACTGCTGCCCTGGAAAGGTTGAAGCCCATTTGGAAAGACAAGACCATCAGTCTACATTCCAAGGTAAGGCTGCTGCTCTCCCTTGTCATCTCCATTTTCCTATACGCTTGCGAAACATGGACTCTCACAGCAGATCTACAACGAAGAATACAAAGCACGGAGATGAGGGGCTAAATAAGACTTCTGGGCATTTCCTATACCCAGCAAATCACCAAAGACGAAGTCCGACAGACCATCACAAAAGCCATTGGACAACACGATGACCTGCTCACAGTGGTAACGAAACGAAACTCCGATGGTATGGCCACGTCACCAGAGCATCAGGACTTGCAAAACCCATCCTGCAAGGCACGGTGCAAGGAGGTAGAAGAAGAGGGAGACCAAAAAAGAGGTGGGAGGACAACATTCGAGAATGGACTGGCTTGACATTGAGCGAAGCCATGAGGGCTGCTGAGGACAGCAGATAGAAAGAAAGAAACAGAAAGACATAACAAAGAAACATAGAAAGAGAGAACAGACCGAAAGAATAAAAAGAACAAACAAAGGATAGAAAGAAAGAAAGAAAGAAAGAAAGAAAGAAAGAAAGAAAGAAAGAAAGAAAGAGAAAGAAAGAAAGAAAGAAGAACAGAAAGAAAAAGGAAAGAAAAGAAGGAAGGCAAACAGAAAAGAAAACAGAGAAAGAAACAAGAAGAATTTTTTTTAAAGCGAAACAAACAAATAAAAGAGAGAGAAAGAGAAGGCACGAACAGAAAAAACAAAACAAAGTAAACAAAACAAACGAAAAAGAAAACAAAATGAACAAAAAGAAAAGAAACGAAAAACACGAAAGAGCAAACAGAGAAGAAAGGAAAGAAAGATAAAAAATAAAATTAAAAAAAAAACAGATTCTAAGTCAAGTAAAAACTAAGCAATGGCCTCACGCCGATGCCGGCTGCTTTGTTCAGCGTTTAATTAAATTCCCTAAACGTTACTGTGCTACCTGATACCCAGGTCCAAAGTATGAACGTGAATATAAACTTTCAGGAGATAACCATCCTCTCATTATACAACGGAAAGAGCCAAGCACGTCATCTTATTAAAATGAAGCTGAAGCAATTTGTTTTCAAACATTTACACTGAATAGTAACTATGATCATAGAAGGGTTTATTAACCACACTGTTGCGATGAACTGAAAGCTCTCTCCAATAAGTGAATAAGATTTTAAATATGGTGAGGGAGAGATTGTGGCTTATGCAGTCAGTAATGTAAATTACTCTAGACTATCGAGGCTAAGTCTGACTTACGGTGGACACTCTCGTGAACTACCCCAAGGACGTTTTGCATAAGGAGCTAAATCACGAACGCTTACAACAGATAATCCAATTTTCGCAAAATCAGACACACACACCCCAAAAAAAGTACGACTATAAACGTCAATGGTCATTAGCGTGAATGAGACATTTTATAATTTCGCATTCTGATCATGCAAACGAAAATACTCGCCTTAAATAAAAGCATAGAGCAATCAGATAATCTTTTCTTTTTTTTTTTATTTAAATAAAAAGTACATTACAAGCAGACCATCCTCCTGCTCCTGATAGAAAGGAAGGAGTAGCGTCGGCTAACAGCAACAGATCCTCCATGGACCAGCGACCGATTTTTTAAAAAGACAAATGCTATTTTCTCAATAATCCTTTACATGTACAGTGGGCGATTACCACCACACGGGACAAAGACGTCAATTTATGCGCGCACGTGTGCGCTTCATCGACGTGCGAAACACAACATCTACGCGGTGCATGAAAGCGACGAAAAAAAAGAAGAAGAAGAACAAGTAGAAGGGGAAGGAGAAGAAGAAGAAGAAGAAGAAGAAGAAGAAGAAGAAGAAGAAGATACAATATAATACAACATTATTACTCCAAAAAGGAACTAAAGAAAATAAAAAGAAGGATGAGGAAGAGGAGGAGGAGGAGTATGACAGAGCAGGAGGAGGAGAGTAAAGAGACTTCCAGTGCAAAATCACATTATGTTACATGCAACATATCAAGGACCATGACAGGATACTTCACAGTACAAAATGGTAAAATTAAGCGAAATTACATGAAGAATCTCAAAACACAAATAACAGAGAAGGGTCTAAAACAATTAATAAACTCATCGTTCTTACATACAGCGCACTTACCATTTTAAAGAACTGCTCAAGGTGTGCTTTTCCAATGTCATGATCCAATCCACGCCACCCAAGGAGCGCCCTTGCTCCAAACCTGCCCGCACAATACCAAGTTTTACACTCAATGAACATGAACATTGGAATGTTCGATGCAGGATAATACAATACACTACAATGCAATACAATACAAAATACAATTCAAATACAATACCACGCAACACAATACAGCAAAACACAATACAGCACGATATAGTACTATGCAATAATAATAATAATAAAAAAAAAAAAAAAAGGTAAAGGTAGTCCCATAGCCTTGTGGCCGTAGGGGAGCGTGATGTTGGAGATCACACTTATCTTGGGCCAGCGTAATGAGGGTGATGCCCAACTCTCTCCCTCGCTGCTTT
>CM072515.1:41083161-41093161 GCA_036898135.1 Oncomelania hupensis | reverse complement strand
GGTATACCACCTAAGAAACTTAGGCTAAGCAGCTTTATTAAATATAATAAATAAATGAAAAACCAAAAAGAACCGTCTCTATAAGAGTTGTTGCGATAACAAAACACTCCACTGAGAGACTTTGCATTTTCTGCGGTTGAACGGTGCAGCCCTATGTTGTTGTTTTTTTCTAAAAAGACCGACCTCACTCAGCGGAAAATAATGTCACGTGTCTTAGCGGTAGAAGACCAACGAGCTGCTGCAGGTAAGCCTTTTTCATTTAAGGTATGTTTAAGGATGGAAGGTCAGGAAACTCTTCATTGAGAGACTGCAGGTTGTTAAGCAAAAAACGGTGTCTTTCCGAGGGAGTCAGAATGAAAGATGAAAGAAACAAGACAAAGCACGAACAAAATAGTCGTCAAGGAAATCACTTTCGCAATCAAATGAATACTGTTACATACATTAAAATGTATGTTTAAAAAACATGCAGCTTAGTAAATTGTGCAATATCACGCCCTATCAAGACCTAAAGAGACAAAACATTCCAACAACAAGTTTTTCTTAAAAACGTGAAAAATAAATGTAAATCGCTTGCGTAGTTTGAAAGCTTAGAGGATCAAGGCAAAGCTCCGAAAGCTTCCAACGTATTTCCCAATCCCAACTCCAACTTTGGGTCTTCTTTTTCTTCTTCTAGTACCTGTAATATACTCATTTTCAACTGAATACGCGAATAAAACAGCAACAACTGCCCGTCGCTTTTAACGATCTCCATAAAATCGCAACAACGCGGCTTTGAAATCCGATGTTTTTCGCCCCCCGCCCTACATCTGTAACATGTCCTGGAGTTTGTTTGTAAAACCTCCTACACCGTATGTTCCTACGTACAGAGAACATTCATAGCAAGCGGTCTTAGTTCTTGAAAGACCTTGTTAATACTTGAGTAGGACCACCCAGACCAAAGACCGTGCATAGGACCAGGGGCAGAACAGACACCGGAGCCTTATAGTTATACTATGCATACCTGGCTCACAGGCTCCCTGTGCAATCAGTGCATGTAAGACAGGAAGCAAAATGGGCCACGGAAATATTAATTATAGCTAAGCACACGCAAACACGCGCATTCACCCACACCCACACCCACCCACGTACACACATACACACAAATACACACACGCAATTCCCGTCCTTCGACGGGGCACAAACAACAATCATCAGCGTGGCAGATTTAACTGCAATCCAAGCTCTCCCACATCCCAGCGTTAACCCACTGCCGACGTGGTAGGCCCGACAGAGCAATCGTAAAAGCATGTTTATGCTCGCCTAATCGTTTTCAATCGGCAAGGTACACCACACAACAACACGGACAAAAAAAGATCAGCTTTACGTCCAACCACTGGCAGACGCTGCGAATGCAGCCAATCAACGCGTCAACATCACGTAAAACCTCTCGGTGCTCATTTTCATGTTAAGCGATCGCTGATCGTTCAAACAATCGGTTACAGGTATATGCGCAGGTCTTAACGATGGGATCCTGAAAGTCCTTTGATGAATATAAAATGGGGTGGTCAACGATGAATAATGCCTTCAACAATGAGGAAGAGTGTTAATGGAAAGTGAAGCCCTTACCTATACGCGTCAGTGTTCAAGACTGTGATCATTGAGGAGTGTAATTCAGCTGATCTACACATTGAATTGATCGCTTTTTTACTTGTATTTGAAGTGAGTAGTGGGTACTGTGCAACAATTACAAGGTAACAGTAAAGAAAGAAAGAAAGAAAGAAAGATCCACCGCAGAATCACCTCAACCAACACCGCAAACAACGGCAACAACAACAACCACAACAACAACAACAGACGAGGGCAACAGCAACCTAAGTACACAGAACGAGAAATCAGCTTATTTGAGAACTCTTGAATTCCATTTTCATTTCAGACATTAAAAAAATTAAAAAAAGAATGCTACATACTTATAGACGCGTGTTTTCTGGTTCAGTTAAGCCTAGGTTTGACGACGAACCTTTTGATTGCAATCAAATTGATTGTGAATATTTGCGAGTCATGATTTGAATGGGATGATTTACGATGAGAGTCGTCAGTAGTCACACTAAAACGTTTGATTTAGGTAAACATGCGCCCAGTCACTGTGAATAAACAAAAGCTCACGAATTGTTACCCTTGCTGCGTCGAAAGTCAAACTGTATGAAAAGCAGCGACGATTATTTTTTTTGTATTAACGGTAGCATATGATTTGCTAAGTTCAGAAAAAAGACGATATACCATAAACATTCATGTGACTGTATCATCTCTATTACTTCACTGGTATTTTTCACACTCAACATTCCTAGCGGGCTGGTCTTAGAATTATTAGGCATTTTCGCAAGATCACGTGATCAAAGCAGCGCGTTTCACTATAGTTCCCAGGCTGAATGACTCGCAATAAGTTCGTTGAAATTAGGGCATGTTCCAAACATGGAAAATCATCGCAAATCACGCTGCGAACTGATTTGACTGAGATGATTCGGTGATAGTCTCACGAAATCAGGGACTCAAGTCATAACTGTCTCTATGATTGCAATCAAAACGCTCGTCGTCAGACCTAGTCTTTAGGTGCAAGGCAGCAGCTTCGGTGGCACAAAGTGCGAAACTGAAAGCGATACCTGTAAATAATATAATCCGCACTTCACACCGGCTCTAATCGCGGCAAGAAATTTAAATTAATCTGCGATGAAAGCTACACAAATCCCAAAGCGGACAGACGGAACTTGAGAACTGTAACCTACAAGTCATTCAGATAACCGGACATATAGTCAACGTAGCCTAAATGGTTTAACTGTTAACGTAACTAAATTCATTTTGGGCGAAAAAAAAACCACAACCCTGCTATCTAACTAAAGACTTGTGGATTCAAGCTGGTTCGTGGAGGAATCCAAATCATCTGGAATATTACAGTAATCTACATCTGGGCTTCAGAGTTAACATAAAACTGTGCTAATCTAATAATCTACGATGAAATCTAAAAATCCTGGGGAGTTTAAGAACTGTACATATTAAATTATCCGGACCATTTCGAAAGATTACTCAAGGTCTGGGTTAAGTTGGTGTTAATCTGCTCTGAAAGGTACAGGTTCTAGGGGTACTTGGTTTTGCATTCGTCAGACTGATATAGGATGCTAGTCATTTTCAAACCCCATGTCAAATTGATTTTTTTTAAATAATGATGTCAAATGTTGTCAGCTGAATAATTCCTCCCCAATAACCAAATAATTCCATAACCGCAAGAAATGAAGTCGACGACGATGACGACGACGATGAGGAGGAAGAGGAGGAGGAGGATGGTGGCCGCCGCCGCTGCAACAGCAAGTCTCGGGATTAGTTTCCTAATATGAGGACGAATGCACACGCTATTGCAGCGGACCACTAAATCGCCCTCCTGATGCCCCCAATAACCTGTCCACATTAGTGTGCTAAAATCAGGATCAAACCTAAAACTCCCTAGAAGAACGCTTGAGCGTGGACCGCGTCCTGCTGTATTCCACAAAGATCCAGCGTGCACAAAATAGTGGCTGACGTCAGGATCCAAACCCAAGTCGCCCAAGACGCAAGAGTCTATCGTACCCCGTAAGACCATTTAGCCACCGTAAAAAAAAAAATCAACAGCCATGCTGTAGCGTAGGAGTGAAACGTGGACAATTTGACACCTTAGGATACCCAGGGTAGCTTGCAGTAACCGTCTTGCTGACGCCTTTACTGCGTGCATTTAATCCTGGCTTGTGTCTGACGTGCAACAGAAGCCGTACAGAGGGACAAGACACCAAGGTCGCCGCGTAACACGAGCTGCACGGGGCAATGCTGGAGTATCAGCGATGAGTTTCACTACGCTCTTTAGTAGCAAAGCGTTTTGCGTTCCAATTTTCCGATAGTGGTGGTCTGGTGGTATGTGAAAAGAGGTTTTCTTAAGTGAGGCCTACTAATCAGTGAGGAGTTGATGTGCTGCGGATCTCGGGAATGGGAAGGTTGTTGTCCTCTAATGTTTTGGCAGAGATAGTCTGTCTGATGACTCGGAGCTTCCAGTGAGTCCGTCTTGCGAGGTGTTGCTAATATTGCTGGAACACCTGGAGATGTTCCCAGAATAACGCCTAAGCGCTCTGCTGGGTGTTCTGAGTGCTCATGGTTAAAGGATTTTCCAAAACAAGAGACTCCGTTTTGTTGGGGTTTTTTCAGTTCATCTGGCACGCTCTTCCAATCTTAGTTTTGAAGATCTCGTCCAGAATCTGCTATATCATAACATGTCCAGATGGATCCAAGAATACTTGCCATGTGAGTCGGTGATCCCAGGTTCAAATCCAGGAAATAGATCAGCAGCACAAAAGCATCCCAAACCATGTTCAGAGTGCATGTCACTCTGTTATTAGTGCCTTTTATTCATGCCTTAATTTGGTTGCAGGCCAAGACTAAGCGATGGAGCCAGCGAGCATTCAAATACATCGCACCCACTTTGTGGAATATCCTTTCTGAGAGTGTCAAGGAGTCGTGAACCATAGAATCCTTTAGATGTAGTTTGAAAACACAATACTTCTGATTTTTGCCCTGTCTTCAACTATCCGCCGGGTCTGATGCAGCACTGTGTGTATGGGTGTGTGTGTGTGTGCGGGTGGGTGTGCGTGTGTGTATGTGTGTGTGTGTGTGTGATATTATTATGATAACTTTTTTTGACTTAATTGTTTTTCTTCTCCATTTGATCATTTTTTTCCATTTGAGTTTTCCTGTTTATTCCTCTTATTCAAGTACCCATTTCTTGTCTTAAAATTATTTTTGTTCTCAAACCCTTGTAATATCCATTTTATCCACACTTTCCCTTTCCCCAAAAGCGCTGTGACAGTTTTTATGCGCTGAATACGTTGTCATTCATTTATTCATTCATGCTATTTATATAACACTGTACATATTTTAATGTCGCAATAATTTCATTTCTTAACAGTTTGATTGCTGGGGTGTCTGAGAATATTAATGTGAATGAATGTGGATGTTATAGCCGATGTTTTGTTCATCGACCATGATACAGTCCTTGTCCTGTTTCATGTTCATGTTTTGTTGCCCACAACGGCACAAGTCAAATTTCCGTGAACATTTTGAGAAGATTTAAGACGGCTGCGCATGAGCCAGACCTAGGTTGTTCTTGCTCGTCGGCTTTCAAATCTATTAAGCTCTAGCAGTTAAAGTAACGCGCCGACGTGATGAAGTGTGGCATAATAGGGCCAGAAGGTGTGTACGGTCTGCTTAGTTTATGGCTGTGGAGTTCAGGTGTCTGGCAGTCGCATGCACCTTTAACTGCGGCAAGAAGGCGCTCGGATTACGACAGTGAACAACGCATGCATTCTAGATTTCTACTTTCTTCATGCATTCTTAACCTGCCGCACGCCAACAAGAAGCAAACCTCCTCTTCCTCTTTGTAAATGGTTTGTCAGTCGCTGGTGTTCCCGTGGTGCAGTTTTGGGGGTTTGTGAGGTCAATGAAAACGTATAGAACTGGGGTGGTGGACTAAATGGAGTGAAGAAAGAACATCCAGATGTAATACTAGGGCAGAGCGTAGGAAGAATGGGGTAGGAAAGAAACATCATCAGTTGATCCACTCCGACAATCAGAAAACAGTTTAAAAGCGACACCCGAACTAAACACGGAGTAGTGCCACACTCGATCCAAAGTGCTATAGTATCCATACATCCGATCTTCCTGGGTGCGAACTAGGTTTGTTAGCAGGCTCGCCCCTTCAGCCTTAAACAGACAGACGGTGGGTCACAAAGGGTTAAACACGTAATTAAGGGTATGCAGCCTGCGAGAGCGGGGCGAAGGGGAGGTTGGGGGTTTACCCACAAGTGATCTTCAATAAAAACTGTCAGGCTGGGTCTTCAACGTCTTGCCAAGCGCTCGTCTTCTTCGTCTTAAACGTTGACGTTGCACTTCTTTACGCCAGGAGAAGAGGACTGGAAGACGGGAAGAGTAGACGAGAGTTGGGGATGATGTCATCACGCACATGCGTAACGCTTACAAACACACCCACATTCACGCTCGCGCACACACAGAACAGGCTGTATACACGATAAGGCATGCGTGAGCGCGCAAGAAACACGCACACACACGCACACACACACGCACATACACACACACACACTTGTTTGTATACCTTAACGTTATCAACTCTCTCTTTCTCTCTCACTCTCCCTCTCCCTTTCTCTCTCCTGCTGTTTTCTAATACGTATAGTTTATAAACCAAGATCTAATTTTTATATAAACGTGGTCATTTATCCAGTAGTTATATGTGTCTATTATTAATCATCAGCCCAATTGTTCATAATAGTACGTAGTAAGCTTACGGAATGTTAGTATAGAAAAGGTAGTATGGAATGGGAGTAGATTGTGAATTATGTGATTCTGACTGCTTGATATGAAATTTTAGTTCAATTTCGTTTTCCAATGTCCAAAAGCATTTTTTAAAATGTCTTTATGTCTCATTTCGCTCGTTCCCTGCAATTTGTACTGGCGTGCGTGCAAGTGTGTGTATGTATGTGTGTGTGTGTGTGGGTGTGGGTGGGTGTGTGTGTGGGTGTGTGTGTGTGTGTGTGTGGGTGTGTGTGTGTGTGTCTGTCTGTCTGTCTTTGTGTCTGTTTTGTCAACCACCAACTCCTCGTTCCCTACACCCACCTAACACGCGAGAAAGAGATTGTTTCCTATAATTAGTAGCAGAGTGGGAGCGTTCCCTGTCATTTAAGGTATGAATACTGTGTACGCCTTTTTCTACCAGGGGTCCTGTTGAACAAAAACCGTTAATTACCTCCCCTAAAGCTGTTGGGCAAAACGCTCTCAGGCCTAAAGTTTGCAACAACTGGAATATCATCTCCGCTTTCTTCCTGATTTGAATTCTAAATACAAGCTGGTGGGCTATGACTAGTTAAAGCGATAGACAATGAATTATGTAAGCAGCAGAAACAAAAAATCTGCAAACTATTGTCAAGTTTGCCACAACTTACGATACTTTGTTTTCGAGTTGTTTCAAGCACCTTGAGCAGCCCTTTGTGCTAGGATGCGTGCTGTGTACAAACAATTATCTTTAGAACTAAACAACCTAAACTTCTGGGATCAGTGGTGGCGGTGAATCCTTCCGCCTCTGGTAAAGAGGATGACAAACACGACTCCCAACAAACGAGAGTTCGCCCAGGGGAGGCAATTTCCAGGTCTCTAATTACGGTACAAAAGGGGAGAGACAGGTTGGGCCCACCCCTTGGGTTTGGGTTTCGGGTTCTTGGCTTTGGGTTCGCTCTGCTGCTCCGTCGTCTCCGATAAAGCTTCATATCGGCCCCGTGCTCCCCCACAGGCGGTGGCTACCCGCAACTCAACCTTTCCCGTGGCAGAGTGACTAAGCTCACCTTAGACGCGTCCGCTATGCGAGGGGGAAAATGTGTAAGCAAAAATCTTGTAAATGGAGCTGGGGAAAGGGTTTTCCATTAGTGTTTTGTTCCGTTGTCTCATCGTAATGTCAGCTTTACCATCAGGTCAAACCACAAGCACCGGTGGCTCGGTAGCATAGGTACATGCTAGAAAACGTTCCACTTTAAAGCAACGTCGTGCAAAGTTAGTGCTTGAATGGGTAGGTCTAACCGAAGTTGGATTCTGCAAACCACCTCCCTCCCCGATCTTTAGGCTTGAACTCTAGCCGCCCAAGAGGCATATTTGCTACACTAGTAGGTCGATCGCTGCTCCTCCCCTCTCCACCTCCCCCCTCCCCCCCCAAAAAAAAAACCACAAAAAACCCCACAATGCATTTTTAAAAAAAGGTCTTTTGCGCATTAATAAAATTCTCTTAGGGTTTGGTGAAAGTGCATCTTTTTATCTTGAGAGAGAGGTTATTAGAACAGAAAGCTGTACAAAATTGGATATTATTTTAAAAACAAACATTAAAAAAAATATTTAACACAAACTACTTTAATCGCGTCACTTTGTTTTTTGTTTGCAGTTGTACTAACAAAGCTGCACTACCATTCTTTTAAACTTATACAAACGCAGAAAATCCCCATGTAATGTTTATGGGGACACTAAATGACTCTGTATTCTGTACATTCAGCAAAAGTAATTAATTAAACATTCTATTTGGCGGAGTCCAGAGATCTAATGAACTACCACTGCCGTGTCGGGATAGCTGACAGCTGTCGCCAAAACGGGTGGGCTACCCGTTTCACAGAGTCAGACACTGGAACCAACCTCCCTAAGCTGAAAAGAGTTAGATGGGAGGGGGGGGGTGGGCAGGGAAGGAATGATGACATAGCTTACACCACCCGAACGTGCATGCACTACTTGATCCACAGTACTGCTGATGGGTCTAATTAATAGGGGAGGAGGGAGGTGGAGGGAAGGAGATAGGAAGATGACAGCCTACACATCACTCAAAAGGTGCACGCATGTTATAAGTTGGTGCGCACTAGTGCCGAAGTTGATTAAGTTGTGTATGCAGCTGAAGAACAACGCGTTGTTTGTTGTTGAGCACGAACACACTAACTCTCTCTCTTACCTTCACACACACACAAACACACACACACAAACACGTGCATGCATGTATCAGAGAGGGAGAGAGAGACAGAGGAATGCTTACCTACAAAGTTAGTTGCTATCTTTAAAACTAAAAACCGAACGACATTTTGTTTTTTTTAGACAAAACAGAACAACAACCATTTTGCCATGGTAATTCCCGTGGGAGAATGTAAACTTGCAATCGACAATAATAGTACGTGAAAAGATCAACCTGTCAGATACTATAAAAACACAGATCAAAAGAACTGGGAGAACTTAGATAGGTGTGACACAGAGGAACAGCCTACAGCGACGAAGATGGTCTTAGCGTCATCCTCAAATACGCTTAAGACCCTATTGCTCCCGTCAGTTATCGCTAATACTGATCAGTGATGGAGAGATTCAGTTCCTGTCCCCCAAATATTGTTCATAGGTACACGTCAGGGAGTGGCTTTATCCCCAAATTCCCTTAGGCACGATAAACCTGCAAAAAGAATAGGATGAATACTACAGACGTTCTCTGTCAACATTGTGGATTTACGTTAGTACGCGGGCCTCTTCTAATTGATGTTGTGAGGCCCCTATCTTCTCCTATCCTATCCCGTAACTCCGAGGTCGTTGGGGCACCACAGATGATCGTTTAACCAGCATACTCCATCTTTATGTGTCCTCAGCAACCCTCATGGTTTCGCTCAATGTCAAGCCAATCCATTCTTGAATGTTGTCCTCCCACCTCTTGTTCGGTTTCCCTCTTCTTCTACCTCCTTGCACTGTGCCTTGCAGGATGGTCTTTGCAAGGCCTGATGATCTGGTGACGTGGCCATACCATCGGAGTTTCCGTTTTTTTCACCACTGTGAGCAGGTCATCGTGTTGTCCAATCGCTTGTGTGATGGTTTGTCGGACGTCGTCGTTGGTGATGTGCTGGGAATAATAAATGCCCAGAAGTCTTCTGTAGCCCTCATCTCCATGCTTTGTATTCTTCGTTGTAGATCTGCTGTGAGGGTCCATGTTTTGCAAGCGTATAGGAAGATGGAGATGACAAGGGAGCGCCCTTCCAGAATCATTTAAAAAAAAAAAAAGTTAATTATAGGTTATAGTCACACGAAACCGGGAGCGTATTAGCGACTCGACTACTAATCACATTATTCTGAAACAAACGAACTGGTTGGTGCTAAGGAAAAAATATTATGGTCACAAGCTGGCTGGCTGGCCAATCCGTGATTCGAACCAGGGACCTTTCGGTTACAAGTAAGCCTCTCTACCAACTGAGCTACCCGGCCGCAGAGAATCATCAGTGGGTAGATTTACGTCCCCGGACACAGTGCGTATACGGGACAACTGAGAGAATCATTGCGTCTCCTAGGGCTTATATCGGGGTGGCCCGGTAGCTCAGTTGACAGTGAGCTGGTTTGCTATACCAAAGGTCGTGGGTTCGAACCCCGCATGGGACGAACTGACGTG
>CM072515.1:41073161-41078161 GCA_036898135.1 Oncomelania hupensis | reverse complement strand
CACTTATCTTGGGCCAGCGTAATGAGGGTGATGCCCAACTCTCTCCCTCGCTGCTTTACCTTCCCCACCCTCAAGAGAGTAGGTACTCAATCACAGTTGAGTCAACTGGGGGCGTTGTTGTTTGTCGCTTCACACCTTAGCGGTCACCCATCCAAGTGCTAACCGCACCGGACGGTGCTTCACTTTCGACACAGTAGCGAGTGCTCCAACCACTGCACTATCCGACACCCCTGTTTGACATGACCATATAGGCCTACGTACCCTTTAACATCACGATTGAAAATACACATGTATCTACACATGTATCTACACATCCTCTATCCTCTAAATCTGGCTCAAACTGCGCATGCACAGTACAATTTCTCTGCTTTCGGTGATCAAAACTGCAAAGCAAACAAAAAAATACTGTTGCATTTGATCGGTTCGCAATGTGGCCCCATCTTTATAACTTCAAAATCTGGAGATTGCTTGACAGTCGTACTGGCAATTTCCACCACATTGTAGCATAATAATTATCGGTCTTACATATAGACTTTTTTTCATACAGGAAGTATACACACCCCACAATTCCTTTACAGCTTTTAACAAAATGCATGCATTGAGAACGTTTTGTTCTGGTGCCTTTGATCTTTTTTGCATTTTTATCTCTGTCTTGTCTTTTAGAAGAAGAAGAACGACTAAGAAGAACACGCATAAGTACATAAAAACATAAGAATGGATAGTCTCGAAAGATTAAGACATACAGTTCCGTGTATCATCCTTCTTCGTTCGTTTTTTTCCGGGAGGAGTTGACATGGATCGTCCCCTTCTATTCTGTGCACCTTGACACTTTTGCCTTTTCTTGTCCGCCAGATCATCTATCTGCTACGATGACCTATTCTGTCTTTTCACTACATGGATTAGTTCCGCGTCGAGGATTTTCTTTGGGCTCTTTCTCTGTTGATCCTGGACCCCCTCCATGGCCTGTGCGAGGCCGCTCGGCCGTCCTGTGTGTGCTGTTTTTGATTCATACTCTGCAAGTCAACTTCCTATTTCTTTGTGTTGATTTGCCTCAGGATCGACAGTCACCTTAACCAGTTCTTCCCATTTTCTGTTTAGCGGTATAGACTATTTTCAAATAAAAGTTCATGTTTGTATTTTTTGTAAACACGTGTATTTATAACCAACTTAACCCTTTCCGTTGGTGCTGAACGACTGCATTTTGAAAATACCTCATGCCAAGCTAGTGACCCAGCTAATGCTATACTAGATAGCAAAATGTTCACCCGCCCGTTCACAACTTTCAAAGATAATGAAACTGCAGTTTGTCTGCGCAGGATTAGAGACAGTACGCTACTACGGGCACTCGACCACAATATCGTACGTAAATTATAAACTGCTGAGGAATGATTGAAAATAAAAGGTCGTCCGTCTTGCGTGGGGAGCTGCATATTTTAAGTCGACCGAGCAAATGTTAACTACAATTTGGCGATCGGGCGAGTTGCTTAATTAATACCTCACCACTGCCCTAACCGGTTCCTGCTTTCTTGGGCTCGCTCTGGCCTCATGTGATGTTTCATGAATGCATTTATACTTTAGCTAGGTTAATTTGTGAGCTCAGTGGTTAGTTCTTGTGTCCTCCTCTCCCCCTTCTCAAGCCCCGGCAAGACCAGACACGGCATGTACACCGAGGACCAGCGTGGCATTGAGCCCAACGGACACCTACAGACATTCCAGTGCATGGCAGCTAGCGCCCGCTCTGACAGTCAGACACAAACGCCGAGAGAAGAAGAAGAGGAGGAAGAAGAAGAAGAAGAAGAAGAAGAAGAAGAAGAAGAAGAAGAAGAAGAAGAAGAAGAAGAAGAAGAAGAAGAAGAAGAAGAAGAAGAAGAAGTAGAAGAAGAAGAAGAAGAAAGAAAGAAAGAAAGAAAGAAAGAAAGAAAGAAAGAAAGAAAGAAAGAAAGAAAGAAAGAAAAAGAAAGAAAGAAAGAAAGAAGAAGAAGAAGAAGAAGAAGAAGAAGAAGAAGAAGAAGAAGAAGAAGAAGAAGAAGAAGAAGAAGAAGAAGAAGAACAACAACAACAACAACAACAACAACAACAACAACAAGAGCTGCTCCAACAGCCATCACTATTGCCACCACCAACCACTACCACCACCACCACCACTACCCCCATCAACATCTTCACCATCGCCACAACAACAGACTGTTCAGCTCAGCGGCAGCAACGTTAGAATGGGATCGTGAGCGCGTGGTTCGAGAAAGAAAGAAAGAAAAAAAAGAAGAAGAGGAAGAAGGTGAAGAAGACACAATATTTTGGAATCCTATCCGTAACTCGAAGGTCGTTTGGACACCATAGATGACGCCAAGAGCCGAATCAATGCTTCCTGAACGTCTGGAACCATCTACACCGTTTACATACGTTACTGCTGGATGGATTGTTTTGGACCTGTTCATGTCAAGGATGGACGTAGAGAAGTGAAGAGGTACGGGCTGATCGTGACGTGTCTTGCTTCCAGGGCGATGCACATCGAAGCCTTAGACGACATGTCAAGCGACTCCTTTATAAACGCCTTACGTATTGCGGCATGCATAGCTCAGTGGTCGGAGCGCACGACTTGTGTGAGTGCGTCTTGGGCGACGTGGGTTCGAATCCTGACTTCAGCAAACTATTGTGTAATTGCTGGATAGTACGGGCCAACGCTTTGAGAAGCTCTCTGAGCTTGTAAGTGCGCTATATAAGAGAAATCTTTCTTTCTTTTTCTTTTTCTGGACCACTGTGAGCATGTCATCGTGTTGTCCAATGTCTTGTGTGATGGTCTGTCGGACTTCATCGTGATGTGCTGGGTATAGGAAATGCTCAGAAGTCTTCTGTAGCACCTCATCTTTGAAACAGAACAACAACGAATTTCCGTCTTGGTACCTTTAAGAAGATGTTTCGATATTAATTCATTGCGAAATTACTCACCAAAAGACAAAACAAACGTGGGAAATTAAATGTTAAATGTTAAGCTGTTTTCTTCTCCTTCTTTTTCTTTTTACTTCTTCTGCGGGTAATAACTAATGATGGTTATTAAGTTTGCAAGGTTCATATCCCCTACCATAAGATGTCATCATAACTTAATTCTGAACCCCCACCCCCACCCCCACCCCC
This sequence comes from Oncomelania hupensis, assembly GCA_036898135.1. Classification (NCBI taxonomy): domain Eukaryota; kingdom Metazoa; phylum Mollusca; class Gastropoda; order Littorinimorpha; family Pomatiopsidae; genus Oncomelania; species Oncomelania hupensis. The sequence goes on along the minus strand of CM072515.1, from coordinate 41,075,029 downwards.
ATTCCCCACAAATATTAAGACTCGAGATCATCATTACAGCGTGCAACTCTAAACCTTCCCTCATATCACAAGATCACCATTAACTTCATACTGTCCAAGGTGGGACCATCATAATTAATTTAACTCTATAGGTCTTTTTCAATACCCAGAACTTAATAGCCCCAAAATGCTGTTTTGTTCAGCGGTTAGACAATTTCATAATTACTAAATTCGCTGCCACTGAGAAGGGTACAGATCTCTGGCGTCATATTCTTAAGGACGCAACAATGAGCACCGTAGGAGGCCTGTGTCTTGTTAAAGTGTTCTCTGTCAAGGTCTGTTGCGCCGATATCAAGATACAACCGACACCGGTTAATAACTGGGAATTACACAGTGTGTAATGATTTTAATACGTTGAGCACACACTGTAAAACGCCGTGCTGACAACTTCTAAAAATACTGTTACAACATTGTTTAGTGCAGCCAAAAACAACTGGTGGATTCATTTGTTCTAATTCTTCAATAGAATTTATGAACAGTGGGTGAAAAGTTGGGTTCAGATCCCATCGTGGCGTTACACAGGACAAGGACAGTAGGGCCCAACAACGCCATCTAATTCTAATCTTCACCTAATCCTACCATCCATATACTACGGGTTATGAATTAAAACCACCGGGCTGATAGCAGCAGAAATTAAGGTGACCAGTACTCTGGGCCAATGCAACTGAACGTCGGCGGCTATTCCTCAATTCCAATGCCTTGCATCTAAACCGCTGAGATCAAGCATCAGATGCTGTCATGTCATTACCCCCAATTTTCTAAAGCCACACGGCGTATTTTTGTATGTTTTACACCTCACCCCCTCCTTTGCCCAATTAATAACATCCCTTTAAGAAAAGAAAGCAAAACAGAGCGTTATAAATGTGTTGTGCCCTGTTCAAAATGGACTAAGAGTACAGTACAGATAGACCCACAAAGCGTACAACAACGCCGGCGGCTAGGGCAGCTGAATCTCGTTATTGGGCACGTAGTATTATGAAAGCAAACAGCCCCCTTTTCATGCAATTCAGGTTTCCGAGAAGAAAAAGATGAGAGAGGAGGATCATACACCTTTACTGGGATCATAAACCCGCTTCAACACACATCCACAAACACCTATAAGGTGCCAACATTTATACCCTGTTGTATTTTTTCTTCTTCTTCTTTTTCTTATCACCCACAGAGGTTTAATCCTAGAGACTCAGCTCTCAGTCCGGGATCGAAATTCTATGCATGTATTATTATTATTATTATTATTATTATTATTATTATTATTATTATTATTATTATTATTATTATTTCGATGGTTGTTTGTTTGGTCTTTCCAGCGTCCCGCACGCTACAAAATCATTATTAGAGTCTTGCTACCAATAACACAGCTTCAAGTTTGCCTAACCTACCTTACCCAGACACCAAGAACGCACACATCAAACAGCGTGGTTCCCTCAGAAATAGGGTCATAGGTCACTGGGCTGTACCCTTAAAAACAAGGGAAATAACTCCCTGTCAAACCCGAAATTTAAAAATCCAAACTTGGTTGGTTTGAGCAACGAAAGCCCACTTTATCGTAACAGTGAAAATTTTAGAGTAAACCCGTTTTGGGCCAAAAGTAAACAAAGCCTTCGAACTGGGATGGGGGTCTTTGAAACTGAGCTTGTTCAGAAAAGCAGCTGTGAATCTAGTATACATCTAGGTCTGCGAGCGATACCACCCATCCTACCCAGCGTTGATATGCAAACATAGAAAGTGGGACAAACGCATGCATCGTCCAATAGATCTGAAAGTAAAGAAAACACCTGACCTGGGGGTATAGTATGTACGTTATAGTTAGCTATATGAAGGAAAAATGG
>CM072515.1:41008161-41068161 GCA_036898135.1 Oncomelania hupensis | reverse complement strand
TTTCTACCGAGCAGACACGAAGACCGACAGTTTACGCTCGCCCTGACAGTACGTCTATCTCAGAAGTTACGTCCCGCGATATTTTTATTAGACCATTTTTAGATTCCCCTTAGTTCCCTATTCAGAAATCGCAAGGACGCAGGTCATAGAAATGTATTCAGATGTCCCTAAAGTGTTTAGTCCCTTGCAGAAATACTAGACGAAAAGAGAAGGAATGACAGAGGGAAAGAGAACACTGACAAGCAGACCATACAAATGTCTAAGAAATACGCAGGCCGGAGGTTGTTGTTGTTTTTTTTTCAACTGGATATCTTCAGATACCCTAGTTTTTTTTTTCGTTCAGAAAACGCACGAACGACGGTCTTATAAATGTATCCAGATGCCTCGCTACGAATTTAGCTCTCAGCAGATAGAGGCCGGAGGGAAATGAAAGATACTACAGTTTTGTAAGAAATATGTGATACCTTTATTGAGCATCTTAATCTTAGGTGCACTCCTTCTCGTTCACCTCCTCCTCCCCCTCCTCCTCGTTCTGCAGTTTCCCATTCAAAAAATGGCCAGGAAGAAGGTCAAGGGCATTATAAAGATAGCTGCAGTTTATTTCCAGAGGGAAACGACAAGAGAGGCAAGCTGCAGAGTTGTGCAAGAGCTTGCAAGTAGGATGGAACATAGCTATTAACTTTATGATACAGGTGACTGACTCTTCGGGTAGTACTATAGAGGAGATAGGTAAGGTGTGTTGTCCTTACAAAGCTGTAAGTTATGTTTTCTTTACAAGTTGCGTTTCCTCATCTGGTCCATAGAGTAGTAATAGCGTCCCTGTATTTGTAGTATAAAGTAGACTAGTCACCTTCTAGTCGAGACTAGCCGAGGCTAAACGTTCGCTTCACTGTTAAGTCCAATTATCTCAAGGACCAGCGAACTGCATCACAGAAAATAAATAAATAAATAAATAAATAAATACTTAAATAAATAAATAAATAAATAAATAAATAAATAAATAAATGAATTCAGGTGGATTTCGGATCAAAAGACTTCACGTTCAATCTCTGTCTCTTATCGTCGGAGGCTCAGCAGCGTGGTTGTCGTATACTAAGTTGATGAATCGGCGCTCGTTTATTTTCGACGTAGATGACAACATGCTCTTCCACCCATCTGTTTGAAAATGCGAACCGAGGTAGGTCTAGTCTGTATCCAGGAGAAATGACTGAAATAAAGTCGAGTTGTTGGAGGGATACCGCTATTCGTGTACCGGGGCAGAGAGAGAGAGAGAGAGAGAGAGAGAGAGAGAGAGAGAGAGAGAGAGAGAGAGAGAGAGAGAGAGAGAAAGTGTCACGTGGGGTTTATGGGCTCTGCACAATGGAATTATGGACCCTCACGTTTATTCGGTGGGAACTGCTAGTAGGTCACCCTATGAATTACTTTAATAAATTTATTTGTTTAGCTCGTTCTGTGTTAAGGTTGGGGTACAGAAATAGATAGAAAAATGGTAAAAGAATACTGTCACACTAGCTTTCACACGGCTATGAATCATATGTAGTCCAGCCACTTGATAACAGTTAAAATCACACATTTATTTCTTCTACTCTATACAAGGTTCTCTAAGTACTAATCTAACTTAAAAAGTCTCAGTCACTGCTAATAGTTCGATCGCTGATAGTCTAGTATAGGCAGCTGTTTTTTCTTCCTCGGGCACTTGCTATAATATTTCATGTAGATTTGGACTACTGTGGTCCGTTTTACAGTTTCTGAAGAGTTGGACTACTGTGGTCCTGTTATGATCAGTTTAAGTGCACCTTCGCCTTATGCACTTAACTCATGAGTGGGGGTTCGAAGTCCTTCTGTGAGGTAGCTTCTGGTCCACCTGTGTCGTTGTGTAGTTGGGTTCCCTTGCCACGCTGTGGGGTCTGACAGGGAGTTTTCCGGGTCGCTCTTTCCGTCTTGTGCGGTAGAGGATCCTCAACCAACTGGTCGTTTCTGTGGAGTGGGGTGCACAGGATAGCTCGGGATAGCTCGCCTGCTCGTCTGTAATATAAGAGACGAAATTCTGCACAACCCTGAATAATCGGTTTGTGCAGAGCGTCTCACTGAAAGCCAAAGTAGCCCTCAGTGATAGCTCCACATCTCTATACATAAGCGACGAACATTCTGCTACTTCCGGGTTCCACTGGAATCTCACTCTAAATTCCTATACATACATAAATATAAATCGTGTCTAACTATACACATACAGAATTAATAATAATATAAACATTCAGTGGTACAGCCACTGGTCTGCAAACATACATATAAGTTAAACAACAGTGGTTCCGTATGGTATGCAACATGGCGGCGCAACCGGTCGTGTTTCGCCTCGTGCTCGGCTCTTCCACGTGGTACGGCAAATTCGGATTAACAATTCACATTTATGCATAGCAAATTCTTCAAACATAATTTCAACAATAATATAAATATATCACGATGAAACAGAAGGGTGTTCATTTACCTGTCTGACAAGTTCAGGCCCGTTGTGACTTGATAGAATTCTAAGATTCCAAGTCCTGCCTCTCCTGGTCTAAGTGTAGAGAGATTTCTCTGCCAGCTTTCTAGCTGTTAACACTTCGGTGTATTCCTCCCAACTGACCCAAAGCTGTGTTAGGCTCTGACACAGTCAAACTGGCTCGAACCGCTTTGCCTAAGCTATCCCATTGGTTCCAACGGTCCGATTCAAAACTCAAGTGCTGACGTCACTGCGCTGTGTGTGGCTCAGGCTCGCAGTGTGCTGTAATTTAATTGCTACTGTGTACTATACTAACTCTCTACTGTTACAAAGGCTACACAATGCTAAATAGTCGATAGGCAGAGTTTAAACTAGCCAATTCGTGACAGGCTCCCTCAACTGAAAAAAGGCGATGACTACTGGATTCGACCTTTTTCTACTACAGAGCCTAGTTTAACACTGCACTATCCTAGGGTCCTATTTACACACTAGTTAAGTTGCTCTACCTGAGCTGCAATGCTGTGCCAGGTAGCTATAGACACTAGTGACAGGGTATTACTGGGCGGGGACGAATTCTGGTGCTGTGGCCCTTAGTGGTGTTGGGTGGGCGACAGCTGCTGTGTCCTCCACGAGATGGCGACTGAGGTAGTCAGCTCCGTGGTTATCTTTGCCGGGGATGTACTCGATTTGGAATGAGTACGCCTGAAGGGTGAGTGCCCATCGCATCAGGCGAGAGTTCAAAGACTTGGAGGCTGCCAGGAACGATAGTGGTTGATGGTCCACCTGAACTGTGAAGTGGGTCCCATACAGGTAGAGTTGGAATTTCTGTATGGCCCAGACTAGTCCAAGACATTCTTTCTCCGACGTGGCGTAGTGGGTCTCGGCGGGTCTCAATTTTCTGCTGGCGTAGGCGACAGGGAATAACGTCTCTGCATTCTTGGGGTCGCGCTGTAGCAGTACTGCTCCGAGGCCTAAGTCGCTTGCGTCGGTGCGAAGAACGAATGGCTGAGTCAAATCGGGTAGGTGGAGTACTGGCGCCGATGTCATTCTGTCCTTGAGTGTTTGGAATGCTGTCTCGCATTCGGCTGTCCATACGACTTTGTCCGGGGCAATTTTCCGGGTTCCATTTGTCAGTGGTACGGCGATGCTGTTGTAGTTGGGGATGAACTTCTGGTAGAAGCCGCAGAGTCCTAGAAACGACTGCACTTCCTTCTTGGTCTTGGGCCTAGGAGCGTCGAGTAGGCGTTTCACTGTCTTCTCTACCGGTCGCAGGCTTCCTTGACTGATGGTGTGTCCCAGAAATTCTAGTTCTGTGAATCCAATCTGACATTTGGTGGGTCTTGCCGTCAATCCCGTGTCTCTGAGGCGGGCGAGTAGTTGTTGTAGGAGCGTGACATGTTCCTCCCACGTAGGTGTTGCGATGAGGATGTCGTCCATAAACGAATGTAGGTGCTCGCTGCTCAGGGGTGCCAGGAGTTTTCGCATCATGGCGCTGAAGATGCTGGGTGCGTTGTGGAGTCCGAATGGAAGCACGTTGAATTCGAAGTGTCCTTCCATAGTGCTGAAAGCTAGGTACTTTCGGACTTGCGGTTGCACTGGTATCTGGTAGTATCCTTTGCTGAGGTCGATGCGTGAGAAGTACTTCGCTCGCTGTAGCTTGGCAAATAGGTCTGTCTGGTCCGGGAGTGGCTCTGGCTGGAACTGCGTTACCGCATTCAGGAGTCTGAAGTCGATGCACAGTCGATGCTCTCCGTTGGGTTTTCGCAACAATACCGTGCCGGCGCTGTAGGGTGAAGTAGACTCTGAGATGATTCCGGCTGCCAGTAAGGTGTCTATCTCTTCCTTGATGGCTCGCTGCTGAGACAGTGGCATCGGGTAGAGCTTCTGGCGGACGGGTGTTGGGTCGGTCACCGTTAAGGTTACTTCGACGAGGTCTGTCCTCCCTGGTCGGTCTGTGAGCACAGTCTGATGTTGGCGAATGACCTGTAGTACTTGCTGTCGCTGTTTGGCGGCTAGGTCTCCGTTGAGTATCACGTCTTTGTAGGTTTCTTTGGAGTGCAGGGGATACTCTACTGCATTGGTCTCCATGCTTTCTCCTTCTTCCGCGATGGCGATGGCTAGCAAGTTGTGAGTGCTGGGGGTCGCTGGTCTGTCCGTATACTTCTTGAGGAGATTAATGTGGTGGTATCGGGCTCTCCCGTTCACCTCTACTTGGTAGACTGTCTTGGATTTCTTGGCAGTCACCCGGTACGGTCCTCTCCAAGCGATGTCCAGCTTGTTGGTTCCACTTGGAAGTAAGAGTAGCACTTGATCGCCGACTTGCAGTTCTCTGTCCTTCGCGTGGCGGTTGTAGTACTTCGCCTGACGGGCTCTTGCCTTCTTCAGTGCTTCACCAGCTTTCTTCCACGTTGCTTTGAGGGTTTCCTGCAGGTCTGCGACGTACTTGGTGGCACCTCTTGGTGTGTCGTCTATCTTGGCTTCCGTCCAACTTCTGCGTAGGGCTTCTAGCGGTCCTGCTAGAGGTCTGCCGAATAGCAATGTTGACGGGGTGTAGCCTGTGGCTGCATGGGGCGTTTCTCTATATGCGAACAGTGCCGCATTCACGTAGGTGTCCCACGCTTCTGGATTGTCGTCGGCGACTTTCCTGAGGATGGTGAGAAGGGTTCCGTTCAGTCTTTCTACTTGTCCGTTGCTGGCGGGGTGGTATGGTGGTGTGCGAATGTGATGAACTTGTATCAACTCGAACACGTCTTGCATCAGGCGGCCGGTGAACTGAGATCCGTTGTCCGTTCTAATGCTGTCCGGGAATCCGACTCTGGTAAAGATGGCGATGAGTGCATCTGCAATCTTCTTGGTGTCGATCGCTGGCAACGGGACTGCTTCGCACCACATCGTACATGCGTCGACGAGTGTGAGTAGAAATCTGTTCCTCTTCTTGGTCATGGGCAGTGGTCCTACTATGTCTACTGAGACTTGCTGGAATGGCACGCCGACTACTACTGATGGTCCTAAGGTAACTGGTACGGTGTGATGTCGCGGGGAATATCGTTGACATTGGTGACAAGATTTCACGTAGCGCTTGACATCCTCCGTGATTCCTGGCCAATAGTAGTGTGCGCTGATTCTCTGCACTGTGGCTCCAATTCCCATGTGTCCGCTGAGTGGCATGCTGTGGCCTAGTTCTAGTACTTGGGCTCGAAGGGTGGCTGGTAGTACTAGTTGGGTGTGATCTCCATCTCCTTGTCGATGTAGAACTCCCTCTTCCATGTAGAAGTCTCCCTTGTGCGGGGGTGTGTGCGCCTTGGGTAGCTTCTGGAAGCACTTCGCTATCGAGGTGTCTTCTTTCTGTGCTGTTTTGATCTCTTCGAGTCCTGGATTCGGAGCGAACTCGGGCTGGGGTGGTTGGGTTTTAGCTTGGGCCCTGGTTTGCACTGCAGCTATCTCTACAGTTTTGGGGGGCGTGCCTAAGAACACATACCTACAACCTAGCACTAGATCATACAGGGGTTTCTGTAAAACAGCTGCTTGGATTCGTCCTGTGACGTACCTACTCTCTACTTCTATCCAAGCTATTGGGCAAGTAGTCGTCGGTTTCGTCAAGTCTGCTCCTTGTAAGTCGACTGTCTTGTCTGTCAAGTCCGCGCGCGATACAAGAGATTCGCTGACTATCGCGTCGTATGATAGACCTGTGTCATACAGACAGTTCGCTTCTTTTCCGTTGACCTTGACCGTGTCTGTCACCGATGGGTGATCTCCGATTGTGTGTGGCTTGTTACCGCTGCTTTGAGTTAGAACTCTGTGCGCTGGCCGGCTTTCGCGCTCTTCCCTCCGTTGTGCGGCCAACTTGAAACATTCTGCGGTGGAGTGATTGTTTCTGTTGCAGAACGAACAATACCGTCTCTGTTCTGCGGGACCTCTTTTCCCGAATTCCGTGTTGGGTCCTTTATTTTGCCCAGGTCTGGGATTATTCGGCTTATTCGCGGTGCGCTCTTCCCGGTTAGGGCTTCGTTTCTGTGCCTCTTTCCCGTTAGGCTTTAGGTCTCGCCTGAAGCTCTTGGCTTCTCCGTGGGCGGCCACGTACCTATCTGCGACCTTGACCAGATCTTCCAGTCTTTCCGCGCCCTGTTCTACTGAGAATGTTCTCAGCTCGGGAGTCATGGTTTCCCGTAGCTGTTCCCATACTAACAGTTCTGTCAGTCCATCATACGTCTTAGCCGTGGCTGTCTGGCTAATCCACTTATCCAGCATTGTGGACAACCGATCCGCGAACTGCGCATAGCTCTCTCCTTTCACTCTCCGATTGGTGCGGAACTTTTGCCGATAGCATTCTCCTGTTAGTTCGAATCCCGTTAGGAGTGCCTCTTTTACTTTGTGATAGTCAGTCACTCTGTCAGTCGGTAGCTTACTGTAGATGTCATAAGCCTTTCCTCTAAGCCCTTGGCTAAGCTTAAAAGACCAATGAGTGGGATCTAGTTTGTACTCTGTTGCTAGACGCTCAAACCTAGTCAGATAGAGATCTAGACCTTCTTCTCTCTCATTGAATGTTCCCAGTGGAAATGACATTCCTTGTACAGGGTTGGGTGCTACCTCTAGCTGATCTGAGTGGGGAGGGGTTGAGGAAGAACTTGAAGCTCCTGATCCCAGTCTTCGTAGCTCTAACTCATGCTGTCTTTCTTTTTCCTTTTCTTCCCTCTCTTTTTCTTTTTCTGCCCGCTCATACTCCCATTTCCTAACTTCTGCATCTCTCTCTGCTGCTAATGCTGCCTTCTTCTGTTCTCCTTCTAATTCTAATCTCTTCTGTTCTCTTGCTGCTTCTAACTCTGCTTTCTTTTGCTCTCTTGCTGCTTCTAATTCTGCTTTCTTTTGCTCTGCCTCTAATGCTAGTTTTTTCTGTTCCCTCTCTGCTGCTCTCTCTGCCTTAGCCTCCTGTTTCTCTACCTCTGCATTGATATACGCGATTAGGTCTGCCCCTGCTAAGTGTAAAGCTTCTCCTAGTTCCTTGAAACGCAATCTCAAGGCCACTGGGTCCGACATTGCCAAACGTGTCTATGAACACCCTCTGAATCAAGTGGAATACTAAAACACTAGCAATATTGCAAGTCAATAAAAACAATGCAAAGACAATCAAATTCGTAATCAATAATAGAATAAAACAAGAGTCAAATGGCATACAACAGTTATTTAAGCAAAACCTGCAAAAGAACAATGCAACATACAGGCACAAAAATAATTGAAGCAAACAAGTTTTTAACTAAAGAATAGTGCACCACAACTGATCAGTGTTATACCCTTACACTATTCTAAGTTATTCTACTACTGCTGTTGTTACCTAATTTTATTGTACTTAGGTCCTGTTATACCCAATTCCTATTATACACAGATCCTGGCAGGCTCGCCAATTAAAGTGTCACGTGGGGTTTATGGGCTCTGCACAATGGAATTATGGACCCTCACGTTTATTCGGTGGGAACTGCTAGTAGGTCACCCTATGAATTACTTTAATAAATTTATTTGTTTAGCTCGTTCTGTGTTAAGGTTGGGGTACAGAAATAGATAGAAAAATGGTAAAAGAATACTGTCACACTAGCTTTCACACGGCTATGAATCATATGTAGTCCAGCCACTTGATAACAGTTAAAATCACACATTTATTTCTTCTACTCTATACAAGGTTCTCTAAGTACTAATCTAACTTAAAAAGTCTCAGTCACTGCTAATAGTTCGATCGCTGATAGTCTAGTATAGGCAGCTGTTTTTTCTTCCTCGGGCACTTGCTATAATATTTCATGTAGATTTGGACTACTGTGGTCCGTTTTACAGTTTCTGAAGAGTTGGACTACTGTGGTCCTGTTATGATCAGTTTAAGTGCACCTTCGCCTTATGCACTTAACTCATGAGTGGGGGTTCGAAGTCCTTCTGTGAGGTAGCTTCTGGTCCACCTGTGTCGTTGTGTAGTTGGGTTCCCTTGCCACGCTGTGGGGTCTGACAGGGAGTTTTCCGGGTCGCTCTTTCCGTCTTGTGCGGTAGAGGATCCTCAACCAACTGGTCGTTTCTGTGGAGTGGGGTGCACAGGATAGCTCGGGATAGCTCGCCTGCTCGTCTGTAATATAAGAGACGAAATTCTGCACAACCCTGAATAATCGGTTTGTGCAGAGCGTCTCACTGAAAGCCAAAGTAGCCCTCAGTGATAGCTCCACATCTCTATACATAAGCGACGAACATTCTGCTACTTCCGGGTTCCACTGGAATCTCACTCTAAATTCCTATACATACATAAATATAAATCGTGTCTAACTATACACATACAGAATTAATAATAATATAAACATTCAGTGGTACAGCCACTGGTCTGCAAACATACATATAAGTTAAACAACAGTGGTTCCGTATGGTATGCAACATGGCGGCGCAACCGGTCGTGTTTCGCCTCGTGCTCGGCTCTTCCACGTGGTACGGCAAATTCGGATTAACAATTCACATTTATGCATAGCAAATTCTTCAAACATAATTTCAACAATAATATAAATATATCACGATGAAACAGAAGGGTGTTCATTTACCTGTCTGACAAGTTCAGGCCCGTTGTGACTTGATAGAATTCTAAGATTCCAAGTCCTGCCTCTCCTGGTCTAAGTGTAGAGAGATTTCTCTGCCAGCTTTCTAGCTGTTAACACTTCGGTGTATTCCTCCCAACTGACCCAAAGCTGTGTTAGGCTCTGACACAGTCAAACTGGCTCGAACCGCTTTGCCTAAGCTATCCCATTGGTTCCAACGGTCCGATTCAAAACTCAAGTGCTGACGTCACTGCGCTGTGTGTGGCTCAGGCTCGCAGTGTGCTGTAATTTAATTGCTACTGTGTACTATACTAACTCTCTACTGTTACAAAGGCTACACAATGCTAAATAGTCGATAGGCAGAGTTTAAACTAGCCAATTCGTGACAGAGAGAGAGAGAGAGATGCCTAGTGCCTCTAATTTCTCTAGAGTCTAGGGTGAGCTGAATGTGTTTTAAGGGAAGACGGGAGAGGGGTGAGAGACGAGGGCGATGGGGGGGGGGAGAGGTGGGGAGGGAGGAGGAAAGGGAGCTTGTTTCTCTTTGTCTTGAGTGAGTCTTCTTGGCGTGCTCTCTTTGGTGACGGAGTGTGTTTTTGAGAGGCCCACAGCGATCCATCACCGTCAAGTACATGCTTGACGTAGCTTCCTTACACCCTCCCCCTAATCCTATCGCTAGCTTCTTGCTCACCCTCTTTCACCCTCTCACTCCCACCACACTCCCTGTCACGCACACTCACACCCACATATTCTAACCCTCTCCCCTCCCCCTACAACATTTGTATTGAAACCAACTGTCCAAAAGTCAAAGGAATTTTCAAATGCATGAACGCACATTCGTAAGCGCGCACACTCACACACTCCACCCCTATTATGCGCCTATGAATAGCACATAAACACACACACACGCACACACACACACACACACACACACAAACATCCTTGATACCCTGGCCTTTCATCAAACCAGAAGAAAATCATTTTCAAAACTGTTAAACTACTTCCCACACTCTGTCCCATAGTTGATGCCTATTATAAATAATATTATTTCAAATTTGCTCTTCACATCCCTCGCTTTAAGACCCGTCTCCCCCTAACACCACTTTATTATTGCGTCAAAACAAAATGTGCGTATGTTGTCGTACTTGTCAACACATTCTGTTTGTGCTGTCTGTCTTGAGTGCATGCAATAAGCACACCGCCTACACGACTCTGCATGCTGAGGACTTCGCCCTACACGTATGACGCATGCCTTAGGAAGCTCAGACGCTCTGTGTATGAGATTGTGTAAGACCTTGCCACCGCGATCCATCCACAATTCGTAGCTGAGACTCGGCAAAGTTTAGGTTCACCTCTCCAACAGCAGGAGAGGGGGAAAGTAAGTAAGCGTCACCGAGTCTCAGCCACCCAGTGTGTGATCCATTTTTTAGCGCTATGGTGTGGGTTTTTTTTCTGCTCACCATCATCTCCACTAACCACCCTACCTGCTCCTCTTCGCCCCCCCCCCCCCTCCCCCTTTCTTCTTTTTATTTCTTTTTATTTTTATTTACATCTTTTTTTTTTTAAAGAACAAATATGACGTAATAAGATTAATCTCACTTGATAGACTAGACATTTAACACACTTTCTTGCAGCAAATTAATTAGTTTGTTGTTGTTTTGTTCTGTGGAGAGAGATAGAGAGAGAGAGAGAGAGAGAGAGAGAGAGAGAGAGAGAGAGAGAGAGAGAGAGAGAGAGAGAAAGGGGGAAGTGGGGGGGTGGATTAGGGAGCATGACATTTGTGGTTTTCAATTCGTAAAACTTACAGAATGTCATTTCATCTAGGTTAATGCAGGTCACCCATTGACAAATCGGTTTTCTTAGCCATGCATGCATATCATAAGGAACTTAATTGAAATAATCCACGATGTGATGGCGTCAATACTACCAATGTAGATCTACCCTATCCTGGACTGCAATACTACCCAACCCCTCTCTCCTTTTCCCTCTCTCCCACTGCACGACATTTTCCCACTCTCTTTTTAATCCTCATCAGGCGACTTAAAAAGACAACAAGCCAAATGGAAGCTCAAGATCACCAATGGGCGGACAACGGACCAACCAGCGCACAGGAGATATCAGAGACCACTAGCCTACCCTGAAATTTATTGTATCCAAAAGGAGAACTAATGGGACCCCTGATGCTCAGGACTATACCCTGAAACCTTGGTTCAGACCTCGTGAAAGAGCTGATGGATACTCAGAATGTGTGCCGGCACAGGCTGTATCCGGAGTGTCAGTGATATAGGGCTGTTGTGTTGTTGTTTGTAGATTATAGTCACACGACACTTTCGCATATAGGTGACTACTGGACCGATTTATACTGACACCAGCGGGCCAGTTGTTGGTAAAGGGGAAAATAATATGATCACACGTTGACCAATCCGGGATTCGAACCAGCGACCTTTCGGTTACTAGCAAGACGCTCTTACCAACTGAGCTACCCGGCCCCTCCCATATAGGGCTGAAGTTAAAAGCTTCAATATCTAGAATTGACACGATTTACTGAGGCTCAGCATGCAGTGTGTCTCTGATGTTCAGCGCCTGGAGTTTCTCAGCAGCCTAGGATGTTCAGCGTGTGGAGTCTGCTACGGTCCCTAGGTCCCCAAAGTTAAAAGTGCTTTGTGCAAGCAGACAGCCAATTCATCAAAGTGTAATCAAATTACTCTTTCCACTACACCATTACAGCAACTACAGCCTTAGCAGCAGCAGCAACGACTTTTGTTTTAAACTACAGTTTGTAACAAGCAATTCTATATTACGCGGTCTGTGTTTGTGTATGTGTGTGTGTGTATGTGTGTGTGTAGGAGAGGGAGGTGTATGTGTGGGTGGGTGTGGTTGTGTGTGTGTGCGTGTGTGTGGGTGTGTGGGTGTGTGTGTGTGTGCGTTTATACGGGTTTGTTTTTTACAAATACGTGAAAATCTATCACGTTCTTTGGACGGCCCTCGTTATGTTGGCGTTAGGGTTAGCGTTAACGTTAGAACACTTAAAAGTACTTTTAAAAAAGGGACAAAAATGTGACAAAATGTGTTAACAACGTATTTTTATGAGTGTCATAACAACTGCGTATTCGCAAGAGAGTGTTTGTGTGTGTGTGTGGCTAGGTAGAAACGCCTTTATTCTGACATACACTTGAACCTCTACGTACTTTCTTTTGACGGACCCCGTTATTTTGACGTCAAAACAGTGTTCCGTTAGGGTTAGAGCTGTGTTAGGCTTAGGGTTAGGTTAAGGGTTAGGGTTTGGGTTAGGGTTAGAGTTAGGGTTAGGGTTAGGGATAGCTTCAAAAATAGACAAATTTGTAAAAATGTCAAAGTAATGTATGTAGAGTTTCATGAAAGTCATCACCACGGCGTTTCTACACGGTTGTGTGTGTGTGTGTGTGTGCGTGTGTGTTTGTGTGAGTGTGCGTGTGTGTAGGGGAGGATTCTAGAAACAAGTGTTCTTGTTTGCCATTTTAAGACGTTAAAATAAAGGCAGGGTAGATTTTAAATCAAAACAATACCGCACTGTATTACACAGCAGCAGCACATCAGCAACGACATGTTCTGTTTTAACTAAGGCTGGTACAAAGTAATACAGCTCAAATATATCGAACACTGTGCGCGTGGTCTGTGACTTTAGTGTTGATTTGACAAATTTTGATTTTGAAACAAAAGCAGATAGACTTGCGCAGACCTACTTTTAAGGCAACACGCTTAACACAATGAAGCGTGCAAGGACTATTCTGCATTAATAACGGTTATAGAAATACTAACAAAGGGACCAGAAATACGGCGTGTGTGGTCTATGCAAGTAACGATCGATGTATATATGCAAGTTATGAGCAAAGCTACATAATGCCACACAATACAGCTCAATGTCATGAGATCCAAACTATAAAAGACCCACCAGAACAACAACAAAAAGAGAAGAGAAGTTACAAGAACGGTATGTAGCACCAACTTAAGGTGATATATTTGAGCTTAGTTTTATTGGAGAATAGCGCTAAATAAAAGCTTTTTTAAAAAAATTATTTTTAATTGATGATAACTGAAGTAAAGCAGAGAAAGCCGAGGTGGGTGTGCTTAAAAATGGCTGTTTTACGACGAAGAAAATTAATTGCAATTCAAAATTGTCGGGCTTCCCATGTTAAAATGATATCTCGGCATTCTCCAAGCTGTAGAGGGAAATGACGTGTAACTCGAAAACTTTAGATTTTTTTTTTCTGATGTGATTACTCTTGCATGTTTGCATTGTTGCAAGAATAGGTTCTCAGTTAATAGCCAACCGAGAGAACACGCTACCAAGATTTACTCTACATCCGTACAGACCCTATAAAGTTTAACTATCTCATATATTTGGTCAATTTATTTTAAGGGTCCAGCAGTCACCTTCAGTTTTACCATGTGCATTTGAAATACAAAAGACGTAATTTTGTCACTTTTAAAAATATCTTTTCCCTTCTTTTGAGAAAGACCGACAAACCTATCTCTTTTCAAGCCATGCCATGTCAAAATATACTAAGACCTACTAAACTAGTGACACCGTCTTCAAACCAACACACACTAATATCTGCAAAGAAAATACCTTCGCCTGATCTAATAACAAGGTACAGGCTAGGATTGATCAAAGACCACCGCAGGCCTGTCCCAGTGTTTAATTTCAGCGACAACATGTGTACAGAGGCGTCGCGTTTCTGTATTATTTTAAGCACACGTGATAGCCTTTTTGCCAGGAGTCTTTCTAGAGCGGCAGTGGTGGCGTTTTGTTAGATCGACAGTGGTGGAGTCTTCCCAGCATAACCTAGGCTGCACTTCCCAAAACGAATTAGCGGGCGTGTTGAATGGCCAACACCTATCATATTACTGGCGGCTTTCATGCAACGTTAAGCACCGATTCTCTTTTCTAATCCCCCCACTACACAAGCGACCCGTGGCGCCTTTTGCATGGCTCGTCCTTTTCAGCCCCTAGCCTGAATGGGCTCTGGCCCATATTGTTCGGGCTCGGTTGCGTGAATGAGGCGTAGAGTGTCTGGTTGGTAAATATTATTATTATTAGTATCAAAGCTGCCGTTGGTGTGTACACGTGTGTATAACCTTAAAGCACTAGCACACATAGTTATATTATCTATATCTAAATTAGAATGCTCGTTCGTTCGATGTTGGTTCGGGCTCGGTTGCATGACTGAGAATGGTGGGTGAACTATCACTATAATTATTCAAGCTTGCTTTGTTGTGTATGCAGTCTTAAATAAAACATTGTACTAGCGCAGTATTGGTAAAATGTCGTTGACCTGAATGTCTCAATGATGCTGGGTAAATAGTATTGAGGCACTAGATCTATACCTGCTTCCAGTTTGATGATTACTCAGTCCCAACTAATGATGATTGTCCGATAGTAGTCGGTTACGTTTGGCGTAGAGCTAGGCAAGTGTACGCTCCGTAAATATATTTCACTTCACATTGAGATTGTCTCGTGTACGTATGTTGTCCTATATATATAAATGCAACCCCGAACAACTAAATAACAAAGCAACTTATTATTATTATTATTATTATTATTATTATTATTATTATTATTATTATTATTATTATTATTATATTATTATTATTATTATTATTATTATTATTATTATTATTATTATTATTATTGTTATTATTATTATTATTATTATTATTGAGGATTTTTATAGCGCACATATCTCGCCGTACTTGACCAGACTCTAGGCGCTGGCCGATACAGGATCTAATGTAACTCAAACCGCCCGAGACGCCCACCCGCAGTCTTTGGGCGCATGGTCTGACGCCCCGACAACTGAGCACTATCCTGGCCAGCCAGGGATGGGGGAGAAGGACAAGTGCATGCTGGGTGTATTCTTGTTACCGACAATCACCCGGGCCGTCTAGGACATGAGCGTCAGGATTTTTAAAGTCCGTTATGATGGAATGTATGCGACACACAGACTAGACCTCGGTTTATACTCTTACCCGAAGGAGTAGGAAACGGCAGTAAAGTGTCTTTCCTTGGGACACAACACAATGGCCCGAACAGGGCTCGAACCCGGAACCTTCAGATCCTCAAGCCAAAGCACTACCATTAGACCACCGTGCCTCTAATCAATCACGGAGAATGAGGGGGAAGGAAGAAGAACAGAAAGCGCATCGTAGCTCATATTAATATAGTGGTTTCCTCCTCATTTTGCTTCCGTAAACGAAATCTGGCCAGACAATACAGTGATCAAGAGTGAACACAGGTTGTCGTGCTGATGCGTCAAGCCAGACAGGTGTACGCTACTTAACGTCCACTCCGCCTTTTTTACCGCTAACAAAGACGGGATGGACACACCCGACAGGTCACAGTGGCCAGTTACAGAACTTTTGTTTTTTAGTTGTCAGAATTAAACTGAACTTGTCTTTTTTCTTTTTTTAAAAATCTGAATGAAACTGAACTTTTATTTTTTTTATTGTATGAATGAAACTGAACTATTTTTTTTAATTGTAGGAATGAAACTGCTCACTCTTTAGTATAGAAATGTTTCTTTGTGTACTTTGTAAAAATCACAGACAATGACGCTGGTTTCGCCATTCAACAAACAACAACAAACAGCAACAACAAAAACTAAAACAACTACGACAACTATTACTACTACTACTATTACTACTAGCCTACTACTACTACTACTACTACTACTACTACTACTACTACTACTACTACTACTACTACTACTACTACTACTACTACTACTACTACACAACCGCAACGATGTGGACAAAGACGACAATAAACGTCATGTTTGTTCCAGTGCGTTTTCTATTTACATTTAAAAGGCGAAAAAGGTATAGGAGTGCTTTCTCAGCGAAAGCAAGGCAGTCGTAACGCAGCGTCATCAAAATGTTAAGTAAGGGCACAGGACCTACCCATTCCATCTCCTCTGATTACATTCTGGACTCCGCCCCAAATAAATATTTCTTACTTACTATGCACAAAAGCAACCCTCTCACTGAATTCGCCAACGTGTTAAATAAAGCTTCCTTGTTCTACCGACAACTAAAAAAAAATTTTTTTTAGAATCTTATGTATATGACCATCTAAAAGGTGGACAAAAGTATCAGCCCGCAAAACATGTAGATTACATCTCCGTGACTTCTCTCCCTTGATGTGTTGACACGGTACTAAGAAGTGCACGAGTTATGGGACTTGTGCTCATCCCTAGTTATGGGCCCTGACGCCTGACAGTTCACCCGGAGATGACCTTCCGGCCTCATCTATCAATGATTCTGACCTTCGTGACGTCATCCACAACGTGTCTTCTCTGGTGACCCGTCCCCTGACCACAAAACATTAGTCTTGAATAACTGGAACAGCTGCGGCTGCGTTTAATGTAGGCCAAAGAGTAATGTGATGTTAACGACAACAACAACAATAACAATAACAATATATATTTCTAACAAGATGACAAGAAATTCAAATGTATCTCCAGATACTCACACACTAAAAAGTTTAAGTCCACCACCACAACCATCATTATCACAACCATCATTATCACCATCATCATCATCATCATCATCATCATCATCATCATCATCATCATCATCATCATCATCATCATCATCATCATAAAGGTCAAACAGGTAAGGCATAGTATATTAAATGTGTACATCCCCTAATTGTTGTTTTTTGCACAGTCAGAAAACTAAAACCAAGAAGAATTTTTTAAAAAAACACCAACGCGGTATCTATAATGATGTATAATGGTACTGTGATGACACAGCCGAGGTCGTAGTTTGTTCAGATGCAGCTGGTGGTTGTCTTTCAAACGTGCTCAAACACGTTTCACCTGTAACGGGGATGGCCAATTACCTCTATTGGCACTGGCGCCTGAATACACACCACACATATTTATTTAAACTAGCAGTGTATCCACTAGCGTGATTTTTTTTAACGCTGTAACGTTTTACCCCGAAGACACCCTTCCTTCTCTACCCCCACTCCCTCTTTCTATCCCTACCCTTCGCCTCCTCCTCCCTCTCCTTCCCTATTTTTTTAAAATATAAATAAAGGCGGAAATTTGAAAAATTGTATAAGACTCGGTTTTGACTTTTATTTTCTCTTTTTTTTCTGCGTGGTGTGTATAGAGTTAGACAAACATGTTTAATGACATACATACTACTCTCTTTTAAAAAAAAATCAGTGTATTCAGTAAGAATTGTAGCTTAAAATTTAAGGAACAAATTCCGCAAGGGGAAAAAAAAAAGATTTATCCGCTATAATGTTTTAATCACCGTAAATACCAACCCCATTATTTATTTTAACTGTTATGTTGCTATAATAATGTAATTTCATTGTTTTTGAATTTTTTATAGGAAGATGGACACTGCAATGTCTTATCGTAATATTTATGAGAACACTAAAGGATTGTGTAGTCTGTGTGTCTTGTATCGGCTGGTTCTTTGATGGTGTCACGAACTGGCTAGTATTAACTCTGCTTATTTTAGCTTGGTTAGTATATATAATATTAGAATTTCAAAGTTAGGAGCAGACGATGAAAGTAATCAAGCGTAGCGGTAGCATACTGCCGATCATACACACAGTGATAGTTGACGCTGGCTGAGGCCATGACATCATCGTAATTACGAGAGTCGTAAACATTTTAACCAATGGGAGCTTACGCAAAGCGGTTCGAGCCAGTTTGACTGGGTCCAAACCTAGCTTATCTTTGGTCAGTTGGGAGTAATACACCGAAGTGGTAACAGCTAGAAAGCTGGCAGAGAAATCTCTTCACACATAGACCAGGAAGCAGGACTGAAGAATCTTAGAATTCTATCAAGTCACAACGGGCCTGAACTTGTCAAACAGGTAAATGAACACCCTTCTGTTTCATCGTGATATATTTATATTATTGTTGAAATTATGTTTGAAGAATTTGCTATGCATAAATGTGAATTATTAATCCGAATTTGCGTGACCATGTGGGAAGAGCCTTCCACGAGGCGAAACACGACCGGTTGCGCCGCCATGTTGTATCCCGTACGGAACCACTGTTGTTTAACTTATATGTATGTTTGCAGACCAGTGGCTGTACCACTGAATGTTTATATTATTATTAATTCTGTATGTGTATAGTTAGACACGATTGATATTCATGTATGTATAGGAATTTAGAGTGAGATTCCAGTGGAACCCGGAAGTAGCAGAATGTTCGTCGCTTATGTATAGAGATGTGGAGCTATCACTGAGGGCTACTTTGGCTTTCAGTGAGACGCTCTGCACAAACCGATTATTCAGGGTTGTGCAGAATTTCGTCTCTTATATTACAGACGAGCAGGCGAGCTATCCCGAGCTATCCTGGGCGCACCACTCCACAGAAACGACTAGTTGGCGGAGTATCCTCTACCGCACAAGACGGAAAGAGCGACCCGGAAAACTCCCTGTCAGACCCCACAGCGTGGCAAGGGAACCCAACTACACAACGACACAGGTGGACCAGAAGCTACCTCACAGAAGGACTTCGAACCCCCACTCATGAGTTAAGTGCATAACACGAAGGTGCACTTAAACTGATCATAGCAGGACCACAGTAGTCCAACTCTTCAGAAACTGTAAAACGGACCACAATAGTCCAAATCTACATGCAATCTAGTAGCAAGTGCCCTAGGAAGAAAAAACAGCTGCCTAGACTATCAGCGATCGAACTATTAGCAGTGACTGAGACATTTTAAGTTAGATTAGTACTTAGAGAATCTTGTATAGAGTAGAAGAAATAAATGTGTGATTTTAACTGTTATCCAGTGGCTGGACTACTTATGATTCATAGCCGTGTGAAAGCTAGTGTGACAGTATTCTTTTACCATTTTTCTATCTATTTCTGTACCCCAACCTTAACACGGAACGAGCTAAACAAATAAATTTATTAAAGTAATTCATAGGGTGACTTACTAGCAGTTCCCACCGAATAAACGTGAGGGTCCATAATTCCATTGTGCAGAGCCCATAAACCCCACGTGACAGATGGAGAGAATGCACTACGCTGGGTTGCTTTTTTACTATGACTACAACCATTCCCCCCTCTCCCCTCTGAACCCTCCCCTTTCTCTCCCCATCACTCATCACGCGTTTGTCGAAGAAATGTATTACATGACTGAACGCAAACACATCCACAGTAAAACAATCTCGTTACTCTTTATATATCTATTATATATCCTCCCTTTCCTTCCATATTTTTTAAAAATATAAATAAAGGCGGAAATTTGTAAAATTGTATAAGACTCGGTTTTGACTTTTATTATTTTTTATTCTTTCTGCGTGGTGTATATATATATTTAAAAGTAAATAAATACAACAATGTAACAACGAAAAGCGAAGCCTGACGATTGTTTATTTGATGCTCGTCTTTTTTTGTTTTCAACATTTCCAGGCAGATGAGTCATATAAATACATGGCACTGTGTGTGCTCGTGTACGTAGAGAAAAGGTTGAAGAAGAAGAAGAAGAAGAAGAAGAAGAAGAAGAAGAAGAAGAAGAAGAAGAAGAACAACAACAACAACAACAACAACAACAACAACAACAAGGAGAGAGATGAGAAAGAGAGAGACTGAGAGACAGAGTGTGAGGGTGTGTGTGTGTGTGTGCGCGCGCGAGCGTTTGTGTGTGTGCGCGCGCGAGTGCGTGTGTGGGGGTGGGGAGAGAGAAAGTGTGCGTGTGTGCGTGTGTGTGTGCGCGCGAATAGATTTCATGTGTGTATATGTTTATGTCGGTGATTTACTGTGTCTTCAAAGGTGTGTCCGCAATTTGTTGACAATATTTGTCAGCAGTCCCATGGAAAGACATAACCGTCAAGGCAAACGTCAACCGCATTGTCATTTTGTTGTTCTTTACATTTTAATGTGAGAATGAAAGTGCACGGTACATTCGCACACGCACACACACGTACACCTACACACACACCTTCATACACACACACACATACACACACAAAAAATAACAGTTTCGAAAGAATAGTTTTCTAGGTTTTTTTTGTTTTAAATGAGTACATTCCGCGTTTTTTGTGTTTATTAATACGCACAGCCGTTGACTAGCCAACCAGCATTCTGGAGCTAAAAATAGCAAGTACCAAAGCAGGTAAAGAGACAGAACCAGTCATCTTCGTTATTTACTCAGAAATTTAGTCAAAGGTCACAGGGCTTTGGTTTTCGATGTAACGTCACTCCCTGTCAGAGCCGAAATTTAAAATTCAAACTTTAGCGGCTGGTTTGAGCACAGAAAGCCCACTTTATCATTGTGTAATGAGATAATGCGAATTTTAGGGTGAAACCGTTTTTGTCAAAAGTTTTAAAAAGCCAACAATAAAAGCCTTCGAATTGGGACCTTTTAATAAATCAAGGCGTTGAGTCTGCAAACTACTTCATCAAAACAACAGAAAGAAAATAACAACTACAGCAATAACCGACCTCTGCCTCTCCAATCTCATCTCCCTCTTGCTGAGTCTTGTATATCATCATCATTGTCAATACCACTGGCACCAAACATCAGTACTGTTCCCGTTACCCTACTCTTTCCCACCCGTTGAAAGACGGGGACAGTTTAAAAACTGTACATTAGTCGTTAGTATCTGTCTGTGTTCTGTAGCAGTCGAGACTCCTTTGGCAGTTCCCATGACATGAGCATCATTTTAAAAGTCTAAGTATGCTTATAGTGTCATGATGGAGATTTATGTCGAAAATATACTCTCTCTCTCTCTCTCTCTCTCTCTCTCTCTCTCTCTCTCTTACATGCAACATTGTCTATCCTGGCCCATGGGCAGACATATTTATCTCTCAGTCTGTGCTGCGCATCCGAACAAAAACAAGAACTACGTCAGTTACAGACGGGCGAGCGAACAATGCTACAATGGATGACGAACAGCACAGAAGATGAAGAGAATTAAAAAGATGACCCCAGATGCCTCGCCAAGCGAGGAGATCAGAGAAAGGGACATCTATAAGTCTCCTCCGTGACAAGAACTTATGATGAATAGCCTCGTCCTTTCTGAGCTTTCACCTGTGGCCTGTAGCGCACACTGCAGTACAACTGTAACGGAGCACATGCTAGGTAAAGCAAACGCCAAAGACGTAGGTATCTAGATAGATATTCTGCTTAAACATGCATGTGTGAAGTACACAGGATCTAGGATTATGTTTAACTAGATTATCAGTCATTGTAATGTTGTGGGAAAAAAAACAACACGTAACAGGATTATCAGTCACTGTAATATTGCGAAAACAAAACTAAAATCTTTCAGAGGTTACACCACAACAGCAATATTAAATGATAAACGTATGCATCCGAACACAAAATAAACAAAATCAAAAGAACAGATAAAAGAAGTTTAGCAAAGGAGATGACAACAGACTCATGAAACTGGTCATGCAAAAAGTGAGGTCCTTAACCCTTTTGTCCTATAATGACTGAAAGAGTAAGAGGAGACCCTTCAAATTTGAATTAATAATATTCTAAGTCTAAATTAGAGCGAAATAATGAATGGATCAGGCGGCTGGTTCCCTATAATTTTATTATACACACGTACAGCTTTGTTGAAACATAATGAACAACAGAAAACACAAACGCATTAACCAACCAGATTTTAAAAAATAGAAGAAAAGGAACAAAGAATACTCCAACAAACAAATCGAAACATTAACAACAAGAAAACAAATAAGAAAGCACTGAAGCCTTCAAACGAAGGACGGGGAGGGGATGTGCGAATCAAGCATGTATTCGTAATAGCTCTACAGTGGAAAAACAAGAAGTCGCTTTTTTGTGTGCGTGCGGCTTTTCGAGAAGACAGAGAAGCAACACAAGACAACTGTTGTCGTACGTACCTCACAGAGCGCGACGAAGACAGAGGTGTGGCGAGAACCAGCCAACGATGACAGGCCGCCCAGACACGGTCTAACTGTAGCGTGACCATTCTGTAGACGACTTTAGCCAAAAAGATCACGACAACAAAACGAAGACGATGACATCCAGTTCTTGTAATCCACATCCATTTTTGTCAGTACTGTATGCTTTCATTCCATGCCATTTGGTACTCTGTAGGACAGAGTCGCACAACGAAGACGATGACAAGCTTGTGGACATCTTCTTTTCACAAATCTACATCCAAGTTTGCTTTACATCCCGTAAGAAGACACGGTCTGATATGTAGAGTGACCACTCTGTAGAGCGGCTTAATCAGCAGGATAGAGTCGCGCAACGAAGACGATATCATCTTTGTGGTAATAAATCTATAGTACACCTTGATAGCATGATTTGAGGTCATATTTCAGTTACTAGACTTCATTGAACTGCTTTTCTGTTGCTACGCTCGATCAGAATCATCATGGCCAAACTCCGATTCCTTGTCATCCCACAGTCTAAGCTTACAGTGACCATTTCGTAGAGCGGTTTTGTGAGTTTATTATATGGGATTCCGGTGCACAACGAACCCATAATCATTTCGCAATCATTCTCTACGAAGACACTATCTTATGTGCTGCGTGACCATTCCTTACGGGCAGTTTAGCCACGACCATTTTACGACGGCAGTTACATCTTGCATGTTTCAGCAATACGATCCTATCCTATCCTATCCTATCCCGGAACTCAAAAATCGTTGGGGCACCACAGATGATCGTTTAACCAGCGCACTCCATCTTACTTTGTCCTCAGCAACCCTCATTGCTTCGCTCAGTGTCAAGCCAGTCCATTCTCGAATGTTGTCCTACCACTTCTTTTTCTGTCTCTCTCTTCTTCCGCCTCCTTGCACCGTGCCTTGCAGGATGGTCTTCGCAAGCCCTGATGCTCTGGTGACGTGGCCATACCATCGGAGTTCACCACTGTGAGCAGGTCATCGTCTTGTCCAACGGCTTGTGTGATGGTCTGTCGGACTTCGTCGTTGGTGATGTGCTGGGTATAGGAAATGCCCAGAAGTGTTCTGAAGCACCTCATCTCCATGCTTTGTATTCTTAGTTGTAGGTCTGCTGTGAGAATCTATGTTTCGCAAGCGTATAAGAAGATGGAGATAACAATGGAGCGCAGCAGCCTTACCTTGGAATGTAGACTGATGGTCCTGTCTTTCCAAATTGGCTTCAATCTTGTCAGTGCACCAGTTGTTTGTGTGATACTGGAGAGGACTTCCTGTCGGGACCCATTGTCTGATACAATGGCTCCTAAATATTTGAAGCTATGCACTGTGTTGAGAGATTGGCCTTGGAATTTAGTGTCCGAGTTGATGCTATTAGTGTTGTTGGCCATCATTTTGGTCTTCTCTGCACTTATTTCCATTCCAAAGGCTCTAAAGGTGGTGTCAAGCCTCTGTACCAGTTGTTCAAGCTCGTGTTCCTCTCCAGCCAATCCATCAATGTCATCCGCAAAACGGAGGTTGAGGATTGTTCTACCCCCTATACTGACTGTGTCTTCGTGAGCTGCAAGGGCATCTGACATGAGCGATCTAGGAAGATGTTTAAGAGTGTTGGAGAGAGTACGCATCCTTGACGCACGCTGATTGTTGTTCTGAACCAGTTCCCCATGGCGCTGTTGTGGAGGATTGCACAGGTAGCCTTGTCATACAGGCTTTTGATGACTTAAACCTCTAAAAGAAAAAAAACTTAATAATAGGCCTATATAACTTAGTCTCCTATTCGTTCATAAAACAATTGCAAAATCCTGAATTTACAGTCCTGTTGGAGGTTTCTTGTAAACTACAGAATAAGAATAGTATTATGCTTATATTTATAGTTGGACATTTCCTGCGAAGATCAAAATCAGAACATCGAATAATGTTCGAATAATGTTGCACAAGAATGACTTTGTAGGCTTATCGGACGTCGTTTGTATAAATTAGCATCAATTTAAAATTTGGATTAAGTTGCTTAGTTTGTTTACTTTTTTTTCACTATAACCCTGCCCCAATCGCTCAATATTCCTTTATGTCTAAAATCATTTGGGTGAAAAGACGTTAATTTTTTTTAAAGACTCCTCCATGTGCAGCACAGGTAAAGAAGACTTGGAATGTTATAGCATATTTTTCTTCTTGCGCTCCTATTAAGGAGTCCAAGAAATTCTCTAACTCAGAAATAAATCAGAGCAACGATGAGACAAAACAATCCAGTATACATACCTGACTTAATGATATGTTTTCCTAATTAGGGAACACCATATCCAAAATGTGCGTAACCGTAGTGACGGCAGATAAAAAAAAAATAATAGTTTCCTCAAGGGAGAGAAGACTCTCTTTTGTCAGATTAAAAGACAAGACAAAAGTTCAATACTTTCGAAGGCAAGAAAACTCATGAACTTGGTTTCCACGGTTAAAAAAACAAACAAACAACAAAAAACACCTACTAACTCTTACCACGGTTGGGTGACTTTTAAAAAAAAACACACGAATTCTTCTCGTTTTGCACGTGCCGACGTGTTACATGCATATAGTAATCTACTTGCGCTTTGCAATTTTCACGTGTATGGTGCAGCGTTGTTGTGTTCGATACAATGTTACTTTCCATAATCGTTTGCCACTCCTCTATTTATAAATCACTGGCCAACGCTTCGCTGGCACCTAAGTGTCTTTTTAAGGCCCCAATTCGAAGGCTTTATTTAGTGTTGATGAAAATGTGTTTGCCCTAGAGTCGTGAAAAAACGGAAACTCCGATGGTATGGCCCCGTCACCAGACCATCAGGTCTTGCAAAGACCACCCTGCATGGCACAGTGCAAGGAGGTAGAAGAAGAGGGAGACCGGAAAAGAGGAGGGAGGACAACATTCGAGAATGGACTGGTTTGACACTGAGTGAAACAGTCAGGGTTGCTGAGAACAGGGAAAGATGGAGTAAGCTGGTTAAACGATCATCTGTGGTGCCCCTACGACCTCCGAGTTACGGGATAGGATAGCAAAATGTCTGATGTCTGGGGTAGAGCAGAGTCTCTTTTTATACCTACAACAAAAAACCTTACGAGCAATTGTTTTTACGGGTTCGGCTTTAGTATCGGCTATTTTTAGTTCCAGAGTTTTGGCTGGCTAACGAATGGCTGTTGTCATTAACAGGCACAAAAACTACGGAATTTTTTCATTACAAAAACCCCACACACTATATTTTTAAAAAGAGTTATTTTTTGTTGTAAGCTTTTTTTCTCAGTGGGTCAACACTCACTGTGAATGTTAACAGAGTGTGTGGAGGGGGCGTGTTCAAAGTTGGCCCTTTAAGCAACACATGGACCATGATTATATGCGATCGCAGTATGTTGAGAGTGTATTATGTAGAGGTGTATTATTATGTTCGAGTGGCTGCGCAGACAGCGGTTGCTTAAAAAAAAAACATCGCCAGTAGAAGATACAAAATTAAATGTATGAGGAATTCATGATCGGGACGCTGTTCGATGTGATGAAATCAGCAACTTTCAACTACTTACTATCTTATAATACTGATGCACAACACATTTCTAACGTTAAATCTTTGGAAACGAGATGAACGACTTTGAATCAGCATAACTATTGGGATTAAAAACAAACAACATCATCTAGTCTGTTAGCATCCAACTGCATTGGCAGCACCATTGACGTTCAGTTGAATTGTGTCGATTGTCAGCAAGAAACTTTGCATCATCATCATAATAATAATAATAATAATAATAATAATAATAATAATAATAATAATAATAATAATAATAATAATAATAATAATAATAATAATAATAATAATAATAATAATAATATAAATAGCTGGATCTTCCACATGTTTCCGTCTTCGCTGAATAATATTTTCAAGCGTATTTAGAAATTCTTTGCTACTCTTGATAATCATCTACAACACAGCACACCCTGCGTCCAGAATAGGACAATAAGGTAGTCTCAGAGGACGGTAAACACAGAAGAGAAGAAAGAAGCACCTCCCTACGCGTGTTTCATTCCATCTAGAAAACGGCTTGCTGGTTTGCTCTTCACACTTAAACCTTCCTAAACAGTCATGGATTGTGTTGGATCTCGGTGACCTCACTAGCTGTGTTAACAAGATTCAAGATCCAAGACCTAATCCCGTTTGCCAGCTCCGAAGACTTCACAAAATAATTTGTTCTCTCCTTCTCACAGGCAAACTAACGTGTCGTCGTGGATTGTATTAATTCGTCGACGTCATGATGATCAGGTGTAGTTATAGACTACACACATTGGAATACATATACTGAACTCATTCAAGACTACTCACATAATTCCATTATTCTTGGCCTGCCATAATTTCATTCTTCTTGGCCTGCTTGTCTTTCTTACAAAATGCCTGTCATCATTGTTGTTGTTTTTTTTTACAACACAAACTGCTGCATCTATGCAGAAAAGTGTAGATCTATTGTTTAATGCAGTCCAAGACTTTCAAACGGCACTCTATTTGCAGACTCTTCTCCATCAGACTGTCTATCTGGCAAAATACCCCAGCATCGTTGTCCTTTCTTCACGACAAATCAGCTGTACACTAGCTATGCCCACAATGGTAAAGTTAATAGTTCTGAGGTAAACGTGCATACAACAAATCCAAACCTGCACACAACTTCCGTACTCTGTCCAGTGTCTTCTCCAATTCGACTTGTCGCTCTGACTGCCAAGAATGAGTGGAGAGAACCTGAATAGAAATGACAATTATTTTTTCTTCGTATTCTCTTTCTCTCCGTCCCTCTCTCTGGCTCTGTCTGCATGCATTCTTAGAAAGCAGGCATTTCGTATTCTGTAGTGTTAGTGTTTGTGTTATGCAAAGTTTTGGGGGGGCCGGGGGAAGCAATCCATGGCTTTGCTATTAGCAATTGTAATGAGGCAACCGGTGTCTGGATCTCCTCGCTTTCGCCCCCTCCCTCTCCATTCTGTGACTCCCCACCCCTCACCCAAAACTCGTCCTCTCCAATAACATTAGTATTTAGCCTTCCTTCCTCTCCGGTCTGCCCTCTCCCTATCCATCTCCCTGTGATTATATTAATATTTTATACAGCAGAGGGACAGATAATCAATACAATCATACTCCTCCACACGCAACAGTTAGTAGGATTGTGTGTTGTAGGAATGTCCCGAGCATTATAATATTATTCCACGCCTTTTCAGCGCACGGCATAGCAATGGGGGTCGGGATCAGAGGGGTTTATTTAAAAGAGAAAAAGTCGGATGGGTGGGGACATATATTTTTTTTGAGGGGGGAGTGGGGAGGGAGGCGGAGGAGCGGGGAAGACGACAAAACTTTACAATATAAGCGGTCACACACGTTTGTTAATAATGATAATAACAACAAAAACAACCACAACAGCTACATTAATTCAATATCAAAAATTGTTTTTGAACCGCTTTCATTCCATGCTGGTCAATGACCTTGTCTGATTTGTTATGATGTCATCGGGTGAACTTTTAGATTTTACATGTTTTTAATGTGTTCTGTACGTACGGTCGTAGTACCAACGCAAGTATACATGTACTGGATCAGATAGAACGACATACTGAATGAACGGCAGTATAGATTATGTTGCTTGCCCTATTATATATAGTATTCAACTCACAGACTGATTTTGTACTCATTTTAGTCTATGCTAATATCGGTAGATGTTTGTTGGTCGCTACGATGCAGGAATATTACGACCAGCTGGTTATTGCCTTCGTTATTGTTATTATACGTTTGTCTAAAGGCCTGACCTCCAACCCCATTCACCCACCCACACACGAACACATACTTTTATAGCCACCTCCCATTTTTATCCTCATCGCTATTTTTGTCGTCTTCATCTTCATCACCGTAGTAATTATCCTACTCAGACGGCCGGTCGACAGCTGTGCATCTCGATACATCTCGATTTATAAGCTGGTAGGGAAGAAGATGGCAAATCATTGAAAGGTATTAACTCAGACACATATAACTGAAAACAAACTTTTTGGAGGGGTCAAAAATGTTACTGTTTAAGAAGTTGTTTTAAGTTTTATCTTTGAGAAGAAAAATGACAAATGGACCGATTGGCCACTGTTTCAACTGTAATTAGACAAGCTAAAATTCTTACATTTGTTTAGCCAATTTTGCGATACAACGCAAACGTGCTTACAGAATGAAGGCCCTCAGATGCCTTAAGAGCAAATATGATTGACCTAAAATGATGAGTAGTATCTTCATTTTAAACATTAGGAACATCGCGCCAGTCGTTTTTGAGATAAGACAAAATAATGACATGTTTTGAAATAAAAGCGACAATTATTCGGAGGGAAGGACCGACAAACGGACTGAATGGCTGGCCATGAGTTCAAAGTACCTGTATCCCCTCCCCTCTCCCATCTTAACCTCCTTCCCCACCTCCCTTCTCCCTCTCCTCCCCCACACGCCTCCCCCAAATCATGCTCACCTATTTTTGAGATACAAAGCAAAAACGAATTTCCTATCCTATCCTGTCCCATAACCCGAAGGTCGTAGGGGCACCACAGATGATCGCTTAACCAGCATACTCCATCTTTCTCTGTCCTCAGCAGCCCTCATGGCTTCGCTCAGTGTCAAACCAGTCCATTCTCGAATGTTGTCCTCCCACCTCTTTTTCGCTCTCCCCCTTCTTCTACATCCTTGCACTGTGCCTTGCAGAATGGTCTTTGCAAGGCCTGATGATCTGGTGACGTGGCCATACCATCGGAGTTTCCGTTTCTTCACCACTGTGAGCAGGTCATCGTGTTGTCCAATGGCTTGTGTGATGGTCTGTCGGACTTCAACGTTGGTGATGTGTTGGGTATAGGAAATGCACAGAAGTCTTCTGTAGCACCTCATCTCCATGCTTTGTATTCTTCGTTGGAGATCTGCTGTGAGGGTCCATGCTTCGCAAGCATATAGGAAGATGGAGATGACCAGAGAGCGCAGCAGTCTTACTTTGGAATGTAGACTGATGGTTCTGTCTTTCCAAATGGGCTTCAACCTTTTCAGGGCAGCAGTTGTTTGTGCGATCCTGGAGAGGACTTCCTGTCGAGACCCATTGTCTGACACAATGGCTCCTAAATATTTGAAGCTGTGCACTGTGTTGAGGGATTGGCCTTGTACTTTGATGTCCGTGTTGATGCCTTGGTGTTGTTGGTCATCATTTTGGTCTTCTCTGCACTTATTTCCATTCCATAAGCTCTGGAGGTGGTGTCAAGCCTCTGTACAAGCTGTTCAAGTTCTTGTTCCTCTCCAGCCAATCCATCAATATCATCCGCAAAACGAAGATTGGAGATTGCTCTGCCCCCTATGCTGACTGTGCCTTCGTGATCTGCAAGAGCATCTGACATGATGCGCTCTAGGAAGATGTTGAAGAGTGTTGGAGAGAGTAGGCCATCCTTGACGCACACCGATTGTTGTTCTGAACCAGTTCCCGATGACGCTGTTATGGAGGACTGCACTGGTAGCCTTGTCATACAGGCTTTTGATGACTTCTATAATTTTAGGGCTGATGTTGTACACTTTCATGGTTGCCCATAGAGCTGCATGCCAGACTCGGTCAAATGCCTTCTTGAAGTCTATGAACACATGATATAGATGTTGTTGGTGCTGTAGGTATTTCTCACAGATTATTCTGAGGTTGAAATCTGTTCAGTGGTGCTTCGCCCTGCCATGAATCCTGCTTGTTCTTCAGCTATGATTTGTTCAGCTTGTGGTTTCAACCTGTTGAGTATTATTTTCAGGAGGACCTTGCTGGGATGGCTGATGAGGCTGATGGTCCGTTAATTTTCACACTCCTGAAGGTTACCTTTTTTGGGAAGAGTGATGACAAGCGACTGGGTCCATGGTGTAGGCCATTCCCCACTCTGCCAGATCTTGTTACAGATAATGGTGAGAGCATCAGTCATCGCTTCTCCTCCTGCTTGTAGCAGTTCCGCTGGTATGTTGTCCACTCCCGCTGACTTCCCTTTCTTCAGCGATTGCACTGCTGCCTCAACTTCTTCCCGGAGAATTGGGAGGATTTCTTCTTCTTCTCTGCTCTCGGGACATGCTAGAACTGATGGGTCTCCATTTGGTGTATGGTTGTAAAGGTCAGAGCAGTACTCTGTCCATCTGTCCAAGACTTCTTGTTCTTCTGTAAGGCAAATGCCAGACTTGCTTTGGATAGTGGAGACTTTGGGCTGTTTAACACTTGTCAGCCGCTTCACAGTCTGTTAGGCCTTCTTGCTGTTGTTCTTGTTCAGTGTCATGAATTGGCTAGTTTTAACTCTGCCCATGGACTATTTAGCCATGTGTAGTACTTGTAACTTTAGAAGTTAGACTATAACACAGCAGCAATTAAATTACACAGCAGACCACACACGGCGAGCGAGCCACCCACATCGCAGTGCGTCAGCACTTGAGTTTTGAATCGGACCGTTTTAACCAATCAGAGCAGGCTCAGTGGGTAGAGCAGTTTTGACTGTGTCAGAGCCTAACACAGTTTGAATCAGTCGTGTGTGAGACGAGGTAGAGGCAACATCTCCACAGCTAGAGAAATCTCTACACTCATAGACCAGGAAGCAGGACTTTGAAATCTTAGAATTCTCTCAAGTCATCACGGGCCTGAACTTGTCAAACAGGTAAATGAACACCCTTCTGTTTCCGTGATATATTTATATTATTGTTGAAATTATGTTTGAAGAATTTGCTATGCATAAATGTGAATTGTTAATCCGAATTTGCCGTACCACGTGGAAGAGCCGACCACGAGCCGAAACACGACCGGTTGCGCCGCCATGTTGTATCCCGTACGGAACCACTGTTGTTTAACTTATATGTATGTTTGCAGACCAGTGGCTGTACCACTGAATGTTTATATTATTATTAATTCTGTATGTGTATAGTTAGACACGATTGATATTTATGTATGTATAGGAATTTAGAGTTGAGATTCCAGTGGAACCCGGAAGTAGCAGAATGTTCGTCGCTTATGTATAGAGATGTGGAGCTATCACTGAGGGCTACTTTGGCTTTCAGTGAGACGCTCTGCACAAACCGATTATTCAGGGTTGTGCAGAATTTCGTCTCTTATATTACAGACGAGCAGGCGAGCTATCCCGAGCTATCCCGAGCTATCCCGAGCTATCCCCACTCCACAGAAACGACCAGTTGGTTGAGGAGACTCTACCGCACAAGACGGAAAGAGCTGCCTTGAAAGACACCCTGTCAGACCCCACAGCGTGGCAAGGGAACCCAACTACACAACTACAAAGGTGGACCAGAAGCTACCTCACAGAAGGACTTCGCACGCTCCATCTAGCAGTTAAGTGAACACGCCAAGGTGCACTTAAACTGATCATAACAGGACCACAGTAGTCCAACTCTTCAGAAACTGTAAAACGGACCACAGTAGTCCAAATCTACATGAAATATTATAGCAAGTGCCCTAGGAAGAAAAAACAGCTGCCTAGACTATCAGCGATCGAACTATTTGCATTGAAAGAGACGTTTTAAAGTAGATTAGTACTTAGAGAATCTTGTATAGAGTAGAAGAAATAAATGTGTGATTTTAACTGTTATCAAGTGGCTGGACTACATATGATTCATAGCCGTGTGAAAGCTAGTGTGACAGTAATCTTTTACCATTTTTCTATCTATTTCTGTATCCCAACCTTAACACAGAACGAGCTAAACAAATAAATTTATTAAAGTAATTCATAGGGTGACTTACTAGCAGTTCCCACCGAATAAACGTGAGGGTCCATAATTCCATTGTGCAGAGCCCATAAACCCCACGTGACATTCAGATTGTTCTCTATTTCCTGGCATTGATCTTCTATCCAGTTCTCCTTTGCTGTGCGCATGCCTTTTCGGATGTCATTGTTGATTTTTCGGTAGACATCAGCTCCCTGTGAGGTGTTCTTTTTCTTTTTTAACTCTCTTCGTTTATCACACAGATCCAAAAGTTCAGGTGTGATCCACGGCTTCTTCTTTGGTCGGTGCTTGCCAAGGATCTCAGTGGCGGCATCTGTTACAGCTGAGTTGAAGGTATTGGTCATGGTGTTGACATCTACTTCGCCTGCCCCCAAAATAAGCAGTGGTGCAAATTTCCCTCCAATTGTGGCCTGAAATATTTTTGCCACCTCCGGGTCTTGCAGTTTGTCCAGGTCGAACTTCAGCCTAGTGCACTTTGCTGTATTTACTCTCTTCAAATGGAGCCGGAAAGACATCATCACGAGATCGTGGTCACTTCCAATGTCTGCTCCTGGAAAAGTCTGCAAAAAGGAAATTTATCCCAGAGACCTTGACCTTTCAGGTAGAGCAAATTCAACTGCACGGAAAGTTGGCTTCTAACTCAGGTTGTGTTCCTATGAGGTTTGAACCATGTCCAGAGGTTCTAGAGGTATGGCGGGCGACGGACCGAATGACGGATGGACGGACATTTGGCTCGTTCCTATTCCCGACCATTTTAAAGTGTTTCCTGATACTGCCTGGATATACCCTACAAAGGAAAACAGGTCGAATGGAAGGAGCTAGGTCGGAAAAATGGATGAGGATATTGGAAGGTGCTATGGCAATTACAAAAGGGATATTAATTTCCCGCTAAAGCATATCCTAGCTGCTACAGTACAGTACATTCATACAGGGAGGAGGACAGTGTCGTTTTTTTTTGTAACTACACCTGTGGGCGCCTTTAAATGAGTATCGACCAGAGATATGCTGCTTATGCGCTTGCTCCCTGTTTATATTTACAAGGTTTTTTTTTTATTATTTTTTTTTTGTTTGCTTGTTTGTTTGTTGATCTGTCTACGTCTGCTTGTTATATGCGTATTCGGTGAAATATGTCACCTGAACTTTTGAGAGAATATCCGAGTGCTTTAATGAGTCGATGCGGCAACATAGTATGATTTGGAAGACTGTCCTAAATTCATGCACAGAAGAACGTAGGTCGATTCCAGAGAGACAAGGAATAGAGGGTGATGAGAAAAGAAGGAGGGTTGGGGCTTATTCCAACACATGCACTAGCTGCCACACGTGTGAACAGAAACGTTTAAAAAAAAAAAAACTAAACTATTTCAGCCTTCCACTTTTGTCTTCAAAATGAAATCTTCTCTCTGCGCACTAAGGTACTGCAACAGGATATCGATAGCGGTGAATGGGAAGGAAGAATGGATCAATGAGCGAAAAGTCCTACACCAACCAACCACAACGTTTTAATGCATTCTTTTAAAGATGTCCTCTTTGGACTACAAAACAAACCTTTCCTTTGAAAACAGGGTAACAGGTGAGAGAGAGAGAGAGAGAGAGAGAGAGAGAGAGAGAGAGAGAGGTAGGGAGGAGCGGAAGGACAGGGAGGGGAGGGGGGAGTGATCATGGTTTAATTAAACTGGTAGAACGGATCGGAGATGGAGATAGGGGTGCAGAAGAAGGGATGAGTCCTATACCAACAAATTAACTGCCACACATGTGCGCATACACGCTTCAATAAATTCTATCTAAGGCGATTTTTGCTTTTGTCCGCCAAAGAAAAGCGTCTCTTTTCCAAAGCAGTAGACCCAATAAGTCCTTTAAAGCTTAATATCCCCTACCTCTCGACATATGTGTACCTTTGCCATGACTGGGGTCTGTTTCCTAAATATCTATCTATCTATATCATATTGGATAGCGGGGAGGCATCTTCTCCAGCTCATAAAAGCTTACGCTGTCAACGCTCTCCTCCCCGCTCCCCCCTCCCTCCCCTCCATCCCTTGTGAGCTCCATCTTCTACTAAAAGAGATTCGTGATGATCGCGTGATGTCAGATAAAGCTCACTGGAGAACATGATGCCAAAACGACTAAAATAATAACACGCGACTACTGTTTATTATCCTATTCTATCATATCCTATCCTATCCTATCCCGTAACTCGGAGGTCGTAGGGGCACCACAGACGATCGTTTAACCAGCGTACTCCATCTTTCCCTGTCCTCAGCAACCCTGATGGTTTCGCTCAGTGTCAAACCAGTCCATTCTCGAATGTTGTCCTCCCTACCTCTTTTTCGGTCTCCCTCTTCTTTTACCTCCTTGCACTGTGCCTTGCAGGATGGTCTTTGCAAGACCTGATGATCTGGTGATGTGACCATACCATCGGAGTTTTCGTTTTTTCAACACTGTGAGCAGGTCATCGTGTTGTCCAATGGTTTAATAATCTATTTGTATTTAGGCGTTGTAAAACCTCGCTTTTTCACCTCAACTGCTTTACAAGGCGCTTGTCGATACAGGATCTAACTCAAGTCTCTGAGGCGCCCATTTGCCTAAAATATCGAACTTTGCGGTGAAGAAAAGGAAACTCCGATGATATGGTCACGTCACCAGAGCATCGGTCCTTGCAAAGACCATCTGCAAGGCACGGTGCAAGGAGGCAGAAGAAGTGAGAGACAGAAAAAGAGGCGGGAAGACAGCATTCGAGAATGGGCTAACTTGGCATTGAGCGAAGCCATGAGGGTTGCTGAGAACGATTACATTACATTACATGATTATTGCTTTAGGTCCAGCGGACTCTTCTGAGCCAAATCAGGACCGGACAACCCCTGATCCGCATAAAAGATCTGCTGAAACAACCCTTGTGGTAAAACTGAAAGCTTTCCACCAGGCAGTCACTTTACAATAAAGGCATCCCACGCAGGGGACGCTGAGGCTTCTCTAATTTATCGAACCCCCGTTTACAAAAA
This sequence comes from Oncomelania hupensis, assembly GCA_036898135.1. Taxonomy (NCBI): domain Eukaryota; kingdom Metazoa; phylum Mollusca; class Gastropoda; order Littorinimorpha; family Pomatiopsidae; genus Oncomelania; species Oncomelania hupensis. Next base: position 41,033,497 of record CM072515.1, on the reverse strand, counting down.
CAAAATAGAATACAATCATTATAAATTATCAACAAAACACATACATATAAAATGCCTACATTGCTAAATAATAACAACATGCTGAGGACGATGGAGTACGCAGGTTAAGCGATTATTTGTGATGCTCCAACGACTTTGGAGTTATGGAATAGGATATGATCGAACTTTAGAATTTAAATATTCTTCATTACTGATTTGACTCTATCTGAAAATATCGTTTTGATAACATACGGGTCAGGATCTCACAGTGTGAATTAAACATTGACCAACCCTCTATGGCGATACGGCAGAAGAGAACAGAAGGTAGGGACCTAAATTGACACTGAACCACCAAATGCAATCAAATTGCTAAACTGGGTAACGAAAAATGCCCACTGGTAATCTTGCCCACTAAAGGGAATCAAACCTGGGTCCTCGTTGTGCCAGGCGAACGCTCTACCACTGGGCTACGGCGATGATTCAGGATATAATAATAATAATAATAATAATAATAATAATAATAATAATAATAATAATAATAATAATAATAATAATAATAATAATACAGGATGCTATGTACGCGCCTTTTCCCCAAATCAATCAGGCTCAAAGCGCGGCGATCTGTACCAACATACACGCTCACCTGTCTCATCCAACCTCACACACACACACAACAAATACACATCCATCACTTAAACAGGTGGTGCAAAGGCAGGGAGATCGCTATTGGAAGACGGAGAGAAAATCGAATTTGTATGTTTCAAAATTGTGTATTGACTGCATCCAGTACCATTATTGAAGGGAGGGAGGAAACCGGAGTGCCCGGAGAAAACCCTTGGTGACCTCAATAGTCTCGTACCTATGTCACATACGTTCGCCCTTTGCGGGAATCGAACCCGCGACCTTGGGCCTAGGAAACCGGCGACTTATTCACTGCGCCACGAGGTCACCCCAACACAATCCAAAGATACCTGACATTCGAACCGTACACTGAAAATGTGTCGTACTCTGTTATTTATGAGGATGTAAAAAAATCATATTTGATACAAGTGGCATTACTTTTCTTTGTTATCATCTGCTCGACTTTTGCATAATTAGCATTTCTGTGGGTTTTTTTGTTGTTGTTTACTTCTTTTCGGCCCTTTCTCTTGACTATTATGTGCCACTTCATCAACAGTCAACGGACTAGTAACAGAAAACAAACACACACACAGAAGCGCCACGTCAAGAGGAAAGAAGGGAAGCTGAAGTGAATATGGGCTTTAACTGTTATGATCCGGCGGCTCGTCTCATAAGTTGGCGGCCATAACGCCGCGATATTGGCTACCTTGGAGCCATTTGCCGCCTGGCAATGGCTCCTATATGACACATAAACCCGTCCTGTCGTTTGTATGCGGCGCAGATTTATTCCTCGGATGCTAATCTGTGGAAAAGGCTTTCGCAGTGTGGCGGGGGAAAGCGATAACGTGTATCAGCTTTCCTTGAGATACTGGCGGGACAATGTTTGATGACAATCTCTCGATGCAGTTTTGCTGTAGAAAAGATGATCATGAAGGCTTTAAGAGTGTCGGATTTTACTAGGTTTGTGTAGCAAGGCCTTTAAAATACCATGGCTGTTTGAAGGTGATTATTGGACTGACTTCTCTGAGCGAGCGTTCCACAGCACAGATTCCGGTCCGAGACAAGGTAATTCTAGCTTTCGCAGAGGCAGTGATTCAAGCTCGACCCTGTTTTCTTAATAAAACTACTATCTGTTTATTAGCACTTTAAAGCACCACGGCGTTGCATGCTGTGTTTCTAGCTCGCTTGCTCACTTTGGGGGGCACGATCTGAGAAGTTCGCCTAACAAAATGTTTATAACGTTTTCAAAATGTTCCGGCTATCACGATGAGTTCCGGGTTATCTTTCAATTACAATATTTTAACACAACATTTCAGACAATACCAAAGACGGCGGCTACTACCATGACTTCAGCGATACTGTTGCTGATGATGATGACGATGATGATGGTGATAGCGCAGTTGGCTCAGTGGTGTGCGCATTGTACTCGAATGTCAGGCGATAACATTGAAGCCAGTACAGGTAATGGTTCAAACCCCGTTGGCGGCCTGGAGAATAATAATAATAATAATAAGAAGAAGAAGAAGAAGAAGAAGAAGAAGAAGAAGAAGAAGAAGAAGAAGAAGAAGAAGAAGAAGAATTGTAACAAAATAAGAATAATAAATACAAATAAAATATTAAATAAATACAAATATTATATATATTATATATATTATATTTATTATATATATATACACACACACACTCTCTCTCTCGGATGAGAGTATAAACCGAGGTCTAGTCTTTGCACGCACGCATTCCAACGCATTCCATTGCATGGACTTTAAAGATCCGGACGCTCATGCCCTAGACGTGTGAGTGCCGGCTACACATGTACACCCAGCATGTGTCGTCCAGGATTGTGTTCAGTCGTCTGGGCGTCAGACTATGCCACCAAAGGTTGCGGGTGGTTAGATCCTGTATCTGGAGCTATATGGGAAAGCGCTATATAAGATTATAAATAGCGTTTGGATGCGGACTTTATAAAACTTTTATGTTTAATTCACATTGTGAGATCTTGACCAGTAATTTATCAAAATACAACCAAACAATTGGCCACAAATTTTCGTAACGCTAGCTTCGCTGGAACTTAATTTATTTTATAACGACACAACAGACTTGTGGAATAGATGTTTATAGACTTTGGAGTAATCCTGTATCTGATATTATTATCTATAAATTTGGAGATTAAAAATATATATATATATAGATTTTGTGTCATATATTCAGAATAAATTGAGGAGTACGCAGACTTTACTGTGGATTCATATTAGTATCGTTTATAACGGCAGTGCAACATTGAAAAAAAGTCAAATTAGCAGGAACAAAACTTACGATATTTTTCAGAGAGAGTCAAATCAGTAATGACGAATATTTAAATTCTAAAGTTCAATATTTTAGGCAAATGGGCGAACAGGCGGCTTGGGTTAGGCCTAGATCCAGTATCGGCCAGCGCCTTGAAAAGTTCTTGAGTTGAAAAAAGCGCGCTATCTTAAATCGCCTAAATACACATATCTAAATAAATAATAGTGGCTTGTGATTATTTTAGTCGTTGGGGCATCATGTTCTGCAAAGAGCTTGATCTAACATCACACGATCACCACGAGTCTCTTTTAGTAGAAGATGGAGCTCACCAAGGAGGGTGGGATCCGGGAGTAAAGTGTTGACAGAGTAAGCTGCTGCTACTACTACTGCTGCTGCTGATGATGATGATGGTGGTGGAAGCGCAGTTGGTACGCATTGTTCACGAATGTTAGGCGATAACATTGCAGCCAGTACGGCAATGGTTCAATCTCCGTTGGCGACGTAATTTTTTGTAAGAAAAAAACAATTAATGTTATTTTTTTTATTTATTTTGAATGTATTATTATTTTGTACAATACATATATAATACCCTGAGACATTGCGTCTCTACTCCTTCGGATGAAAGTATTAACCGAAATCTAGTCTGTGCATTCCATCGCATGGACTTTAAAGATCCGGACGCTCATGTCCTAGACGGGTGAGTGCCGGTTACACAAATACGCCCAGCATGCACTAGGTCCCTTCTCTCCAGCCCGGGTAGCCCAGGATTGTGCTCAGTCGTCTGGGCGTCAGACTTTGCAACCACGGTTGCAGGTGGGCGCCTCGGGCGACTTAGGTTAGATCCTGTATCGACCAGCGCCTTGAGCAGCTCTTGAGATGGAAAAGTGCTATATAAGATTCTATATACATTTTAAAACATGATGATGATGATGATGATGATGATGATGATGATGATGATGATGATGATGATGATGATGATGATGATGATGATGATGATGATGATGATGATGATGATGATGATGATGATGATGATGATGATGATGATGATGATGATGATGATGATGATGATGATGATTGATGATGATGATGATGATGATGATGATGATGATGATGATGATGATGATGATGATGATGATGATGATGATGATGATGATGATGATGATGATGATGATGATGATGATGATGATGATGATGATGATGATGATGATGATGATGATGATGATGATGATGATGATGATGATGATGATGATGATGATGATGATGATGATGATGATGATGATGATGATGATGATGATGATGATGATGATGATGATGATGATGATGATGATGATGATGATGATGATGATGATGATGATGATGATGATGATGATGATGATGATGATGATGATGATGATGATGATGATGATGATGATGATGATGATGATGATGATGATGATGATGATGATGATGATGATGATGATGATGATGATGATGATGCCAACAAAGGTATTTCTCCTCATCCTCATACCACAGTTGTCGCCTCCTCTGCTGAAATGACGCTGTTGGCAAAAATAAAAAGGTTGTCAAAGACGAAGGCGGTGACGAACATTCTTGCGAGACGCATTCATAATATTGTGTGAGTAACCGAAACAAAAATACCGCTATGACAAAGTTTGTCCAAAATAGTGTAGAGGCAGCTATCAACACAAACTAATAACCCGCAGCTAATTACCACAGACAATTATTAGCTGGACATTTCATTCCCTAATTGGATAATAGGCCTATAGGAGCACCAGTAGATGATAAGCTTCTTTTTCATTCATACACATCCCACTACCTAACCATTTTTCTCTGTCAGTCTGCGTCTCTATTTGGTGTTTACATTTTTTTTGGGGGGGTGGGGGGTGGGGGGGATCTCTCTTACAGTTTGCATGTATGTTTTTGTGTGTAATCTATGTGTGTGTCTTTGTGTGCACGCGCGTGCACGTGTCCCTCTCTTTTGAATATATATGCCAAACAAACACATACTCGTTCTTCCCCACCTTCCCTTTCTCTCCCTCTCTCTCTCCCTCAATCCACGCAACCACCCCCCCTCCTACCCCCCACTCTCTATCTCATTCATTTTCCCAATACCAAAACAGAGAGAGAGAGAGAGAGTGTGTGTGTTGTCTACACATTCACAGGCTCATCATTTACCCTAGTAGACCTACGCTATGTCTCTGTCTCTGCTTTTCTCTCTCTCTCTCTCTCACTCTCTCTCTCTCTCTCTCTCCCTATCCATCAATAGGTCCATGCATCCTCCTCTCCCACCCGTAGACTTGTTGGACAATGTCTGCACACAGCCCCATCAAATCCCACGCTCAAACATGACATTCGGTGACACTGTGTCCATTTCAACAAACAGAAGCTAAACTAGGAAACAATGGGAGGTAGGCAAAGAAGAACAAAGCTACGGGGGTCTAGCTGGAGGGGTCACCGAGGCTTACCAGTCATCTAAAACTCACTCGTGGCACCACCCCAGAAAACAATGTCATTTAAGGTGGGTGGCATCGTTTTCACAACGTAGAGAGGGAGGAAACATGCGAGCAGGATGGGAGAGATAGAACCCGGGTGGAAACTTGGCTCAGTCAGTAGAGAACCGAGTTCGCGTCTCACGGAGAGTTTGTGAATTCGAACGAGTATAAACCGAGGTCCCGTCGGTGCACGCGTGCATTCCTTCGCACGGAAGTTCCCGCCGATCACTCCAAAACGGGCGCTAAGTCCTATTTCACCCAGGTCGTTCAAGATTTCTTAGTTGTCTGTAGCGTTAGATGGTGCGCATCAAGCAGCTAGTTGGCGCCTTGGGCGACTTGATTTAGATTCCATTTTGAGCCGGTAAAATGCTGTTGTTTAAGAGCAAGTCAATATAATTTAATTCCCACATAGTCTGTGAATTCGCTCTCGGCTTCCCTCTTCTTAGGTCGATAAATAAGGAACCGTGCAACATTCAAAGTGGAATCAACTGAACATTGTGTCATCAAAGCTGAAATACTCACCTTGAAGGATTCAGCCAGGATAATTATGTGCAAAAACAGTTCGGCAGAGTGCGGGGCTCCTGATCCACGGAGGTTCAGAAATGGTTCGACTGAGGTTGTCTCGAGCAGAGCACTGTCTGTGAACAGAACAAAACAAAACAGAACATGACAAAACATAATGAAGATGCCATTTTGAAACATCGAGTTGCATTGCATTGCATGATTATTGCTTTAGGTCCAGCGTACTCTTCCGAGCCAAATCAGGACCGGACAACCCCTGACCCGCATAAAAGATCTGCTGAAACAACCCTAGTGGTAAAACTGAAAGCTCTCCACCAGCCAGTCACTTTACAATAAAGACATCCTACGCAGGGGACGCTGAGGCTGTACTCTAATTTATCGAACCCCCGTTTACAAAAACAAAATAGAATACAAACATCATTATAAATTATCAACAAAACACATACATATAAAATGCCTACATTGCTAAATAATAACATCATAGGAAGCCTTAGTGACCACCTGGCAGGAAGCGTCCAATATTCCCAAGCTGATCCAACAGACCTCATACACAAATAAGGAGTCTTGTCCCGGAAGAGTTTTCAAGAAAAAAGGTAGATGACTGGTCTAGCAAAGAAGAAGATAGTATAGCGGATTGAAAGAACAGAGTAGGAATGAGAAAGAGCAAATGAGAAAGACAGCGACTGCGGGAATTTAAAGCACTAAATTTCCAGAAAGTGGGGATACTATTTATACAAACATCGAGTCACAGGACAGAAAAATTATAAAATTCCATTGGCCATTGAGTGCAATGTATCTTACCGGTTGAATCTGGGGGTCATTTTGTAAATGCAAATTGGATGGGATTAGATATAGGGGCGAGTTGGTGCAGGTACTAATCCTTTTTGTCTTGGATGGCGACGCTTTGTGACTGCCGAGCTTTCGCTGAGAAAGCGAGCTGGTTTACCCGCTGATGATATATATCTTAAATGACTGAAAGTAGGCATTTTCAATGAGTTTTTACACCCCCACACAAGTTAAATACGCCAGGAACAAAATATCAAAATATTAGTAACCATAAACAATGTTTTTGAAAGTACATAAACAAATACATAGACAACGCTGGACCCAAACAGACAGCTGAGCGTACTTGGAATTCCAATAAAGTTACTTCAAACACACGTGGTACAGTCTAAAATTACAATGTATCCAGACATCAAATGATTTAAGGTAAAATAAAGGACATTGGGCACTATAGGATTGATTTCAAACTATCAGTTATCATTTTTTTTTGCAACAAATATATATTGAAAATCCGCAACCACCGCAGAGTAATTTTAAAAATATACATTTTAATGTAAACAAGTATGAAAATATCCAATTGGCGCGGTATAAGGATACTGTTAACTGAACATAGTTACATGTATAACGACTGATTATAAACCTACTTGTGAATGAGCGAAAAGGGAAGCACGGTACACCTTTAAACTCTTAAGGCACGGGTCGGACGTGTATGGGGGGACACTGGGTGTAAGTCAACACCCGAATAAAACAACACCCTATATACCCGCTTCTGTTTCTGCCCCTCCCCCGCCATCATTGCACCTTGTCGACCCTCCCTGCACCCGCTGAAGAGACTAGAGTGTAGACTTGTATCTATCTTTAAACCGGAGAATAAGGTGTACCCGGTGACGGCTGCCTAACCCAGTGGTGGATGCTTCGTCCTTGTAAAGTGCTTTGTCACACAAAGGGATTGAGGGATGCTGTCTCGTCGTTCTCGTTTCAGTAACATGAACATGAATGAAAGCGGAGGGGAAGCAGGACTTCAATGTAATTGTTACAATAGATTTGAAGAGACAAAATGCGCTGCAGCATTATTCAATTAAAATCATATTTTGATTAAAGGGGTATGATCGCGTTTAGCTAAAGAAAAGTTGTAGATCTAACTGCTGAGAAAATGAAATAGCCACTCCAGTCTGGTTGTATGCCATATAGCTCCAAGGTAATGAGGCACGTTCTGGGCGTGAAAGATAAGAAAGATGCAATACTGGTACAACCGCTTGAACATGTTTTGAAAGCTAATAAGAGGAACTCATGTAGTTGATACAAATTGCTAAATATGTAACATCAATTAAATTAAATTAAGGACGTAGGACTGGGAAAAAAAATAGCAGATAAGTAACAGCTGATTGAAAGGATATTTTTGTTTAATAAACGCATCATCTCTTCCCCCCCCCCTCCCATCCAACCACCCTCTCTCTCGCTCTCTCTCTCTCGCTCTCTCTCTCTCTCTCTCTCTCTCTCTCTCTCTCTCTCTCTCTCTTTCCCTCTCTCTCAACCTGCGCTTCCATCTCTCAAAATACCTTCTGTCTCCACTCGCTCGCCATCCACAGCCGTCAATAAATCATGTACTCTCTCTCTCTCTCTATCTATCTCTCTCTCTCTCTCTCTCTCTCTCCTCTCTCTCTCTCTCTCTCTCTCTCTCTCTCTCTCTCTCTCTCTCTCTCTCTCTTGCAATCTTATCTATCAATGTATCATCTCTCCCTATTCCTCTCCCTATTCCTCTCTCTCTCTCTCTCTCTCTCTCTCTCTCTCTCTTCTCTCTCTTTCTCTCTCTCTCTCTTCCATCGCTACCAAGCAATGTACTATTTCTTCTCAACTACTCTCCTTCACTTTTATTCATCCCCATCAGTATATCATCCTGGCTTTCTCACTCACCTGGTTCTTCCCCATACTCCGCAATGTATCGTTTGTGTCTAATCCCACACATAGGGCCCAAACCATTGTCAAACAGGCCCGTGTCAAACGGTGGAACGAGCTTGCCAAACATTCGACCACAAAACTCATCCCTGCTTCACTCTTGTGCAAATTCACCCAGAGCCCCTTGGACTCCTGCAGGCGAAGGTTTCAATTTGAAAAGGATGGCTGGACTCGGAGAGCCTCAACGTTATAATAGAAGAATCGCAGTGCTCATCCTTAGTCCACACTGCGCAGCTGAGACACTCATCGTTCGCCTCACTAGTCGAGTCTCAGTAACGCTAGTGTGCTTTGCCTCTCTTTACCCAAGTGTAAATTCTCCTAGACCCTGGTTTGAACTGTACCTATCATACTCTTCTGCAATCGCCTAAAGGGTTTCCTTTGCTGGATTTTGCTAGTAAATGTATGATCGATCACCTCATCAGGATAAGCAATCTGATGTAGTTAATTAAATTGAAACAACTGATACTGTAACGTTTAATTCCGAGGAAACCTATTTTGATATTGTTTGGTTTTAATAAAAGCGAGCATTTGAAACATTTCACACGACTTGGCTGTTGTTGTTGACTTTTTTATTTGTTTGTTTGTTGTTGTTGTTGTTGTTGTTAATGTTCCATTTCTTCTACTGTTGTTAACAGTAACAAAACCAGCTATAACCTATATTCGGAACATCATTAGTCTTGTAGAAAGTGAACCGTCAACAGGGCTCGAAATTAGCGGGGGCCCGGGGCCAAAAACCCGCAAAGTTCACTTCGGGCTCGGAATGTTGAAAAACGAAGGGCCCGCTTGGCCCGCAAAATAATTCGTCTGCTACAGCTAGCTCTACTCGGCAGTTTCGTATTTGAGCCAAGGGAAGCAACCCACACCGGTGCCCTAAATTTTGACAGAAAAAAAAAACAGAGAAAAGAAGCGAAAACCCTTTAATTTTGCACTCAAAAGTTTAATATACACTTCAATATCTTTTTAATATAATAAACAATAGTCTATGGCACAACATAAGCGCAAAATGTCCATCTTTGCAAGTACGAAAGTATGGCTACATATCGTAGCCATAGAGTTGCTAAAACAATCGGCGATGGCGTATTTTCCAATTTTCAGGCTCACTAGTCACTGGAATATGTGTGTCACTGAATGTGTGTGTTTGTGTTTTTTCCCCTTTTTTTGTTGGTAATGTTTGAAAGTGAAAGAAAAGGCAAATAAAAATGACATCACTCAGCAAAATTGGAAATTCAATTGTTTTTATTTTAGATTATCAGACAAATTGTACTTTCTACTTATTATAGTGTCAATAATTCTTTTGTTTTTTTCTGAATAGGAATCTGAAAGTATACACTGTGCTATCAAAACTGATATTTCTACAGTGTTGCGCGCAGGGAGCAAGAAAAAAACAAACTAAAAAGAATGAAGCAACTCAAACGATAGAGGGTGGTAAGGAAGGTTTAAAAAATAAAAATCCTTACAGGTTTCATGATTCTAGCTAAGCCAATCTGGCTACCGTGGCGGTCCCCGGAGCTAGGCCCCGACCAGCACAGCCTCAGCCTTCATCACCACTACTTTCTGAAGGATGTAAAAATAAGCTAGAATGGGAGGGACTTTAGCCCCTGCTTGAAAGATGCCAAGCTGGGGGCCTCGGCTACTACTGCCGGTAAAGAGTTCCACACTGGAATTATTCTGGGGAAAAAGCTGAATTTAAAGGAGTTGGTTTTGGTTGTCAGCTGACGGAATTTAAATTTGTGACTGGAACGGGTTCTAGAGGGCATGAGGGTCAGGTAGGGTGAAGCTGGAATGTCGACAAGGTTGTTGACCACTTTGTAGAGCATAGTCAGCTGAATCTTCTGTCGTCTGGACTCCAAGGTCTCCCACCCAAGGTCTTCAAGCATGGATGTTACGCTGCTTGTGTTGTGGTAGCGGTTGGTGGCATACCGTGCTGCACGCCGTTGGACCATCTCGATCTTATGTACCTGGTCTTCTTGGTGGGGGTTCCATACGGAGCAGCAGTACTCTAGGTGGGGACGCACAAGTGTGTTGTAGGCGTTGGTCTTGGTTTGCTGGTTGCGTGTCTTTACATTCCTTCGGAGGAAGCCAAGGACACTGCTAGCCTTCTTTGCTGTTTGGTCGACGTGATGTTTCCAGCTGAGGTCTGAGGAGATGGTAACGCCCAGATATTTGGAAGATGATGTCCGCTCCAAGAGATGCCCTTTCAGCTTATATCTGTGGGTCTTGGGTGATTTAGATCTGGTGACGGTGAGTATGGAACACTTCTCCGAGTGGAATTCCATGCCCCAGGTCTTCTCCCACTTGGCTAGCTCGTTGAGGTCGTCCTGTAGAGTAATAGTCTTCCTGCTTGTTGATTTCTTTGTAGACTATGCAGTCATTAGCAAAGAGCCTGGTCTTGGACTTGAAGTTATTAGGGAGATCGTTGATAAACATAAGAAAAAGCAGGGGGCCGAGTACAGTTCCCTGAGGGACGCCGGATAGGACACGTCCTACTTCTGATCTATCGCCATCAACAACCACCCGCTGCTCCCGGTTGTTTAGGAAGTCCTGGATCCAGGTAAAAGTCTGGCCTCGTATGCCGTAGTGGTCGAGTTTGCGGATAAGCCGCTGGTGAGGGACCCGGTCAAACGCTTTGGAGAAGTCCAGAATGGCGAGACAATTTGTTTCCCTCTGTCAAGTGCTTGGGCAAGTTCATGGTTGAGGGTTAAGAGTTGTGTTTCACAACTACGGCGTGCTCTGAATCCATGTTGGCAGTCCGTCAAGATCGAATGTGCCTCAAGATGCTTCATAATGCTGCTCACAATGATGTGTTCTTGGAGCTTACAGCACAGGCTTGTGATTGATACTGGGCGGTAATTAGCAGCGATGTTCCGGTCGCCCTTCTTGAAGACGGCAGTGATGTTAGCCTGCTTCCAGTCTTCAGGGATCTTGCCTTCCTTTTGTTTGCATTATTTTTCAAGTTGGGCCCCGAAAGTTGCTTGTGGGCCCTCAAATTTTTCAATCAAGGGGCCCGGTGGCCCCCAAAGAAAAAAGTTAATTTCTAGCCCTGGTCAAGAAAGATCTCTACGGCTGCATTTTAAAGCAGAGATCGATCACAGGTTTCTTGCCAGCTAAAGTGGGAAGGAACATCAGAAGTATTTTGACAGAGAATCTGAGACTTCAAATGGGTCTCCAGTCTTGAGTCACGAACCATGGTTACTGCACATCAGTGTAATAACATTGATCTTGCATAATATGTAAGCTTCGTCTTCGTGTGTGTGTGTATGTGTGTGTGTGCGTGGGTGTGTGTGTGAGTGCGAGGGTGAGTGTATGTGTGTGTACTTGTATAACTGCACAACTGTGGATTTTTTCATATAAACGAGGTAACAAATCGGGTAGTAAAAAAAATTGGAATGCAAAAATCTTCTCCAATTTTTAAAACATATTTTCCACTCGAAAACAGTATAACACAACCGTAAATATTGAGAATTTTTCGAAAAATGGGGTAGACAAGTGTGTAAATTATATACACCTTTGTAGTAAGCTGCGCTACGAACAAAATCAAGTTTTAAGGGCAGATTACCCCTCAATCCTGTACGTCATTCATAAATCTACTTATTTTTATCAAATACAACATTTTGATTTGTAAATATCATTAACAAAAAGACCATTTCCCAATTGTACCTGTTTTGGTAACATTTCCGATTAATCGGTTTATAAACGTATATGTATGTGTGTGTATGTAAGTGTGTGGGTGTGTGTGTGTGCAAGCGTGTGCGTATTGTGTTATTAAAGAGAATCTTTGGCTTAAAATAATTATATGTCTATATTATATTACAAAGTTTCAGACGACGCAGCTTGCACATTTTACAGATAATGGTTGTCTTCGGACGAACATATAAACCGATGTTTTGTCTATGAAAACACACGCATTCCGTTGCACGTTCAGATGAAACATCCTGACGTTCATATACGAGAGGGGTAATAGATACATAAACTCACGCCCAGAAAGCACTAGGTCCCATTCCCCACCCATCGATCGTTCACAATCCCTCAGCTGCCTGGGGCGTAACGGTGCGCTTCAAGCAGCACGCTAGAGCCTTAGGCGGTTTTGCGTTAAATCCTGTTCTCGGCCAGCGCCTCGATGAGTTTTAAAAAAACGCTGTTCAAAACAATTCAATCCAATTCAATACTTTATTTATTCACAGACATGTGGTTTTAAACCACACAGTCTCTCTCTCTCTCTCTCTCTCTCTCTCTCTCTCTCTCTCTCTCTTTCTCTCTCTCTCTCTCTCTCTCTCTCTCTCTCTCGATTGTTCTATTCGATTATATATATATATACTCCAATCCAACAATTTAAAGTTGAACTATACCATGAAAAGTAACATTACTACAGTTCATACTACTACTACTACTACTACTACTACTACTAATAATAATAATAATAATAATAATAATAATAATAATAATAATGTTACGTTGAAACGCGCACGATAGTTCGTGTGTGACGCGCGCGATAGATCTGATCGTTTTATTTTGCAAAGCATGCAATAACAGAGTGTATTTACCTTTGATTTGATTTTGCGTTGTTGTTAGAAGAAGCTTTGTATAACGTTGATAATTTTAGTTGGTCGATATTATTTGAGAATTTTCCTAGAGTTGGTTGTTTACTATCGATCGAAGCGTGTGGATAATTCTAGTGGTAACTAGAGACGCTTCCATTCTAAATATGGTTGTATGACGTGAGACAGTGATGACTAAATTTGTTCTGTTTAAATTGTGTCTTGCCGGAATGTTCTTCCTTACTCTGGAGTGTAGAGAGACTATATATGTACCGCACGGGGTGCGTTGAAAGTAGAGGATTGTAAAGAGAAAACGTTGAGAGTGGAAAAAGCGATTGCATGCAGTTGTTGATGTTCGCTGAATAAAGTTGGAAAATTTCATACGACGACTCCAGCCTTGTTGATGATTGAACGTGTTGCGTGGATAAACGAATCTGAGTTACACCTATCACGATTCAAGCATCGGGGCTGAATCGACTACTGATAGAAAAAAAACCACAACGAGTGTAACAAATAATAATAATAATAATAATAATAATAATAATAATAATAATAATAATAATAATAATAATAATAATAATAATTTTAATAATTTTAAAATAATAATAATAATAATAATAATAATAATAATAATAATAATAATAATAATAATAATAATAATAATAATAATAATAATAATAATAATAATAGTTATTGTTTATAGGGTCCAGCGAACTGCAAATGAGCCAAATCAGGACCACAACTTGTTTTGAAAGGGGGCTAATCTCTGATCCGGATAAAAGATCTGTTGAAACAACCCTAATGGTAACGTTGAAGGCACTCCACCAGCCGGTCACTTTACAATAAAGGCCTCCCATGCGGTGGACGCTGAGGTCGAAACTGTACTCTAATTAATCGAACTTCCGTTTTCAAAAATAGGATATAAACATCATTATAAAATATTAACAAAACACATTGTGACATACATATAAAATGCCTACATTGCTAAATAATAATACCATAGAAAGCCCTAGTGACCATTGGGCAGAAAGCGTCCAATATCCCCAAGCCGACCCACCAGACCCCATACACAGAGGAGGAGGTTTGGAATCATTTTGAAGAAAACAGGTAGTTGATTGGTCTAGCGAAGATAGAAGATAGTAAATTGATAGAACAGATTAGGAACGAGAAAGAACAAATTAAAATGACAGAAACGGTGGTAGTTTAAAGCACTAAATTTCCACAAAGTGGGGATACTATTTATACTTAAAACCCCGGAACCCCAAAGGAGGTAATAATAATAATAATAATAATAATAATAATAATAATAATAATAATAATAATTATTATTATTATTATTATTATTATTATTATTATTATTATTATTATTATTATTATTATTATTATTATTATTATTATTGTTACACTGTACCTGTTTAGAGTCAGTGTAGGACCTATTCCTTCACGCACAGAACAACAGAAACTCAGGGATAGAGACAGAATGGAAGGCAAACACAATAGTAAATGCTACTTAAAAATGTACTAACGACCCGACAATCACTCATTCAACATACATTACATTATTATTGCTTTAGGTCCAGCGGACTCTTCCGAGCCAAATCAGGACCGGACAACTCCCGATCCGCATAAAAGATCTGCTGAAACAACCCCAGTGGTAAACCCGAAAGCTCTCCACCAGCCAGTCACTTTACAATAAAGACATCCCACGCAGGGGACGGCTGAGGCTTCACCCCAACTTATCGAACCCCCGTTTACAAAAACAAAATAGAATACAAACATCATTATAAATTATCAACAAAACACATACATATAAAATGCCTACATTGCTAAATAATAACATCATAGGAAGCCCTAGTGACCACCTGGCAGAAAGCGTCCAATATTCCCAAGCTGATCCAACAGACCTCATACACAAACAAGGAGTCTTGTCCCGGAAGAGTTTTCAAGAAAAAAGGTAGGAGACTGGTCTAGCGAAGAAGACGATAGTATAGCAGATTGATAGAACAGAGCAGGAATGAGAAAGAGCAAATGAGAAAGACAGCGACAGTGGGAATTTAAAGCACTAAATTTCCAGAAAGTGGGGATACTATTTATACTGAAACCCC
Organism: Oncomelania hupensis; assembly: GCA_036898135.1. Classification (NCBI taxonomy): domain Eukaryota; kingdom Metazoa; phylum Mollusca; class Gastropoda; order Littorinimorpha; family Pomatiopsidae; genus Oncomelania; species Oncomelania hupensis. The sequence continues at coordinate 41,018,221 of CM072515.1, read as the reverse complement.
CGGCACCCCAACGTGGGTACTCATTCAACAGATATCGTGTAACATACATAAAGAAAATGAAGATGATGATGTAACCAATGACGATGCTGCTGCTACTGATGATGATGATGCTGATGACAATGACGATGACGATGATGATGATGATGATGATGATGATGATGATGATGATGATGATGATGATGATGATGATGATGATGATGATGTGACGATGATGATGATGATGAAACTGTTCGCTCTGCCGCAGGCTTTATTTCAACTATCTTCCTAGACGTAACTTCCACATAACAAGCTGTTGAACAAATTCTGGGCACCAATCTTGGTCGCCACACCAAAGAACATCAAGGATATTACTTGTTGAGATCTCAAACAGCATCGAAAGTCTAGAAGTATAGATTGTCTAACCGTATGAGAACATCTAATCAGATTCGTACATAATGCGAACCAAGTGCACGTGCAAATCGAAAACAATATAACACTACTTGTACTAGAATGAATGGTTAATTAAACAATTAATCCAAACCACAGACACGCGAAAAATGAAATACGTCTTACCCGCGACAATAATAATAATAATAATAATAATAATAATAATAATAATAATAATAATAATAATAATAATAATAATAATAATAATAATAATAATAATACAGTGGAACCTCCGGTATACGACCGTCCAAAATCTGAGAAAAAAATGGTCTTATAATAGAGGTGGTCTTATACCGGAAACAAGGGTTGGGGTGGGGGGAGGGGGTCAGGCTCGGAGGGGTATGTAGTCATAATTTTCACACTCACCAGCATGTATTCTCTGACAAAGGAAACTGTAAAACATGTTTCATTTTTAGCTTTGTCTTTTATTCACAACTTCAAAAATAGAAAACAGTCGAACCACTGCCAGACGCGTTCATCCAAGTCTGTCAGTGCAGAAGCTCTCAGTTTCGATGTTTCCCTTTTCGCCACTTTTTCCACTCTCCCATCCTAGTTTCACAGATTCCTTATCCTTTATGATGAGCTGAATTTGGGTCTTCCCAACGTCTAAACTTCTTGCAATAGACAAACAACTCTCCCCATTTTCACTTCTTTCAATCACTTTCATTCTCTCTGCCAAACTCAAAACGTTCCTCTTGTGCGACGCCATTTTGACAGCCAGTGTCGCGAGTAATGTCCATTATTTGCGAACCGGAAATAGCAGACAACAGCAGGGGTACACTAACATGAGAGAAAAAACGAAAGGTACAGACAGCAAATTAACTGATTATCTCTTTTAAATTGCCCTAAGACGGTCGTATAAAGGGCTTATTAAGACACGGTCGCTGGTCGCATAAACGAGGTTGTCGCATACCAGAGGTCATTTATTATTGGAAGTGAATCCGTCAGAAGTTTTCAGGTCACATAACGGAGGGAGTCGTATACCAGAGAGCCGGATACCGGAGGTTCCACTGTAATAATAATATAGACGAGGTTCCGCCAGCATCAGAAGGACTGTATGGAAGTGCAACAGCCGCGAATTTATGAGTGGAGCAGTCGATAACTGTCAGTACTGTTTGCCCTGTGCTTGTGACCCTCCTTGTTAGCTGTCCTTCACGGCTGCCAAAACTGCCCCATCCACGTTGCCCAGTTTCGCTTCTTCCAGATGTAGTGCAGTCACAAACAACACGCCAATGATGACAATTCTCTGGCAGAGGGAATTAGAAGGGGGGGGGGAGAGAAAAGGAAGAGAGGTTAATGCGTAGGAGGTGTTAGGGGAAGTTGAGGGAGGAGGGGGGAGGGAAGTGAGCGCAGGGAGTTAGGAGGAAGACGATAAAGATATAAACGTGGTTAGAGATCTATCTGTTGTTTTAAGGCGAGGATAATGTCCAGCCAATGATGCCCCGTAATGCTTTTTCCCCGGTGGCGAACTTGTTTTTTCCAACCTAGTTCCAGCCATTCGCCGAAAAAGGCAATTACCGAAGTCGAACGAAGCTCTCCGAGTCGAGCGAATGCTATCCGATGTTTTACGAACGAATGCTGGCAGGACTACGTGAAACCACAGGCTGGGAAGTCTCGTCTTTCGTAGGCCTCAATTACGTACTATACTACGTACGTATGTAGGAGGCCCACGAGTTTACAAAGACAAAAGAAACGAACGAAAAAAACGATGCTTAACGTCCTATTGCATGAGCGTTAAGGACAATAAAATTGGGCTTAAAAGCCCTCATCATACATATTTACCAGACCATTTGGTCTGGCTCTGTGGTGAAACATCCGTGCATAAAAATAGCCGCTGTTGCTTCTAGATCTAATTCTGTTTCGATCTGCACAGCTTCAAGCTATAAGTCAAGTCGAGATTCGCATTTTGAAGCAGTTATTATTATTATTATTATTTTATGATGATTAATAAACTGACACAATTAGTAATAAAGAGTAAAAGTAATACATAACACATAATGCACACATAAACGATTTCACATCTATATCAACAATAAGACCATGACAAAACTTCAAAGCGCTATGGATGCGTTGATGTCCCTTCAGCACAACAAGGCAAAGCAAGTTTATAATGGTCTCAAAAAACTGACATTTTTATTGCAAGCACCAAAGCAATTATTTATTTAACTAATATTATTCTTTTTAACTGATACAGTAAATTTGTTATATGTATTTCCATGATATGTATTTTAATGACAAACACGTATTAAAAAAAATGTTCCGTGGCAGGCGGAAATTTCCATAAATCATCTGAAAACTTCGGTAAATCTATAAGAAAAAAATAACCAGTCACACCATCTGAATATTTCGGGTTACACCCAACTTCAGCAAAAACAAACAAAACATCACTGACCATATTTACACCATTGAGCACGCACAGCAGCACACTATTCTTTTCTTTTCTTTTTTTTAAGTAGGAATAATAATAATACTAATAATACTAATAATAATAATAATAATAATAATAATAATAATAATAATAATAATAATAATAATAATAATAATAATAATAATCATAACAAACAAACAAAATAAATAAATTAAAGATTTAACTAAATAACTATACTACTACTACTACTACTAGTACTACTACTACTACTACTACTACTACTACTACTACTACTACTAGCGAAGTTGTGGTCTTGATTTTGCGGTCCTGATTCGGCTCTTTGCAGTCCGCTGGACCCTGTAAGCAATGAATAACTAACTAACTATTAATTTAACTCTGATCTCGAGTTATTAAAAAAAAAATTCGCTTAGCCTACTCGTCCTTCTCCGGAAATTTAAGATTCGAATATTATAAAGTATAGGCCTAAATATTATTAATTAGAATAGATATAGTTTATACATTTATTTACGTATAAAACAAACAATACAGGTCTAATAATTATATTCAGCTAGTGAGCTTCTTCGCTGCGCGAGACTGACTTAAGATATAATAGATTAAGCCTAGGTATACTGTATAACAGTGTCTACTTGGTTCTAGGCAGGAAATGGGGAATGCTATTATTAGCCTACTGCTGAGAACTAACAAAATGCAAATCAAGGAACGCAACTATTAAATATGGTCGATAATATGCTCATATTAACAAAGTATACCGTTGCGAAATGCTAAATCTGTGTAAATCGAACAGAATTAGAAGCAACAGCGATCATTTTTAATGTCAGCTAGTCGTAGTCTTGCAAGCATCATTTCGTAACACATCGGAGAGCTTCGTTCGACTTTGGTGACTGCCTTTTTGGGCGAATGACTGGAACTAGGTTGGAAAAAACAAGTTTGCCTCCCCGGTGTAGTGCTGTCACAAATAATGAGAGAGAGAGAGAGAGAGAGAGAGAGAGAGAGAGAGAGAGAGAAGATGAAGAACAACATCAACAAGGAGAAGAACAAGAACAAGATGATGATGATGATGATGATGATGATGATGATGATGATGATGATGATGATGAAGATGATGATGACGATGATGATGACGATGATGATGACAAGGACGACGACGACGACGATGGTGATGATGTTTGATGATGATGATGATGATGATGATGATGATGATGATGATGATGATGATGATGATGATGAATTGACGACGTAGGCCTATGAGTGACGGATCCTATATTGTCACAATATTCTCACCAGAACCACAGAGGCCATGACTAGGCAGTGCCGATCACTTCTGTAAAACAAGGGTGGTTTCCAGAGTTCATTAAGAACTAGTAAGCGTGTGAAGCTGTCGAAGCTCTCCAAATCAAACAAACTTTATTTACAGACATTGCTCAGCCAATAAATATCATCTTGTTAGGTGATTTCATATAGGATATTTTGTTCAAGGATTGCACCTTTCAAAATAAATATCTTACAAATAGATATAGCGATAATTTGAGCAGAAACATCACCAAAAATGTTGTTCTTCTCAACATTTTATTTTTTTGTTACCGCTACATAATCAATGTCGGTTCTATACCAAGCAAGCAATCAGGTACCGGTGGTGCAGGGCTGGGTTAGCAAGTGTTAGCTCTGCCCATACTTGACCCGATACTCAGGCACCCGTAAATGACCAATGCACCAGTTCAATCCTGGGTGGGGGTCAGGTAGAGGACCTCTTCAGTCGGGTACGAGGCAAACTTGTTCACAGCCTCTTCATATCCAGTTCACCAGGGTAGGTGAAAAAGGGATATGAAGAGAGGTGTGTTTTGCGGGAACGGTGCAGTCAGGTTACATGGTTGAAGTCCTCCGACGCAGCAAGCAGAGGCTTTTGTGGTTCCCTGTTGGCGCGTAGTGGGGATGGATTTTATGCGATGATGGGGTATGTTCCTGTATGCGAGTGTGTATGTTGTGTGTATGTGTATTTGTATATGTGTGTATGTGTAAGGGCGAGGGTGTCGTGTGTGCTTGTATGTTGTGTGTATGCGTATTTGTGTATGTGGGGGTATGTGTATTTGTGTTTAAGGGCGAGGGTGTCGTGTGTGTTTGACAACAAAAGAGGGATGGACGAACGAAATAAATAAATCAACAGAGGTAGAAAGCAAAAACAAACATCAACACATGAAAATTGGTTGTACGAACCGACATTTGCTTGTAACTTATAAACTTGCTTGTGTCTGTCCTTAAATTGGACTTATAGGCTTACACTATTTTCAAATGACTGATTTTTGCTGTAATAAAGTCAGTCTTCAATTGTGGCTTGGAATGCAGGTGTTGGCAAGCAAGCCAGCTGTGGTTGGTCGATACAGAATTTCTTAAGGTGTTGTCCCACTCAGGTCAGGCCCTGAATGCCTTGTGCTGACACCTGGTGGCAGCCTGACTGATCCTTGATGGATGAGGGACAGGCTGATAATCTGGGTCTCTGGAGGAAGGAACTTCTGATTGTGTGTTGCGTTATTTCTGTCGGTCTAGAATGCTGCTGCTTGTGATGTCGGGAGCTGTCTCGGATCATCGTTCTCTCATCACAACAGTCATTTGACCTCGAACCTCCACCACATCTTGGCATAGACTGTCTAGACTTCTATGCCTCTGTCTGTCATTTTATATGTCTCGCAATTTCTTCTTGTGTGTGTGTGCGTGTGTGTGGGTGTGTTTGCGTGTTTGTGTTTGTCCCCCTCTACCGCACTGGACGTAATACGTTTATGCAATATAATTACTAACATCTCTGTCTGTCTATCTGTCTCTGTCTCTTTCTCTCCCCATCCCTCTCTTTTATGTGTTTTTTCTCTCTCTTTGCAAAACCACCTTGTATTAGGTGTATTGACACTTGGTTTAACAAGCATGTGATAAAATCATGTTCATATTAGTTTAGGATAAACCGAGTCTGTTCCCTTCCCTATATAGTCTTTATTCTGCAGATTAATTTTGTGAAGAAATAAAAACCAAAAAAACACATGTTTGAAGAGCTACGAATGTCCGAATTATTAAATTTAAAAAAATTAAAACCATGGACTGATTAATCTTGTCATATTTAAAAATCATCGCTTCAAACAAATCAACCCATCCCCTCCAATCTCGACCTCACACACCCCTTTGGGATGAAATGAGAACAAAATTAATAAGGTATAGAAAGAAAAATTAATGTAAACAGGTTGGTTTTCATAAGCTTTCCCCAGCCACCTCAGAAAACCAATAAGAAAACTTTATCAATATGTTGTTTCCTGGACTGTAAGAGTGTGTAATAAGACTGAAAGCGACCCTCTGTGAGCAACGATTGAAAGAAAGAAAAACCTCTCGCTGGAGACAGATGTTCACACAATCACGAAGCGCCGTGCGTGATTTTATGTTCAGTTTACAGTTTCCACAGTGGTGAAGAAACGGAAACTGCGATGGTATGGCCACGTCACCAGATCATCAGGCCTTGCAAAGACCATTCTGCAAGGCACAGTGCAAGGAGGTAGAAGAAGAGGGAGACCGAAAAAGAGGTGGGAGGACAACATTCGAGAATGGACTGGTTTGACACTGAGCGAAGCCATCAGGGCTGCTGAGGACAGAGAAAGATGGAGTATGCTGGTTAAACGATCATCTGTGGTGCCCCTACGACCTCCGGGTTACGGAACAGGATAGGATAGGATAGGATTACAGTTTCCAGGCAATAACGCTGCACCGTGAAAGTGTCCGCACAACGTAACGATCGGTACGTTTGGAGGTCACATCTTGCATTGAGCATTCCTACGTTAGCTGCACATGTGAAAATAATTCTAAATGACTGAAATAGACTAACAGTAAAACAACGAAAAGAATATCTAAAAGGCGTCTGTATTTAGAACAGTTAACGGATTGTGACTTATTCCATGGAGTAAGCGACAACTATAATTGTGCAATTTAATGGATAAATGTGTGAATAATAGCGGTTTGAATTAGATCAGAACGAATTGGTATATTCTGTTTCCATTGGTGACGTTGCGCCGCTGACGCCATGCTATCCGTTGAAAAAGCTTGTAGAATTTCACCCAAGCTCAGCGTGTGCGACGCTGGGAGCCACATAGAAAGTGTTATGGTGCACGGTCATTTGGGAGTGCATATCTCTCTCTCTCTCTCTCTCTCTCTCTCTCTCTCTCTCTCTCTCTCTCTCTCTCTCTCTCTCTCTCTCTCTCTCGAACAATCTACTCTAGTCTAATCTAATCTACTCAAGATACAAGACGAGAGTCTAACTCTAAGGAATTCTTCAAGACTAAATTCATTCTTTTTTAACCAGTGACATTCTGACCCTCTCTACTCGCCTTCAGCATGTGATATGATAGCATTGGATATCAGTGTTATATAAGTAGCCATCATCGTCATTATCATCATCATCATCATCATCATCATCATCATCATCATCATCATCATCATCATCATCATCATCAATAATAATAACAATTAACTTGTATATCTTCATCATTAATAACATCATCATATTAGTCTTTGTCCAACAGTTTGACCGCTCAAATACGTGGAGAACATTGCCATCTATGCCTTGTTCTATGTTACATGCATGTCCTCTATTCAACTGTTCAAAGGGAGGTGACTTATAACACGACTGCAGAGTTGTTCCGCCTAAGGCAAAATGGTGGGGCGCGTATTTTGAGAAACAAAGATATACTATCGTGCATCGTCCTAGTGACGGAAGGAATGCGCCTTGATAGATGAACACAAAATATGTGTGTAAAACACAGGACAAAGCAGCATTTTGTTCGCAGTAATAAAGTCATCTAAGAGGTTAGTCTGGCCATAGGGAAATGGACTGAGGAATTCTATAGATGCTATCATTGATGCCGTGACTCCCTTTTCTTGTAAGGGGAGGCTACTTACTCAACGCTTGTGAAATACACAACTTGACCTGTTCAGCAAAGTGCTGTCTCTCGCTAGAAGAAGACACCTCCAACAAGATTTACTCGAAAATACTTTCGCGTCAATTACCTTGATTGGGCTTTGGTGAGTGCATGTGTAGGACCTACTACTTCAAATACGTGTCAGAAATGCGCTAACCCAGCTATGGTTAGGCGGTTTTGTTTTGTTTTTAATTTTAAATGCACCAAATGGCTTATACAGTCCAATGTGGAAAGGATTGCTCCGGTCAAGTCTTTCATTAAAATCGTGAACGTCGGCGTTGCCGTTTTCCTCTCTTTCCTTCAAAAGGTTTTCCTCTTCATCATCTTTCGTAACATCTCAAAAGTCAGCAGGAGGATGTAGCGTTCGTGTGTATCATATTCCTGCCTGTGTTTGTGTTCGTGTATGTAATTCTTCTCACTGCGTGAAACCCCACAAAAGTTTGTGTAGTGTTTCCACACTAAAACCCAAAAAGACACTACACAACTGCATTCAACGTTGTTCACAGGCTAACCTTAACTCTTCTAAAATTTGACTGCTCTCTCTCTCTCTCTCTCTCTCTCTCTCTCTCTCTCTCTCTCTCTCTCTCTCTCTCTCTCTCTCTCTCAAGCCTATCACTCTATGTTCAACGATGGGTCACCTTAAATGTTCAAAGCTCGTCAAGATCAGTGTTCAAAGCATTAGCAGATAAAAAGCACGTCCGCCCCCGAGGTTCAATTTCCCACCCTTGCCTTAGATCTTTTAATACAGTGGCCGTTCAGAGTATCATAGACTGGAGAGGGAAAAAAACAACAACAAAGATAAACAATATTTTAAACAACTCAGCAAGCCTTTATTAATAAAAAACCTCAAAGATTTTGAGTGTATTATAAACTCTTTCTCAATGTAAAACAGGTTGAACAAATTTTGATAATACCCTTTTGGAATACAATTTACCTTATTCAACGGCTTTTTTTTTTTTTTTTTTTTTTTGGGGGGGGGGGGGGGGCCCCCATGGTACTAACTACATGTTACCTTCTAACCGCTAACCAAAGGAAGCAGAGCTTCTGATACAAGCGTCTCTTAAAAGCGTGTTAGACGGAATGTTTTCTACTAAAGCTGTTGCGTAGACCTGTGTGACAGTCTAGTGGCGGTTCGAATCACGCGGTGGGCATGATAAAAGTTGCCATATTTCTATCTTCTTCTTAGCAATATGATTGCTCTGGTGGTTCAGAGTTGATTAAGGTCACCTAGCCAGCCCCTATTCCTTGGATGGCTATCCCCGCCCGCCGTATTGCCAATGGTGAGCGCAGACGTTAAACTTCAATTTATGTTCAATGTCTAGTGGTGTAGATAGATGGAGGAAAAGTCAACCGCCAGCCGCGCCGAAGCGAACGCAATCGTTAGTATTATTACAAACTGTTACGTTTGCGACGCGCGCGATGGTACGTGTGAGACGCGCACGATAGATCCGATCGTTTTATTTTGCAAAGCATTCAATAACAGAGTGTATTTACCTTTGATTTGATTTTGCGTTGTTGTTAGAAGAAGCTTGTTATAATGTGGATCATTTTCGTTAATCGATATTATTGGAGAATCTTCTAGGGTTGCTTGTTTACCATCGATCGAAGCATCTAGATAGATCCAATAGAAGCTGAGAGATTCTTTTATGATGAAGAAAGTTGTATGACGTAAGATAGTGATGACGAAGTTTATTTGGATTGGTTGTAATGCGTCACGCTAAAACGTTCTAACGTTATCTCGAGTATAGAGAAAAACTATATAGCTTAATTGTTGCACTGTGTAGAGAAAAGAGAGAGAAAGTGGGAAAAGCGATTGAGCGATTGTATGCAGTTGTTGATGTACGCTGAATAAAGTTGGAAAACTTCATACGACGACTCCTGCCTTGTTGCTGACTGAACAGGTTGCGTGGATAAACGAATCTGAGTTACACTTACCACGATTCAAGCATTGGGGCTGAATCAACTACTCACAAAAACCAACAACGAGTGTAAAACAAACAGAATGAGAAAACAGGCAATTTATATTTAATTTTTCTTCTTCTATCTTCTCAAGCGGTTACTTGCACAGATAGTCATAAGCTTTTGAGATAACTATAGCTTTTGATTAAAACAGCTCGATCTGGAGCTAAGTTAAAAAGAACCTTGGATAATGTGTGTATCTATGCATGTTTGTGTGTGTGTGTGTGTGTGTGTGTGTGTTTGAAGTGACTGCACTATGGGTCAAACTACAAAGAGGGACCTGGAATTGAAATAGGCTGGACCGGACGCAGTGATAAATCTTGAATGTCTGTAACGGTGCACT
>CM072515.1:40990661-41003161 GCA_036898135.1 Oncomelania hupensis | reverse complement strand
CAGTCATGGCCTGTGTGTCATTACTGCATAGCTCTGCCATCTATCCTATCCTATCCTATCCCATAACTCGGAGGTCGTAGGGCATCACAGATGATCGTTTAGCCAGCGTACCCCATCTTTCCCTGTCGCCAGCAACCCTGATGGTTTCGCTCAGTGTCAAACTAGTCCATTCTCGAATGTTGTCCTCCCACATCTTTTTCGGTCTCCCTCTTCTTCTACCTCCTTGCACTGTGCCTTGCAGGATGGTCTTTGCAAGACATGAGGATCTGGTGACGTGGCCATACCATCGGAGTTTCCGTTTTTTCACCACTTTGAGCAGGTCATCGTGCTGTCCAATGGCTTGTGTGATGGTCTGTCGGACTTCGCCGTTGGTGATGCGCTGGGTATAGGAAATGCCCAGAAGTCTTCTGTAGCACCTCATCTCCATGCTTTGTATTCTTCGTTGTAGATCTGCTGTGAGGGTCCATGTTTCGCAAGCGTATAGGAAGATGGAGATGACAAGGGAGCCCAGCAGTCTTACCTTGGAATGTAGGCTGATGGTCCTGTCTTTCCAAATTGGCTTCAACCTCGCTAGGACAGCAGCTCTACCATCACAGAATATTATTCAAACTCCAATAAAATGTACAGCGTCATCGTACACAATCCCATGCTGAGATCTGAAGAACACATTATTGTTCTCAAACTGCTCATCAAATCCTCTTGCGAATGAATTTTGGCATCAACTTTTGTCTCTTCATATTCTGATGTAGGCTGTAACACATACAAACACAGACACATCCCAAACCAGGCCACATAGAGATGATCCCCATTCTGATCACTCTAAAAGATGTCTCCTAACCTTTGACAGTGTAGCTTGTGTGGCGTCCCATGTCCTCAGTGACAGAGAAGTGACCTTAATGCGGGCAATTTCTATAACGATGGAGTGACAATCGCCATCACAGATATTCCCCCTCCCCCCGCCCTTAAAAAAAAAAAGTAAATAAAAACTTTGTCGGAGCCATGGCTTTCTGTTGAACGCCCCCTGGTCGAGCTTATGTATTTTTTCATTACCAATCTCCCAAATATGTCCCTAGGTTTTTCCTATCAAAGCGCTAATATTTTATTGTCAAAATTCCGCCAGTCATATCCCCTCTCACAGCTCCATCCCAAAAGACAACTTCCGTCCCCAAACGGCACCCTGACCTATACAGTTAGTGTTTTCATCCGGTCGCATTCCCATGCAGCCTGTCTCCAATGAGAGACATCCTGCCAAATGACGATGAAGCCCATTTGGTGACATGGGACGTGGACAAATAATAACCGCGCACAGAGTAGTACTGAAAAGCAGTGACTTCAAGCTTTACTAGAATACGATGATTAGAGCAGACCGCAGGCTTTTGTCAGCGTGCATGCGCTGAAACGGATACTCTGTGTAGTAGCGACTAAGTGTTGATTGGCGTAAAACACAAGGTCTGACCCTTCCGGGAAAGCGGACACTGGCTGGACAAAGGACAGAGCCGGGCACTGGACACCCCAGGGACTACCTGCAGCCAGACTTGATGGAGGTGATGAGAGACGCTGGCGCCAGTGCTAAGCTTGACCTCATTTCATCCAGACTAGTAAAGACACACCCTCTTTCAGCATTTCTTTTTCTTCTTCTGCAGAAGTTAAAAAGAAGTAAGCGCTCAGAAAATCTGACTGCGTGGTGACCCTAGTCATCCAGATAATTACTATATTAGTTCTCTTTTACAGCATTTTCTGTAGAGCTGACGGCGTAGAATGGAATGGAGTCAGAAAATCAGACTTCGCGGTGTTGCTAGCGAGTGTCAAGGGCCGTGTGGACTTGCATTGCTATGGTAATGAAGTTGCACCCACATTTCTCTGTGGAGTTCCACTTCTGGAATTGTCTCTATCTTTTGAGTGTGCGTGTTTGGGAGCGAGGGAGAAGGAGAGAGGGGGGGAAGAGGAGAGGGTCAGTAGGGGTGAGTGCAAGGCTTTTGTGCTTGTGTGCCTGTACAATGTGTATCTATTCAAACGCTCGTCTCCCATATGCAGAAAGCAACGAATTTTGTTCATTTTGAAGCTAGACACTAACACGTTGAGGTTCTTTTGTTATCCATATTGTACTAATATTGTATTGTTCAATTTCTTGTTGTCATAATGATATGGGATCGACGCTCAACAAACATCCAAGCGGACTCAGTTCATGCAGAACAGAACTAAAGAGTATAAAACGATACTCGTAACTTTTCAACAATACGAGCTAGTCTAATAAACGCCTACTCTGGCCTTATAATGTACACAAAACTAAAGCACGCGCTTTCTGTTCAAACCTGTAGATATTCCAAAACAAATAATCCCCGTAAATACATTAATGTGTCACAGAACTGTCCTTTATTCAGGCACCGCATTTCAACAGCAAGGCCGCGAACTGTCTTCCAAGCACCTCGATCCCCTGCTTATCCCGACCCCATCGCCCCGCTTTCACGGGAACAAAAAACCCACTGTGCTGTCGGCCGTAGTGATCGGCATTAGAAACGCTCATCATCAAATGTTAATGAATAGTTTGCTTCAGTTCTGGCCACCCATCCAAAAAAGTACTATCAGCGAAAGGTGTCAAGTTAGTGCAAACTCTAAGTTAGCGGTTACTCGTGTCGAGGAATAGTTAGCGTTAGTTTTGACTTTAGTGTGGTAGCTATATTAACCGGCATTTATTATTATTTGGTTGGCGCGTTCCCGACACCGGCAAACGCATACAGGGAAACGTTAAACAGTAGGAACTCAGCGGCTCTGTTGCTGAAAGATTTTAGTAAAAACGTTACGCTTTATACCTAATCTTTGAACTAGAAAGCAGCAAGAGAATCGTGTATTAAGGCTTTGGACGTGAACAATAACGTATTAGACCCTCTATAGCTCACTTACCTGTTCAAAGAGCTGCTCAAAGCTGCGGTCGAAGTCCAACCCGAGCCCAACCCGCGGAAGACGCAAAGTTGCAGCAGGGTGCTCACTGTCTATAGCCTCGGACCACTGAACTTCTCCGACCGACCTGCAAAGGCTGTGTCATAATATAATTAAGAAACAAGAAAACTAAAACAAAATGCATGTAATTGGTGGGTCTCGCTGACCGGGTTATTCCTTCATGTTTTATAGTTAAACGCAAAATGACAATAAACCACAAGGCCTGTGTAGTCGAAAATACATTGTTACAACAAGCTACTGCTTGGATTTTTCTTCCGGTTTGTCTTTTCATCTTGGTACAGCCCGACGAACAATAGTTTTAAACAGGTCATCTCCGTAGTCTACAGTTACTCGAAACCGAAATGTAGTGGTTCTTGAAGGTTTGCATTGTTTCCAAAGCGATAAACATACAAGCGTGAATTAAAGATTTAATCTGAAGTTAAGACCACTATACGGGATCCTAAAGTTAGGCGTGAAAGCCCAGCTATAACAATTGCTGGTATTATTGTATCAGAAGTGTCGCCCGCAAAAGTTTGAAATCTGAAATGTCAACTATCCACCACGGGCATCATCAATAGTGCAAAGCTACCCGCTGAGAGACGCTCGTTGGTTGGCTGGTGGCAGGAGACGTCACACAGCACGTGACAGCACACCTGGTTCTTAAAGTTCCAATATCCCTCGTTTAATATTTCATGGTAATTATTTGACGAGAAATTTATAAATTTTCAGGGAGTGGTTTGATAGATCGTTCACGGGTGAGTTGTTTTTCATCCTAATACTGGTTATCGCCCCTATCCGTTATTTTATGCATGCTAATTTTCTCAAAAGACTTAAATTCCGATAACAATTTGGGTCGTAGAATTTCGGATGATGCTGAAGTTTGGTGGCCTCTGGGGAAGAAAGTGATTATGTACTTTTCAACTTGTCATGCTTTTTCCTCGACGATTGATCATCGCAGTTGGTGCGTCTTTATAGCCTACTGGCGGTCCGACTATTATTAATACTGGGTCCTGCATGTCACTAAATTCTGGTCATGGTGATAGATGGTAGAGAAATAGAAGAAGAGTTAGACCTAGCTATACCAGAACAAACAATAGGTTTTGACTAACATCATCAAATTTCAAAACACGTATTTCGGCAGGAGGGTCTAAAAGCGTTCCCAATGTCTGATTTTGATATGAAAGATTCGCAAACGTTAAGACATTTTCTTCCATAGCCAAGGTTCAATTTCATTGACAACCAGGTTGATAAAACGGGAGGAGAAGAGTGTAGAGAGATGAAGTAGTAGAGGAAACCTGGGGAGGGAAGGGAGGGGCGGGAACGGGGGCGAAAGGACGGAGGAGGGTGGGGTGGGGTAGAGGGGAACAAAGGGTGGAAATTACCTTAGTGGACATGACTGGGTCCTGAAAAACAAGGGGCGCTATCTAGAGTGATTGCACATTATGTGCCGACACGTCTTGCCCGCTCTGCTCTCATTTATTATGAATAAAGTGCAGACGGTGTAATGCTGAACCCGACGCCAGGACGAAACACGCATTCGATGTAAAATTGATAAACATTTCATATCCATTTATTAGATGAACTGACAAGCAGCAGAGCTGGAAGGGACGCTACGGGAGAAGAAGGCGGGCAAGAAGAAGAAGAAGAAGAAGAAGAAGAAGAAGAAGAAGAAGAAGAAGAAGAAATTGAAGCATGGTAGAGCACTCTCAACAAACAATGAGATACGATTAGATAGTAGATAAACATTTCATATCAATTCTTAGATGAACTGACAAGCCGCAGAGTTGGAAGAAGCCAAACAGTAAAGCAAGCAGAAGGGCACGAGTAAAGAGAAATAAAAAGCAAGAAATAAAAAAAAGAATACAAATCGAGAAAGAGAAACGATGACATAATTACCTTAAATGGTAAATAGTAAGTAAGCTGTAGTCTGATGCATTCATTTGAACAGTCCTAAATAATAGTTTTAGACAATAACTGTTGTTCGAGTTATTCTTTAAAAAAAAAACATGGTCATGATTTGACCAGAAAGATGCGATGGAATTTTAATCTGGTCATTGATGTTGTCTTAAGGAAGGTTTTAATACTGAAATATTGACATAAAACAAACTTCTAGTTTGTATGTTTGACTTATTTCCAGCCAAAGTCAAGGTACGTAAATTAGAAGATTAATAAATGTTTATGTATATATTAATCTTCTCATTTACGTACCTTAACTTTGGCTGGAAAAAATCCGCTTGACCAAAAGCAAAAAATCAGTAAGGAAATTTTAAAACGTTGTAAACAATGCTTTATGTCCTAAGGTTTAGGCCCAGACTTCTTAACTGTTGTGTAAGTTTATGCATCCTAGCGTAGAAGAGAACAGAAACAACCCACAAGAAAGATGGAAAGACAAAGAAAGAAAGCGATACGATTTAAACATTGTTTTAAATTAGCAAGCAGTTAACTTGCAGGAACATGCACGTTTAATATTATTTAACAAAACGAAGCGTTTCAATTTCATTGTCCTGTTTTTGCAGAAAACGAAAGTTCAATAAATGGTCAGGGGATCGGGACGAATAATATACCTTTAGTGCACTTTGACAAAGAACCTTTTAAAATTCAATGCCTCTTTCTGAAGAAGGTAAAAATGGATCGCACAGTCTAGATTGTAATTTTAATTGAGGAAAAAACAAACAAACAAACACACAAAAACATAAGTTGTAAACAGCCGTGCGTACTTCCACACATACAGGTTTAATTTCATTTAATATTGGCAGCATTTCTTCGTTTCATGTTCTTAAGTCAGATCTTACTGCATCGTCAGCATATAACCTTTGCGGTCATTGCGGTCATTCTTATTATATGTTAATGTGTCATTGTTCAAAGTAGAGGTCGATTGCCGGAAATAATTCTTCAAGTGTAAACCTTTGGGCAAATAGAATTCCTTATGTCTTATTGTCTTATGTTATTTAAAAAAAAGATATAAACAATTATATTCAAACCATCCCCATCATCATCATCATCATCATCATCATCATCATCATCATCAACATCATCATCATCATCATCATCATTATCATCATCAACAACAACAACATCATCATAATCATCGTCGTTGTCATAGTCATTGCCATCACCTCCTCCCCCAATAGACCCCAACTGCCAAAAGAAATGAACAATTAAACCCACTAAAATTTCCATCGCAAGCAGAACATCATCAGTGACATCAGCAGCAGCAACAAAATCCTCCACCTCTCTATGGCCACCATCAGCGTCACCACCTTCATCCAACGCCATCACCATCACCAACTATGCATACTTCAACGCCACTAACTCCACCAAACAACATCATCGTTATTACCGCCACAACGATCATCACCACCATCACCCATATAGGAGAGGTCACCGGCTCCGGCATCAACAACATTACCACCCACACCATTAGAACAAGCAGCCACTGCAAACCATCACCATTCTAACCTCTACCATCGCAACCAACAATAACAACACCCTCTTCCTCGCCACCATCGCAAAGCACCGCCGTCACCCAACAACATCAGCAGCCGTAGTGGTCCAAAGAGAGCTAAGGATTGACGGACGGGCCTGATTGAAGAAAGGATTGCGCCTGCCGCCTCTGGCATCGAGAACGTGACTGGACTGCTAAGAAGACGCCTCTCTCTGTGTTCTGTCGAAAGTTGGAACCTCGGAGCTTCATTGAACTTTCCCTATTGGAACTGACTGAAGCTCTTTCTAGATCTCCTCCTGTTTCTCTTTCTACCTCCTCATCCTTCTCTTTATACTTTCTCCTGATTCTCTTTCTCTTTCTTCTTTCGGTTGCCTCCTCCTGTCTGTTATATCTGTGTTTTGACGGAGGTTTATAGAACTGTCCGTGTCCGATTAGCAGCCGTCACTTTCTTGCTCTTCTTTCGTTTCTACCCAAACACCTCCTCCTTCTATTGTATCTCGGTATGTCGTGTGCATCTCTCTTCCTTTACCGCTCTGTCTGTTTGACTGTTTATTTTCATGTCTGTCTATTTTCATGTTTTTCTGTCTCTCTGAGTCGTGGTCTTGTCCCAACCACGGCGATTCATCGAATGTTCCGTGTTGGAACTGAAGTTGTAGACATCGCTGTTTCTTTTTCTATATAGCTCCTGCGTGCCCAGTCTCTCCCTTTTATCTTCGGCGAACCTCAGTTTTCCTTTCTTTCTTTCTTTCTTTCTTTCCTTTTTTTTGGCTCCCTGTGTATTTGTCTGTCTCTGTCTCTTTCCTTCCCCGCCCCTTCTTCTTATATTTAATCGTTTTTATATAGCGCTTTTCCAGCTCAAGAGCTGCTCAAGGCGCTGGCCGATACAGGATGGAACTCAAGCCCGCCCGAGGCGCCAACTTGCAGACTTTGAGCGCCTCAAAATAACGCTCTAGACAACTGAGCACAATCCTTGGCAGCCAGGGATGGGGAAGAAGGACCTAGATGCATGCGTGTTCTTGTCATCGGCACTCATGTCTAGGACATGAGCGTCGGGATCTCTAAAGTCCGTAAAGATGGAATGTATGCGACACAGACTAGACCTCGGTTTATACTCTCATCCGAAGGAGTAGGAAACGGGAGTAAAGTGTCTTTCCCAAAGACACAACACAATGCCCCGGCCTGGGCTCGAACCCGGGACCTTCAGATCCGCAAGCCAAAGCTCTACCATTAGGCCATCATCTCTCTTTCTCTCATCCTCTCTTCTCCTCCCTATCTCTCTCTCTCTCTCTCTCTCTCTCTCTCTCTCTCTCTCTCTCTCTCTCTCTCTCTCTCTCTCTTGTTTGAGGACATGTCTCCGAGGGATGAAGATACACTTTCTGGCATTGATTTTCAATTACAACCCTCCCATGACCCTCTCTCCTACTCTGCACGCGATCACGAAGACCTTGGACGTCTGTCTTTCGGCTTCTTGCAATCCTGTTTTACTTTTCCATTTGGCATGTTCCTCTTCAATTTTGCTAACAGACTTTATAGATTGAAAGTTTTAAAAAATGATGAAAATTAAATTAACATTCAATCCAATGTAAAAAATTTTATAAGCTAAACAAAATAATAATATAGACGGTTGTCTTTCAACTTGTTGTAATGCTTATTTTTTCCTTTTCGTATGTTGCTCTTGACAATGTTCAGATAGCATTACACAAACAAATATGAATGTACGATACAGTACAGCACTTTGTAATGCAATCACACAAAAATAAATGTTAAAAAATTACATAAACTTGAATAAAATAAATTAATACTAAACAAAACGAGAATAAAAGAAAAGAAAAGAAAAATAAAATGAAATAAAATAGGCTACATTAAAAATGACCATCTACATGTAGATCTATATCTGATCGTGTAATGCTTTTCCTAAAAGAACTTTCGTTCTTTGACAGGATTTTCTTTGTAATGAAACTAAATTATATTAATTAAATGTAAAACCAAACAAACAAACCAAATTTTTAAAAAAGAATTAAAACACAACAAATATTTTTTTCAATAAATACGTAAATTACATATGTTTGTTAAATAAATAAGATACGATTGTTTATCAGCTTAATATCATTATGTCGTTGATTTGCCTGCTTATGCTTGTTCTAAAGTTGTTGGCAGATGGGTTGACTAAAGAATTGGGCATGTTCACGAGCAATTTGGGTCTTCCATTTTTTTTTAAATTATAGCAATGCTAATCTAATCCAATATAATCCAATCCAATACAATACAACAAAATACAACATGTATAATACAATACAATACAATACAATACCACGTCGAAGCTGGAGACACTGAAGACGTCGTGGGCATACATCGACTACGTCCAGAAAAAATCCAGTGTTCTGTTCTGTTCTGTTTGTTTATTGTCTTTTTCAGCAAGCTGATAAGACATTTTTAAAAAAAAAGAAAAGAATTGTTAGATTAGATTACCAACAGGAGAGTCCAGCAATACTTTGGACAGTTTGATTCCGAGTTGAAAATCTACATCACTGAAACTGACCTTCCCTTGCAATTCATAGGGCAGTAAGGGTTTAATTTGATCACATTCAAATAAAACATGCTGTAATGAGATGGATGCATCACAAACACACTTTACATCTTTACAGTGCTTAGTTTTAATGGCATTGAGCAAAATTCTGTTAGTCATCGTAAGCACAGCTCTTTAGTAACCATTTAATGGATTGTCTTGTTTCTTAAAATCCAGTGTATTTCTTTAAAGTTGTAGATTAAACTGGCTTCTGGCGTCCTGCGTTTTACCATTTGTTGTTAACAGATCCAAACACACCAGATGCACTCAAGGATGTTGTTAAGTGAGCTGACAGCCCATTGGTTATATGGTGAAAACATCTCCAAGAACGGCTATTGCAGGTCTAATAGATCTGTTATAATCAAACCTACCAGAACCCGGAGCTCTCCTTGTATTACTTCAAAAAAATGTATAGGCAGATGTTTGAAGGGGTGAAGACTGCATGGAATATACATTGAGGGGAAGGAGGAAATATAACTAAATTTGCTATGCAGCGGCTCCCAGTGAACGTGCGCATTTTATTTATAAGCTTGTCAAAATGACCGTGTTCTTTGAGATACGTTTGGGGAAAAGGAAGAGGCCTCCCAAAAGATAACATTGTGGTTAAACAGGCCGGGAAATTAATTGCTCTTGCATGATGACGATGAGAAGGAGATACTGCAAGGAGATGCATGTAAGAGTGACTATGGCATTGAACCTCATGTGATACGGAGGAAATGGACCGGCAGGGATTATTGGAAAAGGAAGCCCCGAGGAAGGACTATTGCATTGGATGTATGACTCGTTAGTTAAGACCAATAAACCCACAGGAAGTGAAAAGAAGGGGGGTGGAGTGGGATGGGGAGACAGAGGAGAGGTGTGGGAGAGGAACGGAGGAGAAGAGAATTCCCCTTGTGGACTGTGCCAAGTGGTAGCCATTTTCTGCTAATGACAACCAATTGTCACAGCTAATGGCACGGAGGCGCGGCTAGCAAAGTGGATTTCTGTGTTAGTCTTGCGAGCCCGCTGGTCTTCGGGAGGGATTCTAGTATTGCGTTTTCGCCCTCGTCCAACACTCTCCACGATGTTCTGCCCTCCCTCTTCCCCCTCACCCCCAACCTCTCTCTCTCTCTCTCACTCTCCCACTTCATCGCTCTCCACGCACCTCACACGCACTGACCGGTACCCGCTCCCGCCCCAACCCCACCCCACCCTTTTCTATATATTTCCTCAATTCTCCCTACATCCCCACCCCCCACCCCACATCTTCTCTTTTCCCTTCTCCAACCTACTCAAAAGTCCAACCCTGTTCAGTCCACTATTACCATGTACCGAATAATATGTATCTGTCAGGCAGGCTAGTCAGAAACTGGCGGACACTATTCTTCCTTGGCCTGGGTAGCGCTGTGCTGAAGCTTCCGAGCTTTCGTTGAGCAAGCGACCGGAATATATTCTCTCTGCTCCTTGGGATTTTCGCTCTGTAGAAGCCTTGTTGGACATGTAGTTGTACAAGTTCCGGTGACAACATGCGTTCATGCAAATGCGTGCTTGTCCAAGTACGCCCCCGTAGTTTCCATCAGGCGAGTGCACGTTTCAGACTATGAAGGGAGCTAGGATGGGATCTGGGACCCTTAAGATCACCACCTCCACCCCTACTTCACCCTTCTTCACTCCCTCCAACCCTCGCTATTGACAGATTTAGAAATCTAGAATTTTTTTTATAAGGAAGAGTATGATTCAGAGAGTACAATAATTATATAGTGTGTTTGCGTGTGTGTGTGTACGTGTTTGTGTGTGTGTTTATGTGTGAATGTTTTATGTGTATGTGAGAATGTGTATATATGTGTATATGTGTGAATGTATGAAAGAGAGAGAGAGAGAGAGAGAGAGAGAGAGAGAGAGAGAGAGAGAGAGAGAGAGAGAGAGATTTACCTGAGCGCGGTTACCTGTGAGTGACAGAGAGATCAATAGCCTACTTTGACAGCCAGGTGGGATGATTGATGAAATAGGGGTCAGCCCAGGTCAAAATCGACTATAACATCTAAGCATTAACTATCCAGGTTATCCGCGACTGTATAAGACTGTATCTTTGTTTGAATGTTAGCAAAGTTTGAATCAGAATCAGAATATTTTAGTCATAAATATTACTAGAAAATTTGTCTAAGTTAATTTTGTTACATACAACAAGCACGAACAAAAAATACCTTCGACCTAAGTTGCTGTATGTCCGATTTTTTTTTCTTCCCAGTTTAGTATATTCATTTGAAATTGTCCAGACCAAAAATCCATTGTTCCATTTGTGCTACAGGTACGTGAGAGCCCAATTGTAATTAGGTGTGAGTGTGCGTGGGTGGTTTTATTTATTGTTTTTGTTTGTTTGTTTGTTTTATTTGTAACCATACAGTGCCTAGGTCCAAGAGAGACAGCAGAATTAGATAAAATATGAACATGTATAAGTTACTGTGTTATTAATTCTAGGATGTTGCAATATCAGCTTCAATGATACGCCTGAGTAGTCTCACCTTTGACCCTACCAGAGGAATTTGGTTAATTTGGTACAAACAGACTAGACTAGTGCATATATATAGTGGGACCTCGTATGCCTTCCTGCAAGGTACACGGATCTTTCATCTATCAAGCGCCAGCGGTTTCAAAGGCTCATCATGATTATGTTTGCTGTCAAAAAGTAAGTACAGGAGAGGTACAGTACAGGACGTGTCCTGGGACGCCAGTGGACGTCCGCCTGTAGGCAACGTATAGGTTAAGAAAGGGGCTGTCGTTTGAAATGAGTGTGTATGTCTGTTAGTGTGTGTCCATGGTGTTTGCATGTTCAAGGCATCTTTCTTCGTCCCTCCTTCCTACGATAGGGTCTTTTGTTTTTAAATCTTTTCGTTGGGCCAACATGAAAGAAACGGGATGTCAAGACCAGATTTCCCACTGTCGGTTAGGCTGCCATTTTTGTAAGTATAAATCCTGCCGGGGGCACTCTGTTTTACCAAAGAGCTTATGATAGAAAGAGGGGGAACTTGGTACAGAACCGCGAGACGAAATGTACGAGTTATGCTCCCTTGTCGACATGCTGAAAATGGCTCGTGGCAGAAAGTCAAAAGGCGACCGAGTGAAACAGGGCGGTGACTTTTGCACAGCTATCAATTGCCATAATGCCAGATACAAGAAAAGTTGTGTTGGCAAGTCCTTTTTCAAATTTCTAAGAGACAAAGAAAGGTAAATTGCAATTGAAAAACTTCATTTTTTTGTGTTTATGTAGGCCTAAACTAAGACCGCTGCAGTGTTGTTAGTGTTAAAACAATCGGAGAGCGGCTTGAATGATTCATGTTATACCTATGTGCTAAATCCAAAACAGTTTGCTTGCTGACAGTTTACGTTCAACAGGTCGCTCACTGTTTACGTTATTGCTAGGTTGTTTGACTATATTTGTGCTTATATTTCAAAAGTAGATGTCAGATTGGCAGTTTGGCTTCGTCAAACTGCTTATGTTAACAAGTTAAATTAGACTAAGTCGGTTTTCTCCTCGTGATCAAATACTGTGCAAGATAACCCCTTACCTAGGCA
>CM072515.1:40965661-40985661 GCA_036898135.1 Oncomelania hupensis | reverse complement strand
TTGACCCTGAGAGAAACCATCGGGGTTGCTGAGGACAGAGAAAGATGGAGTATGCTAGTTAAACGATCATCTGTGTTGCCCCAACGAACTGGATAGGATAGGATAGGATCATCGACAGTTTGGTTGTAGGTTGCTGTTACGATGGGTTAGTGGGTCACATCTCCTTTTGTGCTTTGTAGAGTGCGATGTAGCTGCTGTGCTTTCGTTGAGAAGAAAACAATTAATTCGGTTAATTGACAAATAAGTTCCAATATCCATCATCCCAATGCAAAAGAAATCGTTATTCTATAGAACATGGTTAAAACCAAAGTCAACAAGTTTAAAGTCAGGGGTTAAGATGACAGTCGTGCAAAGTTAACTTTTGCCACAATAAAGTCACGATTGAAATTTAGAGTATTTCGAAACATAAGGTCGTATTTTATGTTGTTGTAGTTTTTTTTTTTTAAATCGGAAACGAAGCGTAACGAAATAGTCATAGAAGCCGATGCTGTGGAACGAACACGAATCAGACAAATAAGACTGTAAGTGATTTGACATGCGATGACACGATATCTATCTATAAAATGATGAACTTTTCGCTTCTTGAAACTCGTCCCCACCAATTAAAAAAACCCACCAGAGTAATTTCTTTTTGTGTGTGTAGGCTATGCATTAACGGTTCAAAGAGGACCAAAGTACAGGTCTCTTCATTGGTGCTAATACACCTATAAAGAGCGACATTGAAGTTTAATTAAGGTATGGAGTTCCCCATATTCTGGACCGCCAAAAGAGAAGTGGACGATCCATCGAATGAATAGACCCGGAAGTGTATAGAAGGATAACGAAACCGTGAAATCGTTACAAATAAAAAGAGAACACACACATACACAAACACACACTCTCTCTCTCTCTCTCTCTCTCTCTCTCTCTCTCTCTCTCTCTCTCTCTCTCTCTCAGCATCATATTAGCTCTGTGGTAGAATGCTCAGCTGGCGTGCGGAAGAGTCTGGGTTCGATTCTCGGATACAAACGGGGAGAGATTTTCCTCTCAAACGCAGACGTCCACTTAATAACATAATGTGTACAGCGCAATCCAAAGAAATATGGGTTTGTTCTAAGTGCTCGCACGAAATTACACACACAGGTAGCCTCCTTGCAATGGGTAAATAGTTTTGAAGTGTCATATAAACTGTCGGTAATGACTCTAAATATGATGGCCCACTTGCCTCGTGTCGCTACAGCGGCCCGGTAAAAACTTCGGCTATTTTGCTAAGAGTGCAATACAATACAATACAAGGTTATTGCTTTAGGTCCAGCGGATTGCTAAGAGTGACAGGATCAGCTCAACGTATGGCATCTATAGGTAAAATGGTTAATTTGGGCGTTAGACAATGAGCTTCATGCTGACAACTAACGGCTTTGGCGGCTTGTGATAGATGCTGATTTCAGATAGCGCCTTGAGCAGCTCCTTGGAGCTAGCTAGTAAATGCGCTATATGCATGCGAACATGTAAGGTTTACGTTTTGTGGAAACATAGTTTCAGAACACGCCTTCCATACAATGTGTATTCCGACCATAGTAAGAAAAGCTGATGATTTTATAGAACGAGTGCCTATACCGACCTTTAAGCCCGTGCCATTTAACATTCATCAACAGCAATTAATAAACACTGCATGAAGAGGATCTCTGTGGCAATGAGGAAAATTAATACCCGAAACGAGTTTCATATAAGCAATTCAAAACGGGTTTCTATGGATATAACGAGAAAATCGGCAATAAACCAGTTCCACTCCCAATGTAATAGACAGGCGGACAGACAGACGCACACACATACATGTACCCCAAACCCACCACAATTTTCGCAAACAGGCCTCCTTATTTAGTGTTAGAACGATATAAGGGATAAACGGATATAACTTAATGTTAGTAATCGATATATAGATAGATAGTCATTGTTTATAGGGTACAGCGGACTGCTAAGAGCCGAACCAGGACCACATTGTTGGTAATCGTTTGTTTGATTGTGGAATTGGTGTAAGGAGCTGAAGGCAATAAGCAGAGGTGAAAATGGGTGATGATGGTAGGAAAGTGAGGGCGGAGCCTTAAAAAGGTTTAAAAAGATTAATTGAATTGGTTTATATACTGAAGGACATTGCCTGGGGCATTATTTTCTGTAATTAATGATCTTTTACGCTATATGAGTGTACGGACTTATTCATTTAATTAAGATATTGCCGAAGACTTTTGTCCTTCCTTATCTTTTACGTCAGTAGGTGGAATAGCGCTGTCTTTATCTTTTACGTCAGTATGTGGAATAGCGCTATCTTTTACGTCAGTATATGGAATAGCGCTGTCTGTATCTTTTACGTCAGTATGTGGAATAGCGCTGACTATCTTTTACGTCAGTATGTGGAATAGCGCTGACTATCTTTTACGTCAGTATGTGGAATAGCGCTGACTTTATCTTTTACGTCAGTATATGGAATAGCGCTGACTTTATCTTTTACGTCAGTATATACGTCAGTATATGGAATAGCGCTGACTTTATTTTGTACGTCAGTATATGGAATAGCGCTGACGTTATCTTTACGTCAGTGTGTGGAGTAGCGCTAATTTTATCTTGTACCTCAGTATGTGGAATAGCGCTGACTTTTATCTTTTACGTCAGTATAAATAACGTATTTAGCCTACTTGTAATAATATTACCTCAGATATCATTTTCTTTCTTTCTTTATCCTTTACGTCAATAAACGTGCACGGGTGAACATTGTCTAATATTATTGGCTTAAAGGTTTTATTTATTTATTTATTTACCTATTTATTTATGTTTGTTTTTATTTTGAATTGATATTTTTTGTTTTCATTTTAGGTAAATTACCCCCGTTGGGGTGCCGGGGGTATCAGTATAATTAGTATCCCCACTTTCTGGAAATTTAGTGCTTTAAATTCCCACTGTCGCTGTCTTTCTCATTTGCTCTTTCTCATTCCTGCTCTGTTCTATCAATCCGCTATACTATCGTCTTCTTCGCTAGCCCAGTCTCCTACCTTTTTTCTTGAAAACTCTACCGGAACAAGACTCTTTATTTGTGTATGAGGTTTGTTGGATCAGCTTGGGAATATTAGACGCTTTCTGCCAGGTGGTCACTGGGGCTTCCTATGATGTTATTATTTAGCAATGTAGGCATTTTATATGTATGTGTTTTGTTGATAATTTATAATGATGTTTGTATTCTATTTTGTTTTTGTAAACGGGGGTTCGATTAGTTGGGGTGAAGCCTCAGCCGTCCCCTGCGTGGGATGTCTTTATTGTAAAGTGACTGGCTGGTGGAGAGATTTCGGTTTTGCCACTAGGATTGTTTCAGCAGATCTTTTATGCGGATCGGGGGTTGTCCGGTCCTGATTTGGCTCGGAAGAGTCCGCTGGACCTAAAGCAATAATTATGTAATGTAATGTAGGTAAATTTGGGTTCATTTGCCAAATAAGACATTTTTATTTGTTATTTTCTTTCTTGATTTATCGTTAAAATATTAGTACACATAAGTAATTCTTGACATTTCTATACACGTTAACAACGACTTAAATTAGGGACATGTGATAAAAGCACCACAGCGGGTCACCATGATCCCGCAACACGGACTTTCTGACACGGACAGTTATTAAGCGAAATCTAACCCATCTAACATAAATGTGCGTACTTCAAAGATAAGAGCGCATTCTTGCGTAATAAAACCATTAACATTATTATCGTTCATGCATGCGCTATTAAACTCAAGTCAACAAACTGCACCGATAAAAGGAAAATAGGCATTTTTAAATTGCTAATAAAAATATGGATTTGGTTTTGGGTTCAGTTTGCGGGCATTGATTTTAATGGGTCAGTCCCCCCCCCCCCCCACACACACACAAACTGACAAGAAACTAGTCTAGATTTGGGACCCCGTTATATTTTATTCGTGTGCAAAAATTAAAAGTTTATGAGAAGGTATGTTCCTATTTACCCAGCTTTCATTGTGTAAAAGCATGGCAGCTGCAATGCAACGCAATCCAACATAAGGAGAGCAAGACCCCCAACAACCCATCAAAATACCACAATATAAGAGGCTATTTTCGCTCGTTGGACAAACATGACCGCTACACAGAATGATGCTGTGCCACGAGTATACATGTAAGATGTGCTTGCCTGACAGCTTTTTTGACTCGCATGCATAGCAATGTGAGTCTATGTACTCACTCCCCCTCCTACATCCCTTCTTCCACCCACCCCACCACCTACCCCCAACCATTCCACCCCCCCAAAGGAAAAAAAAAAGATTTTTTGCAAATCTGTGCGAGATGAGTCCTAAATAGTTTGTGACGTATATTGCTTTACTGAATTATTGAGTTCACTATTACGGTAATGTAAAATTAGTAACAGTAATCACTATATATATATATATCCTATCCTATCCTATCTTATCCTATCCTATCCCGTAACTCTGAGGTCGTTGGGGCACCACAAATGATCGTTTAACCAGCATACTCCATCTTTCGTTGTCCTCAGCAACCCTGATGGTTTCTCTCAGGGTCAAGCCAGTCTATTCTCGAATGTTGTCCTCCCACCTCTTTTTCGGTCTCCTTCTTCTTCTACCTCCTTGCACCGTGCCTTGCAGGATGGTCTTTTCAAGGACTGATGATCTGGTGACGTGGCCATACCATCGGAGTTTCCGTTTCTTCACCACTGTGAGCAGGTCATCGTGCTTTCCAATGGCTTGTGTGATGGTCTGTTGGACTTCGTCGTTGGTGAGGTGCTGGGTATAGGAAATGCCAAGAAGTCTTCTGTAGCACCTCATCCCCATGTTTTGTATTCTTCGTTGTAGATCTGCTGTGAGGGTCCATGTTTCGCACACGTATAGGAAGATGGAGATGACAAGGGAGCGCAGCAGCCTTACCTTGGAATGTAGACTGATGGTCTTATCTTTCCAAACGGGCTTCAACCTTGCCAGGGCAGCAGTTGTTTGTGCGATTCGGAGAGGACTTCCTGTCGGGATCCATTGTCTGATACAATGGCTCCTAAATATTTGAAGCTATGCACTGTGTTGAGGGATTGTCCTTGGACTTTTGATGTCCGTGTTGATACCATTGGTGTTGTTGGTCATCATTTTGGTCTTTTCTGCACTTATTTCCATTCCATAGGCTTTGGAGGTGGTGTCAAGCCTCTGTACCAGCTGTTTAAGTTCTTGTTCCTCTCCAGCCAATCCATCAATGTCATCCGCAAAATGAAGGTTAGAGATTGCTCTACCCCCTATGCTTACTGTGCCTTCGTGATCTGCAAAGGCATCTGACATGATGCGCTTTAGGAAGAGGTTGAAGAGTCTTGGAGAAAGTAGGTATCCTTGACGCACACCGGTTGTTGTTCTGAACCAGTTTCCGATGGCGCTGTTATGGAGGACTGCACTGGTAGCCTTGTCATACAGGCTTTTGATGACTTCAATAATTTAAGGGCTGATGTTGTACACTCTCATGGTTGCCCACAGAGCTGCATGCCAGACTCGATCAAACGCCTTCATGAAGTCTACGGACACATCATATAGATGTTGTTGGTGCTGTAGGTTTTTCTCGCAGATTATTCTGAGGTTAAAAATATGTTCACCCTGCCCTGAATCCTGCTTGTTCTTCAGCTATGATTTGTTCAGCTCGGAGTTTCAACCTGTTGAGTATTATTTTCAGGAGGACCTTGCTGGGATGGCTGATTAGGCAGATGGTGCGGTAATTTTCACACTCCTGAAGGTTACCTTTTTTGGGAAGAGTGATGACAAGCGACTGGGTCCATGGTATAGGCCACTCCCCATTCTGCCAGATCTCTCTCTCTCTCACTCTCTCTCTCTCACTCTCTCTCTCTCTCTCTCTAGTGTGTGTATCTATCTATCTATCTATCTATCTATCTATCTATCTATCTATCTATCTATCTATCTATCTATCTATCTATCTATCTATCTATCTATCTATCTATCTATCTATCTATCTATCTATCTATCTATCTATCTATCTATCTATCTATCTATCTATCTATCTATCTATCTATCTATCTATCTATCTATCTATCTATCTATCTATCTATCTATCTATCTATCTATCCATCTATCTATATGTGTGTGTTGGTGTGGGTGTGGGTGTGTGTGTGTGTGTGTGTGTGTGTGTGAGTCGCTCTCTCGTTAAGAATGTGTTGTTAGATGCTTGGCGTAGGAATGAGAGACAGCGAAGAGTAAAGACATATAAGACACTTACCATGTCTCAAGCGACTTTGCTTATTGTTTGAGAGGAAAGAATAACGAAACATAGTCCAAAAATGTCATCTCAAAACATGTCCGTCCGTCCGTCTGTTAGTCCGCCGTCTGTCTGTGCAAAACTTGTAAGTGGATTAATATCTCACAACATATTTTAACTAGTAAAACCAAACTTGGTAAGTGGGCGTATACCCATGTGACCTCATAAATGATAAGTGAATTAATGACTTCGCTTCAAGGTCAAGGTCTCAGGGTCAACAAATGTTAGTTTTAAAAAATTCTAATTTTCACAAAATTTCACTTTTTTCTAGGTTAATAATATTGACCTTATTATTCTTTGTGGCATGATAGATATCAATAAGACACATAGTACACAAATTTGGTCGACCTCTTACCAAGGTCAAGGTCACTGGAGTTGTCCAAAGTCGATTAGATTAGTATAGGTACATTGAAGTGACCTTGACCCTAAACTATGAGAGATATAAAGTCCAAACGTGTTGTATTTAGAGGTGATACATTGATCTTTCATATATATTCGTTTTTGCGTTGATCGTGAAGGTCTAGGTCATTTTAGGCATTGGAAATGCATACAAAAAAATAGATCATAGTACAATGGAATGGGTTTTTCTTTAACCCATAGCATGCAACAACATTGGGTTTATTGATCAGACTTGCATGAGAGTTCACGTGAGGGTCAAAGTCATTACAAAGCGCCCAAGGTCACTTAAGGTCAAAGTCATCCAAAGGTCAAGAGGAATGGGGAAGAGGGGAGGTATGACGGCGATATTTTTTCTTTTTCTTCTTCTTCTTTTTCCTTCTTTCTTTCTTTCTTTCTTTCTTTCTTTCTTTCTTCCTTCCTTCCTTCCTTTATATACTGTAAGTTATTTTCATTGTTATCGGGATAAATGTATGTGTTGACACCACAATTTATTTTCTTGAAAGAAATAATAAAGTTGTCTTATCTTATTTTATCCTATCCTATCCTTTCTTTCTTTCTTTCTTTCTTTCTTTCTTTCTTTCTTTCTTTCTTTCTTTGTTTGTTTGTTTCTTTGTTTCTTTCTTTGTTTCTTTCTTTCTTTCTTTCTTCTTATTCTTCTCCTCCTTCTTTTCTACCTTTTGCCTTTTTTTCACCCATTTCTCCTTCTCCTCCTCCTTTTTTCCCTCCTCCTATCCCTATCTTCTCTTCCTCCAAATGATATACAAGGTGATTTTTACCCACAAATCATAGGCCCTATTTACCTCTTGGTGTGCAAGCATGCATGCATTTTTCAATTCCACCCTTGACTATAATTTTACATGACGGACCGCATTTAAACTCCAACACAAACATAATATTACTACCTCCATCGGTGTCTTTCTACGTAAACACGCATGAGATGCATGATACAAAACACCCATGACATAACCCCAAATCTGTTTTATTCAGTATGTCTTTTCATATCTCAGTTATTTGTATCCGTCATTTTTTTTTTCGCAAATCTGTTCTTTCTATTCATCTTTTCTTTATGTTTTTTTGGGGGGTTGTCTTGTTTTGCGAGCCTGGCCTCAGACCTCTTTCTCTATACGTCTGTCACAATACTGGGACTTTTTTGTTCGTCTTTTTCGACAATTAATTTTCTATTTTCCATCCGTCTTTTCGCCGATTTTGTTCATTCGGTTTGTCCTTTTCACAAATGTGCAGTCTTTTTTGTTGGTGGTGTTGTTGGTCGTTTCAAAAGAGCAGTCACTGTTACAGACGGCCTTCAACAGACGATCATGTTGGGGACTGGGTGTGACGAATACAGATGAGCTCTTGTATTATGCTATGCGCGCGTAAACTATAATGGGATTGTAGGTATAAGAGTATAAATGAATAGAACATGCTACAAATGTCTCAACACAATTTAAAGGTTAAGTTGTGTCTACAAGCTATTAACCCTATGAAATTTCCACAAAAAACAAAGCAAAACAAAACTAAAATACAACGCAAATTATCAAGAATTAAATGGAGACATTCGACTAGGTCTACCATTTCAGGACAGCAATGGCAGAAGAACGATACGAGCACACCTTGATACTGTATATTGGTTCTTACCTTCATCAAGTTGTCCTAATAAGCTCTTGTGTAGGTATATGCTTGGGATGTATCGATAATGAGAAGGATACGTTTTGTCGAACAATGCAATGGTTTCGTTAAGACAGTAGTTTAGTTGTATTTGAGATTATGAATAGTAGGACTTTGTGCGGTTATTGCTCTTCCTCTTAACGTGAGTACATGTAGGTGACATGTGACGTATATTGCAAGGCTTGCTCTAGAAGTCCTGCGCATACAGACTAACTGATCTTTGAAGGCCGTATTCTCTAACTAAAGAATAGACCTCAAAGGCTTAAAAACCGTGTACACGAGTCTTGATTATTATATGCTAAGGCTTTACATACAGCGCCCATCGATATATAATACTTCTCGACGCAACGCAATGCAATGCTTGCTAAATCAACAACCACTAAAACTCAGATTTCTATGTGTTATACACGCTTTGTAGTTTCTACGAATAGGCCTATCTAATACTTCGTGTAATGTTGCCTCTATTCCTCCGCCGTTCCGCGTCCGTGGTTAGAAGGGTCATAGTGATATTGACAGGCGAAGCGTGGCGGCTGGTTAAGGATAATTAATACTTGTGCAGCAAAGCAGATTTTGTGTGTGTGTGTGTGTCCATAAACGGTTAACAATTCGACCCCTCCCTAAAACCTATCGGAGACGTCGCACAACTCTTGTTCTTAGCTGAAGGCATAAAAAAGAACAGGAGACCGCATCTCAAGGCGCTGTTCGCAAGCAAGGTTAGTATAAAAGCATCCAAAAGTCAAATTGATGCATCAAAAGAACTGCCAAATAAATCACCCAAATAAATAGGCCACCCAGGTCGACCGACCTGTGTGTATGAGTGGTTCTTTGAGCTTGCGCCATTCACTGTTTATATTTGTAGACTAATATGAAAATACTTTCAAACAGTTCGGGGGGAAAAGGACGAGCCAAATGTAGGTCTCCTTGTCTGTCAGTCGGTCGGTCGGTCGGTCGGTCCGTTGGGCGCCATATCTCAAGACCCACTGCACGGATTTCAACTAAACTTCGTAGAAACATTACCTAGGTTAGTGGCATGCCTCCAGCGCCATCATATTTGCTTTACCGCAAAGGACGAGGTCACTGGAGACACGTTGTTGCTAAACACGTATAGCTCAATATGTCAAAAACGGCTGACGCGATTTTGTTAAGACTTGGTATACAGGTACCTCAGACCATGGGTAATCCTTCAGTTGCAATCCCGTTGTCGGTCGAACGGTTGCTCCCAAATTCACTTTTTTTTTGTTAAAAACACGCTGCTTGCGTAATCAAGAATAATTGAACCGACATTAATCATGTTTACTTTGCGGACGGAGAGTTTAATTACTGCTAAGCGTGTTAGATAATTCGTATTTGTGCTTTCTCAAAGGTCAAGGTCAACGTGCTTCACCATATTCTGAACACATTTTGCGCTGTATCTAACATAAGTTTTGGGTCCTCGTTATGCTATAATTATGCCTTGCATAATGATAATATGGGTATGAGTTTGAGACTAGTTGGTGCGAGTGTGTGTTTGTGTGTGTGTGTGTATATGTGTGTGTGTGTGTACATCGCATGGAGTTCAGCTTTTTGAAGTGGTGCGCTTTATAAATAGTAGTAGTAGTAGTAGAAGTAGTAGTAGTGGTAGTATAGTAGTAGTAGTAGCAGCAATAGCAGTAGCAGTAGTAGTAGTAGTAGTAGTAGCAGTAGTATAGTATAACTTTTTCAAACATTAATTTTTTTAAATCCTTTAACAATCGCTGTTATTGTCGCCGTGCCTAGCCAACAAAAATTGTATGCTTGTGAAAGTCTAATATCATTTTATCAATGAAAAGACTTAAAATAAAAAATCTGAAATCTGAAATCAAGCTAAAGGCTACAGGCTACAGGCTACATATGTCAGTGAGAGAAGTGTGCAACGCACTTGTAAATAATGGATAAAAATGCAATACTTCTGGTTGTGTGTGTGTGTGTTAACATGATTGATTGATTGATTGATTGATTGTTGCTTTAGGTCCAGCGGACTCCTCCGAGCCAAATCAGGACCGGACAACCCCCGATCCGCATAAAAGATCTGCCGAAACAACCCTAGTGGGAAAATTGAACGCCCTCCACCGGCCAGTCACTTTACAATAAAGACCAGGGGCGGACGAGGGGGGGTTTCCGGGGTTTCCGGAAACCCCCCCCCCAGCCCAAAAAAAAAAAGAAAAGAAAGAAGAAGAAGGAGAGAAAGAGAGAGAGAGAATACAATTATAAAAATAAAAATAAACATAAAATAAATACTAATATATATATATATATATATATATATATATATATATATATATATATATATATATATATATATATATATATATATATATATATATATATATATATATATATATATATATATATATATATATATATATTATTTTATTTATTTATTTATTTTTTTATACGAATTTTGGAACCCCCCCCCCCAAAAAAAAAAAACTAACTGATCCGCCCCTGAAGACATCCCACGCGGGGGACGGCTGAGGGTTTACCTCAACTACGCGAACCCCCGGTTACAAAAACAAAATAGAATACAACCATCATTACAAATCATCAACGAAACATATACATATAAAATGCCTTTACTGCTAAATACTAACATCATAGGAAGCCCTAGTGACCACCCAGCAGAAAGCGTCCAACACTCCCAAGCTGATCCAACAGACCTCATACACAAACAAGGAGTCTTGTCCAGGAAGAGTTTTCAAGAAAAAGGGTAGGTCATTGATCTAGCGAAGAAGAAGATAGTATAGCAGAGTGATAGGACAGAGCAGGAATGGGAAAGAGTATATGAGGAAGATAGCAACAGTGGGAATTTAAAGCACTAAATTTCCATAAAGTGGGGATACTATTTATACTGAAACCCCCGGCACTCCAACGGGGGTACTGTTGCCGCAGTGAATCTTTCATGCCTACAAAGGCAAGACAGGTTTTCAACTGGGGCTTTCACTGTTCCCTTTATAGGTCAGGACAATCTACAGTGACAAGATTGCTCATGACCCCAAGGGGTGTGTGTTAACAGCCCACGCCCTTCTCAACAGGAGTGTAAAAACGACCTACACATTGGCTCAACAAGTTTAATATTATTTTAGGACCCCCGCTCAATTATATCAACAATTCAAACAATATCCGGGAAAACAGCTATTTTCATTATTACTGTTGTTTATTAAGTGGTACAGCGGCAAGGGCAAGAAGAGAAAATTAGATTGTGCAAGCTCGCTGGGATCGAACCCAGGTCGCCC
The DNA here is from genome assembly GCA_036898135.1 of Oncomelania hupensis. NCBI lineage: Eukaryota > Metazoa > Mollusca > Gastropoda > Littorinimorpha > Pomatiopsidae > Oncomelania > Oncomelania hupensis. Next base: position 40,974,065 of record CM072515.1, on the reverse strand, counting down.
GTAGCCCTTTAAAAAAAAAAAAGTAAAGTCCCCGGACACTTTTGCGTATAGGGGACTAAGCCGTATCTCGCTTTTTATCGTAAGCGGTAACACCACAGATCCTCCTACCTCACGCTCAAAGCCCCTGTCCAACCGACCTGTGTGTACTTGTGGCTGTCAACAAAGCGTAGCTGAGACTCGCCAAATAACTCAGCTTCGGCAAGTGTCAGTTACGCAGTATTTGGTATATCTCAGTTACGCAGTATATGGTATATCTCAGTTACGCAGTATATGGTATATCTCAGTTACACAGTATATGGTATATCTCAGTTACGCAGTATATGGTATATCTCAGTTACGCAGTATATGGTATATCGCAGTTACGCAGTATATGGTATATCTCAGTTATGCAGTGTTTGGTATATCTCAGTTACGCAGTATATGATATATCTCAGTTACGCAGTATTTGGTATATCAGTTACGCAGTATATGGTATTTATGTCATCTGTATTTTGACAGGATTTCACATTACCACAATTCATCCTCATTGAAACAACATCAGATGTAAAATAATTAATATTGTGCAATAATGGCTCTTTAGAAGGACCAGTGTGTGTGTGTGTGTGTGTTTGTGTGTGTGCGTGTGTGTGTGGGTGTGTGTGCGCGTGTGCGCGTGTGTATGTGTGTGTTATGTGCGCGTGTGTGTGTGTTGGTTTGTGTGTGCGCGTGCGTGTGGAAGTATTTATTCATGTACCCGTGTGTGTGTGTGTGTGAATGTGTTTGTGTTTTGTGTGTAAAGTGCCTGTCTGTCTCTGGGTCCGTGTGTGTGTTGGTCCGTGCAGATATTATACGACAGCGCGGACCGTCAACATGCACATTTTCACGCCAGCTTTTCCATGGCCTCGCTTCTCTGCTCTTGACATTGAAACTGTGAAAGGCGGATCCCACTATCATTAAAGACTTAGATATTCGTGTAGAGTGTTTGAGACAGACGACGCCTACTGAAACTTTCTGGATTAGAGAGGGGTATGCTTCGTAGTCCAGTCCCAGTAATGAAATAAATAGCCAAATAAGCAACTAATTCCTATAAAAATGCTATGCAGTAAAAAATATTCTTTAAGCAATGAGGAAATACCTATAAAAAGTCCCAGTAAAAAAAGGGGGTCTGAAACATGATTTTTGGCGCTTATGTTTTTTCACACTTCAAAACGTCAAAGGGAGATTACTTGAAATAAACATTTAATGCAAAACCATATCATGTTGCATGTCAAATTAAAGCTCTTAACATATACAGTCCGAAAATCTGTTTCAACGCTTTCTGTGTCAGTTTTAGTTCTGACTGTGGATTAAAATTTAATTAACATAGGGGTATAAATGCGAAATTCCGATGATCTTAAAAATCTTGATCTCGATTGTAAAAGTCGACTTCTATTTAATTCACAAGAGAAAAAAGATTAGTTAAAAGGAAGACACACGAAATAAAGAAAAACAGAAAAACCCAGGAAATTGATTAGTTTTCCAGTAGAATATAGAAGTGGTCTACCTTAGTCGCTCTCAGAATCCGACTCGTCATCCATCTGAATCACAGAGTTTGTGCAGCTGACTCCACGGCATTCTCCACAAGCTATGGTGCACGTAAGTCCGTGCTTTCTGCATCTGCATCTGCCAGGTGAGCAGTCTTTCTAGCAGCAGCAGCGGATAACATTCAAAATATCCTATGGAGAAGCCGGCTTATTAGTTATGATTGGAAGTAGCCCACCCTCCTGTAACTTCCATTCCCAATCCATTGGTGATAGACCATGGTCTCTGTCTAGACTCAGCTACTCCTGGACTTGGTAGAATGTTCTGTAGGCATGGAATTCAGCTGCTGCTGCTGTTGGGGGAGCACTTTAGCTTGGATTTGTGTATGGCTTGCAGACACTTTTTGCTCATATTTGACAAACCACAGTTTGGTCAAGGTATCAGAACGTTTTTCACTGTACAGGTGAACAAATACCCTCTCACCAGCCGCTGCAACAGCATCATGACTTGACATCTTATCATTGAATACTCTAGCCTCATCCAGGAGCTCTCCTGAATCAAGCTTCTTGACTGTGAGTGATTTTGAGATGTTGAAGGGATGAGATGTCGTGTCGTATCCACAGAATGCATGGGCAAAAAGAATGTTATTACAGACTGTTGTTCCGGTTTGTTTTCGCAGTTGGCCAAGAATATTTCCTTCGTCTCGCAGAGGATCCTGGCAGGATCATAGGCTACAAGTCTCCCAACCATGCCTTTGCTTCTTCGAAGATGGGCAACATCTTTGGTACTTGGGCCATCAACATAGCCATCGAAAATGATTGTAGCTAGTGTATGTTTCCTAGCAACAAAGCTGACATACATCTCTGCTAGATCTTTTAGGACGACCCTCTGGGCCATGGAAGGCGATGCAAAAGGGATCCACCATCGAGAATGTATTTCACATTTTCTCTTGGCAAGGATGCAGTTTCATTGACAGCAGACCAGAGAAATCCTGCAAGAGTATGTTTGTTGGCTTTTCTGGGGAATCCTGTCGCATCAAACAAGGAGGCAGGTACATTGGCCAGTACATAGTAAAACATTTCTTCGAGCCTGTTGGTATCATTCCCAGCGACTTGCACCAACCTTTGAAACAATAACTGCGGATCCACTTGCACCATTTCCTGGCCAATAGTCACTCCAGTTTTTGTCGTCATTGTGACTGCTTGATTGCTTTTCTTGAACGTCACGTCAGCTGGAGATTGACCCGTCATCCCTTGGAGAATGCGCTGACCAATTTCAACAGCTTGGTCAGCATTGACAGATGAGTCAGCTGCTTAGCCAGTAGCAATAGACCTAAGACTCATGTCAGCGCAAAACGGATTTTTTGATGAAACATAGTTGATGACTGTCAAAGTTTCTTTGTGGTCTTTCTCTTGCCTTATTTCAGAAGAATCTTTGTGATGCTCACTTGTTGTGAACTCTGTTTGCGTCAGGGATTGCATCCATTGGTTTGCTGTTGCACAAGCAGGCATAGAGGGAAGCCAAACAAGCCTTTGTCGTTCGCCCATTCCGCGCCCTTTAGTTAGGCCACCATTTGACGTCAGCGTCCTCATCAATGTTTGCTCAATCACCAGATCACACGACAGACCAGCCCTATAGCGATCGCTTCTCCTTTTCACGTGATGGCCTGCCATGAAATCGTGATAGACTTCTGGGTAGGTTTTGTTCAACTCCATCATTTGCTGTAAGTACAGCCTGGCCGACTTGGTGTAGAGGTTGTGCCCTGAAGCAGCAAAATAGGGCAACCTTTTGGCAACAGCAGATAGATGGAGCTTGAAGTCTCCAGTTCTCTCAGCCTATATTGCTGTGTGAAGGAGGTGTACCATTTCTTGAATCCATAGCTTGCTCGTTCTACTTGAACATTGTCGTTTGAAATCTTCCAACGTTGCTTTAATGCGTCCTAATACAGGATGTATTGCAGCATCTCTTGCTGTTGTTTTGCCCTGCATCAGTGATTCAAAAAGAGCCTAATCAAAGTCATCTGTTATGTTAAGATCTGCAGGATTATGTAGAAGTGACTCTTCTTCTTGACAATCACCGTTTTCCTTCCTAGGATTGTAATCATTGGACGAAGTGTCAGGATGGAGCAAAAGCCATGACATGTTGAAGGATGTGCTTACAAATATTGCACTCAATGCTGCTTCGACAAGAAAATGTGCTCTAATTGCCCTAGAATAAGCCTTTCCAGCAATGATGTGAACTGCAGAATTTGATGCACAAACTGCCTCTATTGCCTTGTCTTGTCTTGCCGTATATGCCCACAAGCAATCGTGTTGATCATTATGGCACTTTTTTTTTTTTTACCAAGGTGCATGCTGGGTGTGTTCTTGTTACCGGCGCTCACCCGTCTAGGACATGAGCGTCAGGATCTTTAAAGTCCGTTATGATGTAATGTATGCGACACAGACTAGACCTCGGTTTATACTCTCATCCGAAGGAGTAGGAAACGAGAGTAAAGTGAGGGACACAACACAATGCCCGACCTGGGCTCAAACCCGGGACCTTCCGATCCGCAAGCCATTCGGCCACCATGCCTCCTGCAAGCCTGCATCATTACATTACATTACATTATTATTGCTTTAGGTCCAGCGGACTCTTCCGAGCCAAATCAGGACCGGACAACCCCCGATCCGCATAAAACATCTGCTGAAACAACCCTAGTGGTAAAACTGAAAGCTCTCCACCAGCCAGTCACTTTACAATAAAGACATCCCACGCAGGGGACGGCTGAGGCTTCACCCGAACTTATCGAACCCCCGTTTACAAAAACAAAATAGAATACAAACATCATTATAAATTATCAACAAAACATACATATAAAATGCCTACATTGCTATTTATACTGAAACCCCCGGCACCCCAACGGGGGTTAGCCTGCATCAGCCATAATATGACCAATACTATATGCATTTATCAACCACAGGCTCTGAAGTCTTTTCTTTCCCCTCCTACATACGTACGTGGTATAGTATGTATAGTATGTAATTGAGGCCTACGAGAGACGAGACTTCCAAGCCTGTGTATCAACAATGCCATTGACCTTGTCACCTATGCACATTTCATCACTTGGCTGTAGATTCCTGACGTCATGCGGAACAATATCTGGGCGGTAAAAATGGGGTTTCCCAATGCATTCGCATCAAAAAATAGTTCGCTTTAAAAAGTTAAAAAAAACATATTCATACCCCTTCGATTCCGTGGGACTTTTCTTCAGTTGTAAACACAACTGTAAAGAGTAAATTAGAATATATATCATTTTTATAGGATTTACTTACTTTCAAAAAGCCTGTTGGATTGGACTATCGTCCATTCTCAGCTACGCTGTATGTAGTAGCCAAGTCACACATGGTTGCGGTTTGGTTCTGAGTCATGTGGTACAGAAACTACTAGACTGTATGTCATTTGTTGACAAACATAAGATTTGTCCATCTTTATAGAATACACGATGAGAGGCATCGCCATGCAGTGTGAGATCTAGACAAAATAATACGCTCTCAAACAAAACATAAACAATCCAAGAAGAAACAAACTAAGAAGGTCATCAAGGCAACAACAACAACAAATAGTCTATTTTCTCACAACTAGCGAGTTACACGGCATAAGCAATCTGTGTTTTAGACTAAATTGGAGTATTTGTAAACTTACCTAAGTTTGGAACTTCCTCCAACAAGAACTGAGAAAAGTCCGCGACAGAAACAGTTTCAGGTAGTTCGTGAAAAGTCGTTTATTGTCGGTGTTTGCTTGTTTGTTTCTTTGTTGGTGGTGTGGGGTTGTTTTTTTTTTTTTTTTTTAAATTTTTTTAAGGTAAGGGGAGAAGGGTATCACGCGCTTCTGACTTTTGTGTGTACATCCTGCGCATGCTGTCATCATCATCATCATCATCATCATCATCATCATCATCATCATCATCATCATCATCATCATCATCATCATCATCATCATCATCGTCGTCGTCGTCGTCGTCGTCGCCGTCGTCATCGTCGTCTTCATCAATCATCATTTTCACCCCCATCATTATGAGCTCATGAGTGCAGCACGATGCAAGCATCGTAATTATTTGTGCATTTGCACTTCATGCAACCCCAACCACTCCTTTTAAGAAATCCGTCTCCTTTTCCTCGTATTTTCCCAAGATCTCCATAATTCTTAACCTCATTTTCCCTTTCCCCTTTCCTCCTCTCCTCCATCTCTTTTGCTAACCCCACCCCTCCGATCTATAAGATAGAATAAAACGAAACGGAAGGACAGACAGGTCCCGATAACGCCGATAGCCCTTCTTCAATCTCTCCTCACCATGTTTTTGCCCAAGCCTAGGCGGAACAAATACAGTTTTTCCCGTCAAACTACGTCACTCATCAGCTATGGTAGCCCATTGCAAATTTCAAAAAGGGTTAAACCGCTTCACGGCACGCGGATAGTTATAAAAATGTTGTGGATTGAATAGAACGAGAATTGAAATAAAAGAGACCCGTGGTTGAGGTTTAAGGTATAATGATTATTATAGAGGGCAAATGATGGTACTTTAGTACATGCTTAGGGTGTGTGGGAAGTGAGGAGGAGAGAGGGATGGGGGAGAAGGAGAGAGAGGGGGTGATATACAAACAGAGACAGACAGACAGACAAAGACCGACAGACACAGATGAAGAGACAAACACTGAGACAAACATGGAGAAATAGAGACATATAGACAGCGACAGAGAAAAGACAAACGTGGAGATATAGAGACATACAGACAGCGACAGAGAAAAGACAAACATGGAGATATAGAGACATACAGACAGCGACACAGAAAAATAAAGAGAGACAAACAGAGAGACAGAGAAAGAAAGACAGAGACGGAGACAGAGAGACCTATTAAAATAGACGCAGTCTGAAAGGCAGAAACAATGGTGAGGAATTTTTACGAACTATTTTGAGGTTTAATTTAACAGAGAAATATTTCTAAGCGCGCGTAAGTGTTAGCATGCTTGTATTTGTTTAGGCCTATCTGTGATATATTTTAGTGTCTGATTTAGGAATAAAGCGTCTGTAACATCCAGTTTTATTACTTATTATTGTTATTATTATTATTATTATTATTATTATTATTATTATTATTATTATTATTATTATTATTATTATTATTATTATTATTATTATTATTATTATTATTATTATTATTATTATTTGTGTTTGTGTGTGCGTGTTATCGTGCCTATGTGTGTGGGTGTGTGTATATGTGTAGGTGGTGGGCACACTTATACAGTGTTATCTGGACAAATCAGTGAACATCTACATAACTTGTATTGACATGCCTACTTGTTTTGACGTCAGAACGATGATCCGTTAGGGTTAGGGCTGGGTTAGGGTTAGGGTTCGAACACTTCAAAGTACTTAAAAATGGGGACGAAATATGACCCATTGTCAGCACAACGTATGTGGCGTTTCGGGAAAGTCATGATAATACTGTGTAACCTCGGCTGTCTGAGTGTGTGTTTGTGCTTGTGTGTACGGGTGTGTGTGTGTGTGTTAATGTGTCTGAACTAAGTGAATGTGTGAATGTGCACACGCGCCTGTAATGGTGTTTATGTGTGTGAGCGAGTATTTGCGCTCGTGCATATGTGTGACTGCCTATCTACGAGTATGTGTGTGTGTGTGTGTGTGTGTGTGTGTGTGTGTGTGTGTTCGTGGGAGAGAGAGACTGTGTGTGTGCGTTCGTGTGTGTGTATGTGTGTGAGAGCGCGCTTGGGTGCGTGTGTATGTATGTGTGTGTGCTTACCCATCTGTCTGTGTGTGCGTGCCTGACTACCGACATGTCCATGCGTGTCTGTCTGTCGGTGAGTGCTTGCTGGCACAAAGAAACCGATACAGACAGACCAACAGACATACAGACAGACAGAGACGGACAGAGCGAGACAATTTTAAAACCCTATTCCTTTACGACCGAGAATGTCGCAAAATGTTTTATTTGACAAATAAAATCGGCCGTTTTTCTTTTCATGGTCGAGATGGCGACAAACTTAAGACAGCCTTCATGACACTAGTAAAAGGAAGGAGAAGTAGGCAGAGGAGGAGAAAGAGGGAGACAAAGTTGTTGTCAAGGGAGAAAAGAAGATAAAGAGGACTTAAGAAGAATAAAAAAAAGTACAAGAGAAGAGGAAGAGAATGGGGGGTGCGGTGGGGGGGGGGGAGGAGATGCGGTGGGGGGGAGGAGGAGAAGTCTTGAAGAAAGAAGGAGAAATGAAAGATGATGATAATGAGAAAAATTACAAAGCCCATTATGTTGATAAGAGGATGAAAAATGCGGAAGAACAAAGAGAGGAAGAATAGAATTTAGAAAAGTCACAAAATAATCCACACACACAAAAAAAGTAAATTATTCCGTCGTTATTATCCCGTCAATACGGAGTGTGTCGTATGTATTCAGTGCAAACAACACCCATTTATTTATTTATTTATTTATTTATTTATTTATTCATTGTTTGTAGGGTCCAGTGAACATTTAGCGTTCATAGCTAGACCACAAATATACAAATAATGTAAATATTACTTAATTAAAGCAAATAACACAGAACTTTGGTAATTTACATTAAACTATACAATAAAAGTGAATAAATAATTTTTTAAAAGGAAGTTCTCTCGTGACTCTGACTCAGATTACACTAAATTTCCTAAAACATCCGAAATCTTTAATAATTTATATCAGTATGACACGGACAACGGCGCAAGTCCCCTATACGCATCTGTGTCCGGGGACGGTAATCTACCCAACGAACGAACGAACGAACGGCCTGTGCCCCCTCCACTTCTCTCTTCTCTAGTTATCTGGCAGTCTCTCTGTCTGTCATTGTGTGCCCCGTCTGTCTGTCAGTAGATCGGTTGGTCT
>CM072515.1:40890661-40958161 GCA_036898135.1 Oncomelania hupensis | reverse complement strand
TTCTATCACTGGTGAAAAGCTTTGTACTGTGTTTGTGAGGTAGAGATCGATAGATAGATAGATAGACAGACAGACAGACAGACAGACAGACAGATAGATAGATAGATAGACAGATAGATAGATAGATAGATAGATAGATAGATAGATAGATAGATAGATAGATAGATAGATAGATAGATAGATAGATAGATAGATAGATAGATAGATAGATAGATAGATAGATAGATAGATAGATAGATAGTGTGTTTGTGTCTGTGTGTCTGTGTGTGTCGGACGGTCGGTCGGCCGGGGTGTGTGTGTGTGTGTGTGTGTGTGTGTGTGTGTGTGTGTGTGTGTGTGTGTGTGTGTGTGTGTGTGTGTGGGTGGGTGTGCGCGCGAATAGCCTAGCATTTAATGTTACACCGTATGATTCGTTCATAAACATCTGATATAACCAGAAATATCAGCAAGTAAGGGGCCTTTGTATAACGCTCTCAACGATGCAGGATTCCCAACCAAAATCGTATTTTCGTAATGATTGGCTCTTTTAGGGCTAGTGCTCAAAAAGTTTGTGTCTGGTCTGCAGCTCATAGATTGGACTATCCCGGCGGCAGATGAAAAGGTCTGGCTCCATACCTATCAACAAGTGTCATGATCGGCTCTAGAAGGGTGTGAGAGAGGAGAAGGCTTAGGCTGGGTACGGCGTACCTGACGAACTGTACTGAGTTCAATACAACGTTGTTAACCTTAACGGTATTGGTTCTAATAAAGTTATTTATTGAAATGTGTGTGTGTGTGTGTGTGTGTGTGTGTGTGTGTGTGTGTGTGTGTGTGTGTGCGTTCACAACTATCCAACTCGGTTCCTTAGATTAACACACAAGCGTCCAACTGGGTTCCAAAAACAAGTGGGTTTCAAAAAATGGAACCCACTTTTTTTAATACTGTTTCTTGAAGAGAAGTGCTAAATCGGGATTTTTAGAAGTTTTCAAGGCTGGAACCTCCTTGTGCACTTTCGTCAAATTCGTGTGTGAATTATTTCACACATCAAAGTGTGTGAAAAAAGTTTCCACTTGCCAAAGCACACACGGCAAGGGAAGATAACTTTCAATGACGAGTTGCAGTTTCAAGATGGCGATGCTTTGTGGCCCCAAGGTGAGCAAGAATTTTAATTGTACGATTGTTTGATATGTGTTATGGAACATAAACTGTATGCTTTTGTCATTGTTGATTTTACTTGTTTGTTGATGATATTTTATTCGTAGGTTATAATTGTATTGGAATGAGACTGTGATCGATCGAATGGTCGGGAACCGAACGCCGAAGTTAAGCTAGATCTAGGCGAGATAAGTAGATCTGTTTTTTACGAAATAAAAAAAACCGTCGTTACATCTAGATTCATTTCTTTTTCCATCCAGAGCAGAATGTATATTATAAGGATAGGTAATATGGCTAAACATTTTATTTGGTATAAAACGTAGGAAGTTGGGAAAGCATGTGTCTTTTGTCGTGCTGGGGGCTGTGATAATGCCCCCAATATAAGTTGAAGCAGAGGACTAGATGTTTTCCGATTTGTAAAAGACGAGGACAGATTTATAGTAATATAATATATATATATATGTTGCCATTAAGTGTGTTTGAAACAGATTAAAAGAGTGCATCTAAGCGTGCATGTGCTGTTGGTTGTGTACGAATTCTGTCCTATAGGCCTATAATTGCTTTTGGCTTAGAATGTTACTCTTCACCTCTCATAATTTTTATTTTCAATGAAGTTTTTATGTGTCGATAAATTTTTTTTTTTAAATCATAGTTTTATGTTGATATTTGGATTGCGGTAATGCATAACTAAAATATTGTGTAGCCTACACTCTATTATATATTGTTATATAAATTAAATTGACCAAGGAAGTTTAGCACATGACATTCACAGCGCCCCAATACACAAACTAAAAAGGAGTACAATCCGCATTCATTTTCAAACAATTTCTAATCATTATCAGCAAATGAACCAAATTACTGATACTCTATTCAAGACGAAATAAATTTTGATCTAAATCGACTGTGTGTAGGTTATGAAGGGAAATTAGATCTAAATTTTTTTTTTTTAATTCTGAGCTAAAGTGACGCAGGATGCTATTAAAAGGAATAGAAAACACCTTTTACCATGTTTTGCTTTGAGTAAGGAATATAATGTTGTTCAAATATGAACTGAAAGTGAAGTTAAAGAAGAGAATGGAGGGCGAGAAAAGAAACACAATAAATGTGTGTTTCGTTGCTGTCATTGTTTTTACATTTCATTTCCAGATGTTTTCTTCAACAAGCCAGGTGTTTGCTTTTCCTAAAGGACAAGGGATAATTCAAAGGTGAGATTAAGGATCACTATTAAAAATTGTGCACTATGGATTGGTTCTCTCTCTCTCTCTTCCCACTCTCTCTCCCACTCTCTCTCTCTCTCTCTCTCTCTCTCTCTCTAGCTTGTGTGTGTTGCATGAAGATCATAGATGTTTATTTTTATAAGGTTAATTTAGTAATTCATTATTATTGTTACAAGGGCAGGATGTTGACAAAAAAGGAAGCCAGCGCTTATTTTTTTACCATTGGAAAATAAAATTCTCTCTCTCTCCCTCTCTCTCTCTCTCTCTCTCTCTCTCTCTCTCTCTCTAAGTTGAAACATAGTCATGGTAGCGCGCGGACGCATTTTGCTGGAGCAGTGAGTTCAGATATTAATTAGTGATGTTTATTGACAGAAAAATGTGTTGCGGTTTCTAGTTTACTATATAGTATTGTACTCCAACGGTGTAGGCTATCTACCTAACTGCAACGGTGTAGGCTACCTACCTAACTGCAAGGTGTAGTCTGTCTGCCTAACTGCAACGGTGTAGGCTATCTACCTTACTGCAACGGTGAATCTACATAACTGTAAAACTATGCCCACTACAGCTGTAAAACATAGGCTGGTTGTTGGCGTCTTTCACCGCTGCTTCATAGCATTTATAGCAAAAAGGGTGAAGAAAGCTGCACTACGCTTCAGACCATAGAAACTCGAAACAACCCAGCGTCACACCCTCCGATTTGGTGGTGCTGTTTCTGACTGTGGCTCCCATTATTCAAAGTGGCGAGGTGGAGATGAATCCGTGACCGAATGAAAATTATGTAACAACGCCGACGAAGGCGTCCACACCGACAGCAACGGCGGTGACAGCAGAGTGTTGGTAGCGATCGAAAAAGTATTTCAAGCCGTCAATCGCATCGATAAATAGCAAGTGAATAATGCCCAAGCTGTGACCATCAAACTGAACCAGGCGGAGAAGAATCTAGATGAGAGACTTCAGGCTTTGGAAAGCGACACAGAGAGAATTTGTGGAGATATTGTGAGATGATTGCCAAGCTGGAAATGATCGAAGAGAAAACCAAGAGCTAAGGAAAAAAAGTTAATAGTCTTGAAACGAAACTACAGAAAGTGGAAATGATGAGTGAGCGCCTGAACAAGAAAGGCACACGGCAGGACATGGCAGAACATGATTCAAGACGTCACAACCTAGTATTTAACGGAGTGCCGTCGGCGCCAGGGGAATCACCACAACCTTTGGAAAACAGGTTTGGAGTCATCACCAAAACCATGAAAGTCACCAGAGAAAGTGGTTTTGAAGGCGTGATTAGAGCTGGCAGATTTTTTGTAATCTCAGCATTAATATTGATAGTTTTATTTTTCCACAACTCGATTCTTTTGTTTTCCAACAGGGTTTCACAAGGTGCCACAGATACCTATAAAACCAGGGTACCCCAAGGGTCAGCAGACAGCAATACACCACTGAGGGAATGGAATGATTCTCAGGCGGAACATTATCGGAGGAGGACGTGTCACGTATCACACCTGGTTGCCACTTACGCTTTGCTGAATTGCATCTTCTGCTGGCGAGACTTAAACGGGCTTGCACGTACTTGCACTCTGCTGTCCTGAGATGCCTCACCGCTTTACTGCTTGCGACTGCTGCGCCGTTGCCTTACCTTTTAGAGATTGGATGTCCTAATGGCTTTGGCGCTACCTGCTCCTTTGGTGAATATTTTATAGATTTTAAAAAGTTTTTAAGCTTTGGTAACCTTTTTTTAGCTAGGAATTTGAGATGTTTGGGTCCTCATTGGAGATCGATTTTGATATGTTTTTGATAGGTTTTGAATTAAATCTTTAAACCTCGGTTTTGACAGATCCTGGTTGAATTTTTGGACTTTGAGGCGCATCGCCGCGAAGAAAAGGGGTGGAAAGGATCACCCGGTTACTCAAAACAAAACTGAACTGAGAGACAATGACGTTGGTAAACGGAACTCGCAGGACGGTGGGGGCGTTGCTCTCTGACTGAATAATTTGGCCGTTAGTGCTGACCCCGGGCCCTCTTCTCCTTGGTGGAAGAGTGCCCAGGAAACACTCTCTGATTCCTCTTTCTCTCGTCCATCCCGGAGGAGACTGATGATAATTCTATGGAGGATGGGGTTGCTCCCACCCCCTTGGACGTTTGTTCGGGAGCGGCAGTTAGTGCTGGCCCCTGGCTCTTTTCCTCTAGGTGGATGGGGGCCCATGATCCATCTCTCTCGTCCATTCCGGAGGAGATTGAGGATAACTTTATGGAAGAGAGGGCTGCTCCCTCTTCCTCAGATCCTTGCTCGGGAGCGGAGTCCCTTGATTCTGGTCCCACGCTCGAGGAGGTGGTACACCTGGTGACCCCTCCAGTCGCTGCTTCGATTGACCCCCCCCCCCCCCTTTCACCCGTTGGGTCAAGCGTGGTCTACTGTTACCAGTAGAAGAAAGAACAAAATGAGACGACCCCTGGGGCCGACTCGCACACTAAATTACGGTCTTTGTCAATTTGCGGTAGTTATTAGACAAAAAGGTGATACCACTTTGGTTTCATTCAAATCATTTGGTTGGAAGCTGGCAGACCTCTTGCGCGGTTCTGTGGGCGCGGTGGACAGGGTAAGACCCCTACATAAAGATGAAGGTTTCCTCATAGGTTGTAAAACCTTGACGCAGTAACAGAAACTGATTGAACTTTCGCAGGTGGGCCAGATTATGATAGCATGTACTAACCCAGTGCCGGTGGTGGAGGGGGTTGTCTCTGGCATCCCCCCACCCACCCCCCACCCCTCTCCCCCATCGTGCCGGTGGAGGAGATACTCGGAAAGTGCAATGAATCGGTGGACCCGGATGGTACCGTCCGCACCTGCAAGGTTAGGAAATTCCAACGCATCCTCCGGTCAGATGGACATCCGTCCACCGCGGTTAGGGTGACAGTCGAGGCGATGACGCTGCGGCAGCTCTCCTTCTCAATTGTAGGGAGTTCCTGGTGACTCCTTACGTGGCAACGGCACTTAGGTGCTACCGGTGCCAAAGATTCAAGCACATTCGAAAAAATTTTAATTCTGCGCTGCCGGTCACTCGGGGGCCGCTTGTAGAGCCGTAGGACGAACTTGTACCAACTGTCGTGGTGACCACTCGGACGCTAATAATAACTACCCTACTCGCAGTGAGCGCCTGTTGGCGAATGAATTGCGAGCGGCGACATTCATGCCACGAGCGCAGGCCTTATGCCTGGCCAAACAAAAAATTATGTCTGAGTCGGCGATTGGGGACGTGGCCTCGGGCGTGTCGGGCGGCGTTGCAGCTCTTGCGGGGGTGTTTGCTCCACCCCGTTCCCTCCCTAGTGCTTGGAGTGGTTCTCTCTGACGCTTGGCGGCGGGGAGCGAGAAAGGGGATACAGTTACAGCCCAGCCAGTCACCGGGGTGGGTTCGGGATCCTACACAGAGCCTGTGAGGTTGGCACCTGGTGCCAAAAACGACCCTTGGGTGGCTATTCACAGGCTCGAACGCCTTGTCGAAAGACTGATCCAGTCCGTTGTGGACTTTGTCGAGATGGTCCGTGGCCGGACGGCCGGGGCACCGGTTGCTCCTACCCAAAAACAGGTTGGCGCCGACGTCCTGTACGCCGAGCGCGATCTGGGTCACAGAGCTCCCTCTCTGGTGGCCGTGCACAAGGCCATTCCCCTCGGGAGGTCCCGGCGGCGGTTGCCAGTTCCGACAGGGGCGGTGGAGGCGGTGGTGGGTCCGCCGCCCCTAAAGAAGTGGGCCCATGTGGTTATCCTGACCTCAGTGCTATTAGTGAACTGTTGGCCCAGTTCGATGCCCGACTCAGATCGGGCGAGATAACGCTAGATGGCCGAGCTTGCGTAGGTAACAGCTCGCCTCATGCCACGCACTTCCCCTACCAGGAATTAGGCTGTTTCATACTTTAACCTCACTTACCATGATGTTAGATCTAGTCCGTTTGCATTCTTGTCAGCTGAATATTTTCCCCAATATTAATATTGAAAGTTCTGGCTCTCCACTACTTGAATCTTTTGTTTTTCAACAGGGTGTCACATCGTGCAAGAGAGAGACCCAAGAAACCAGAATATCAAAAGCGTCAACAGAGAGCCATGATATGCGAGGACGAAAGAGGAGGCGACAAAATGGGCCGTTCAAGTCTTCGTCCGATTGTTCATACTTATCACCACATTCTAGGTTAGCCTTATCTTCATTGACTGTTGTACTGTCCTGAATTAGATCCATGATTACCCAGGTCTATGTTTCCCCAGGTCTGTGTTCTCCCAGGTCTGTTCCTCGGGTCGGTGTCCACCAAGGTTTATTTTCCACAGGTCTATATTCCCTCGGGCCTGTCATCCTCCAGGCCTATGTTAACTCAGGTCTATGTTCTCCAGGTCTTTATT
This sequence comes from Oncomelania hupensis, assembly GCA_036898135.1. Lineage (NCBI taxonomy): Eukaryota > Metazoa > Mollusca > Gastropoda > Littorinimorpha > Pomatiopsidae > Oncomelania > Oncomelania hupensis. Next base: position 40,951,426 of record CM072515.1, on the reverse strand, counting down.
CCCTGATGTTTAAATTCCCATGTTTCTATTCCCCCATGTCTATGCTTGGCCTCTAGGCTATGCTCACCCCCCAAAAATATATAAGTGCTATCGCCCATAGTGGCGTATCACCTAAAAAATAAAAAAAGAAATCGTTAGTTTTGGGGTGTTAAGGTCCAGGGTAGATTGTCAGATTACTAAGTGTTTTTAAAATGGTTTGTTTGTTAATCATCTTGGCAGCATACTTAATATCCCCTCTACCCCCGCCATGCCAACCCTCTCTCTCTCTCTTTCTCTCTCTCTCTCTCTCTCTCTCTCTCTCACTCTCTCTGTTTCACCAGTTCTATGTTCACCCAAATAAAAACCACTTTGCTTGCATAGACTACATTAAAATATAATTCTTCTTGCTCGATCTTTTGTGAGTAAGATGTATTTTGTCTCAAACTCTAGCAATAACCCTTGTGGTATGTTATATACTGCAGATCCAGGATGCCGGTCATCTCTTCGCAAGCCAAAGCAAATGGTCAAGTCCTAGAAAGTGACCATTCAAGTGCCCATTCAAGTGTTCAGTTTTTTGCTCAAGTCAAAGATGCATTGTCAAAAAGCAATGTTTATTTTTTGCCAAGAACATTTAATGAAAAAATGTCAACCCATCTTCAACGAATTCACAAAGAAGAGCTAGAGGTTGCTCAGATTGTATAAATTGTTTCTTATTCAATTGAATATTATGTTTTTTGCAATATTTGAATTTATTTCTATCCGTTGTTTTTTTTTCTTACCTAAAGAGATGTCGTCAGTTTTTGTTAACAGTTTTACTCGATGGACCAATTTCACTTCTCACTCCACCACCAACCCCCTCGGGGAAGATTGGTCCTAACAGCATTGTCACTTTAAAATAGTTGAAATTAAACTATGCATTATGGCATGCCAATGGTGTACGTTCCTTTCTTTTAATTTTGTTGTTGTTATTCATTCTGTATTTTGTTTACAAAAAGTACTTGTCAGTTATTCATTGAAATAAAATTGTTTCAGACTAAATTTGATATATTTGTCTTGAGTGTTTGATACGTTTTGAGTGTTTGCCTCCAGGTCTAAAGTTGATTACTCATTGCTTATAGGGTCCAGCGGAATACGATGAGCCGAATGAGAGGACCTCATCTAGGTGTATGAGTTAGAGTATTACTTCACAAATAATGCTAAAACAATGTAGATTGGCCTATGGTTGAATAAATTTTGTGTCGAATGTCAAATACTGCAAATGCATACGACTTTTTTTGACTATGTATTCGCTCAAAACTCGACGCAAAATGAGTCCTAAATAGACCAAAAATGACATTTGACAAATAATAATTTGTCCGGTCTCTCGCCGTCGACTGAGCAAGACATTGAAGTGGTCAAGTACTGTTTTAACTAACACAACCTAAATACGCAATATGGAGTATACCCACGAGACCTTGAAAATGATACGTGAATTAAAGGCAAATTTATAGGGTACAAAATTATTAAATATTTGACAACATTTCTAAAGTTTCTAAGTTATTAATATTGAATAAATGAGATTGTTAAATTGGTCAACATATTTCTAAGGTTTGTTCGTATGAGTACTTTGAATTGACCTTGGCTCTGAACTATGAGTGGTATAATGTCCAAAATTGATTTTAGAGATAATATAGTTTGATATTTCATATATTTTCAGTTTTTTCGATGATATGATATTCAAAGTCAAGTTCATTGTAGGCCTTGCAAATACTTTAAAAAATTTTCATCAGGATTGCTTAGTCGAATTGGCGTCAGACTATGCGCCCAAAGGTTGCAAGTGAGCGCCTTGAGCCGCTTGAGTTAGATTCTTTATCGGCCAACATATTGACCTGCCCAATAATTCATTTATTTAAAAATTATAAAAGTGTTGACCCTCAGGATACGAATAACCCCTTGGCAAACCAGATTGTGGCCGATAAACTATCTCGGGGCCATGAAATGTCAGTGTGTGGATTTCAGGTTAATGATACAAAACATTGGAACATAATGAAGCAGTGCCGCATTTGAATAGTAATGGCTATAAGACCCCCACATTTACAGGAACACGAGCATCTAATTCCGTGAATGTCATCTACAAATCTTGTCCCAAAACCATTATCAGCTTTTCAGGAGTATGGGTGCAAATACTTCAGGAACGTTGTATAGAAAAAATGACTACCTGACGTGATAACTACGAACTAAGAACATGAATTTAAGCCACAAAATGAATTTAAGCCACAACCCTGTGTACACATCTTTGAAGGTACACGCGAAATTTCAGCTCTGTCAGCCCAGCCATAAACGCTTGCGTTCTGTGTGCACATGAATGAACATGAAGGTTTAATGTCTATACCCACTATTGGTCATATGGCAGACGAGGATAACCAACTCAGGGAAAGAGGGGTAGGGTCCTAAATCAACACTGAACCACCAGAGCAATCATACTGCTAAAATGGACTGTAAAAATGGAATATGCACATACTTCATTAATATTAAATTGAACTAAAAGGACACATCCCATATGACTCACATGCTTCTTATGGAACTTGCAATATTTGCTTTGGATCGTGGAGACTTGATCTGTTTAAAGCGGCTGCCAATTGTTAAACACCCCAAGGTATCCACGATCCAAAGCAAGTCTGGAATATGCCTTACAGAAGAACAAGAAGTCTTGGATAGATGGATAGAGTACTGCTCTGACCTTTACAACCACACACCAAACGGAAACCCATCAGTTCTAGCATGTCCCCAGAACGGAGAAGAAGAAGAAATCCTTCCAATTCTCAGATAAGAATTTGAGGCAGCAGTGCAATCGCTAAAGAAAGGGAAGTCAGCGGGAGTGGACAACATACCCGTGGAATTGCTTCAAGCAGGAGGAGAAGCGATGATTAACGCCCCTCACCATTATCTGTAACAAGATCTGGCAGAGTGAGGAGTGGCCTACACATGGATCCAGTCACTTGTCATCACTCTTCCCAAAAACGTTAACCTTCAGGAGTGTGAAAATTACCGCACCATCAGCCTCATCAGCCATCCCAACAAGGTCCTCCTGAAAATAATAGTCAACAGATTGAAACCCCAAGCTGAACAAATCATAGCTGAAGAACAAACAGGATTCAGGGCAGGGCGAAGTACCACTGAACAGATTTTCAACCTCAGATTAATTTGCGAGAAATACGTACAGCACGAACAACATCTATAATGTGTTTGCAGACTTCAAGAAAGCCTTTGACCGAGTCTGGCATGCAGCTCTGTGGACAACCATGAGAGTGTACAACATCAGCCCTAAAATTATTGAAATCATCAACATCTTCCTAGAGCGCATCATGTTAGATGCCCTTGCAGATCACGAAGGCATACTCAGCTTAGGGGGTAGAGCAATCTCCAACCTCCGTTTTGCGGATGACATTAATGGATTGGCTGGAGAGAAACAACAACGTGAACAACTGGTACAGAGGCTTGACACACCAGAGCCTATGGAATGGAAATGAGAGCAGAGAGGACCACAATGATGACCAACAACACCAATGGCATCAACAGGGACATCAAAGTCCAAGGCCAATCCCTCAACACAGTGCATAGCTTCAAATATTTAGGAGGAATTGTATCATACAATGGGTCCAGTCATGAAGTCCTCTCCAGGATCGCACAAACAACTGCTGCCCTGACAAGGTTGAAGCCCAATTGGAAAGGCATGACCATCAGTCCATATTCCAATGTAAGACTGCTGCGTTCCCTTGTCATATCCATCTTCCTATACGCTTGCGAAACATGGACCCTCACAGTAGGTGTACTACGAAGAATACAAAGCATGGAGATGAGGTGCTACAGAAGACTTCTGGGTATTTTCTATTCCCAGACGAAGTCTGACAGACCATTACACAATGACATGCTCACAGTGGTGAACAAACGGAAACTCCTATGGTATGGCCACGTCACAAGATCATCAGTCCTTTCAAAGACCATCCTGCAAGGCACAGCGGAAGGAGGCAGAAGAAGAGGGAGACAGGTAAAGAGGTTTGAGGACAAAACAGTCGAGGGTGGACTAGCTTGACACTGAGCGAAGCCATGAGGGTTGAGGAGGACGGAGAAAGATGGCGAATGTTGGTGAAACGATCTTCTGTGTTGCCCCAACGACCTTCGAGTTATGGGATAGGACAGGATAAGAATATTGAACATGAAAATGAATGCCCATAAAGAAATAAATGAAACTGTGGTATTAAAATGTAAATGAATATCGACTTTGATCTTTCTATGCTCTTGACCTTGAGATGACCTTGACCTCCTGTTCCAAAAACATTTATTGACGATCAAATATTTACAGCAAAAGTTGTATTATGCCAAAAGACTGACCTTTGGATGACCTTGACCTTCAGTGACCTTAACCTTGGGATAACCTTGACCTTCACAAGGATCTCATGCTCATGAAAGATCAAATAACTCAATGTTGTTGCATACTATGGGTTAATGCCATTCTACTGTACGATTACCTTTTTTTTAAAAATATTTTTGCAAGACCTAAAATGACCTTGACCTTCAAGATCAACTCAAAACTGGAACATATACGAAAGATCAATCTACCATCTCTAAATCTCTAAAGAAAACAAGATTGGACTTTATATCTCTCATTGTTTAGGGCCAAGGTCACTTCAAAATACCTATACTAACCGATGTTAGACAGCTCCAGTGACCTTGACCTTGACCTTGGAGTGAGGTTGACCAATTTGCATATAATATGTGTGTCATTGATATCTATCATGCTTCAAAGAATCATAAGTTCAATATTAATAACTTCGAAAAAAGTGAAATTTTGTTTAAAATAATTGTCATTTTTGTAACTAACATTTGTTGACCATGTGACCTTGACCTTGAAGTGAAGTCATTCATTTACTGATCATTTATGAGCACACCATCTTACCAAGTTTGGTTGTCCAAATTTAGACTCCAAAAAGCAGAATCATGTATGGAACCCAAAGTACTAGTTTGGTCGTTCGTGTGTGCCTGAAGGAACCCACTTGTACAAAAAGGAACCCACTTTTCCAAAGTCAACCACATCAAAGTTTGTTTATATATTTTAATTTTTTACTGATATTGGAATCATGTACAGTCAAATTAGGCTGTATGCTGAGTTTTGAAGTCCTCACTAGTTTACATCATGTGGAACCCAGTTGACATCATTTTGGAAAGAAACCCAGTTGGGAGGCTTTGAACGTGTGTGTGTGTGTGTGTGTGTGTGTGTGTGTGTGTGTGCGGGTGAACGTCAAAAAGCGCACAAATGGGTTTTAGACCTTGTTTTTTCTAGTAACAAATGGGTTCATTTGCTTGGAACCCACTTTTTTTCCAGGAACCCACTTTTTTCTAAGTGCGCGGGAGTGCTCTTTTAGTGCATGGGAGTGCAGTTGTAGTGCAAGAGAGTGTTTTAAGTACAGAGGAGTGCACTATCCGGGACGGAGGGAATCCAGTCCATTTTCGGAGAAATTTTGAAGAAAATTCGACCTATTTCGTCGCCTATAGGAGACGAAGTAGGTCAGCTTTTTAGACGGAAAGAAGCACTTTTGACTTAGATTCTTACATTTCTAAAAGAAGTTTGCCTTCTTTCCGTCAAAAAATCACTTTCCGATTCCTACATTCTTAAATAAACCCATTTATGATGTATTGCAAGTATGTGTGTGTTTGTGTGTGTGTGTGTGTAAAGTAGCAGGTATTCTGTAAATGCTCGGAAAGTGTGGAGGATTATTAGACTTACAAATATAGTGCATAGAAGGATGTAGGCCCTAACCAATAAGGTGAGAAATCTGTTTCTGGATATGGTGATAATATTTAATATAGCTTACTGCTTCAAAGACAACACCGCTGCGGCGAGGCGAGTTGATAAAATCCGTACAAATATTATTCACTGCTGTTCTGGTACGGGTAAGGCGCTTGCCACTGCGATTTAACCTGCCCAAGTCATCAGCAAGACGAGTGAGGCACAGAATTAAATATACACTTCTATTATAATGTAACTTTGAAAAAAAATTATACCAAAAAGCATTTTTGAACTGCAGGAAGGAATCGTTTATACAGGGTTTAATATAGTGTGGATGTTTCGTGTGGCTATTGTCAAACAAACATACAATAGGGCCTACAGCGTAAAGCAGGATTTTTAACAGTAAGATGAGAACTCTCGTGTGTGGATATTAAGATCATAATCATTATATCGCTTCAAAGAAACCCGGTCTGCTGCCAAGAAAAGTTAATTACAGCGTAAAAGAAGAGGGGAGGGGAAAAAATAGATGGAGAGAGAGCGAGCGATAACGAGAGAGAGAGAGAGAGAGAGAGAGAGAGAGAGAGAGAGAGAGAGAGAGAGAGAGAGAGAGAGAGAGAGAGAAATGCACAAAGTCAGAAAGAAACAAGAGACATTCACACAGAAATCCAGCCAGACCAAATAAGACACACAAGGTATAAACATACAAAAACACACCGATCTAAACCAATTGAAATTCAGTCAACACAAAAGTCGATATCTGCGCTCTCTGAGATGAATTTATTTTTATACATAAATATGTCAGAGACAGTTCCAATGTTAAACATGACATTTAATTAATTGAATCAAACAATCCATCTCGCCCAAGTAAACAAAACCAACAGACAAACAGCAAATGAAAAGAAAACAATATTATATTGTTTTAGTGCATGTTCAATAATTAAAAAAAATTACAATAATTCATTTAGGAATGGAACTCACGGTGACAACAACAATGGAAAATGTATTGATCGGAATGAATGAAGTACTATACGCTCATATATTCCAACCAGGCAATTCGGCCGATACAGAATGAAGCTGTGTAATAAACAGAATACTTAGACATGCGAACTATATTCTATACGGAATATTTGAGAGAAGTGAGCGTCGCACTAGGAAAAATATAGATTGGTATAACAGTTACGGGAAAATAATTTACTGCATATGATTTTTTTAAGCCCCCAAAGATAAAAGAACATAACACTATCAACAACAACAAATGTCACAGCTGAGTCGCGCGCTCACTGTTTCCTACCTTGAATACTGCAAAACCAATATCAAAGCAAGGACTCGATTCATATTAATAGAACAAGCAGGAAGGCAAAACAGCGGGCGGAGGATAAGGGGGTTGGGAGCGGAGGCGAAAGAGGGAGAGAGGATGCTGGGGTGGTGTAGGAGTGTATGTACGAGGAGGGATACCAGGTACAGTCAAAAGGGACATTTGGAATGATAAACTTGGTGTGTCATGGGTATGACGGCCTCCTGGCGCCAAACCGAGAGTTACCCTTATCACGAGGTAATTGAAATTAACACGTGTTCTGTGTAATTTTACTGGTCCTGATTTGGCTCGGAAGAGTCCGCTGGACCTAAAGCAACAACCATGTAATCTGTGTAATTTACAGAGATCCCGGTAATCCACAGTGTTAATTAATAATTATCAGTATCTGCCACGCCTTGCTTGCTCCAAAACCTGATAATTACAAATATCATGATATAATTACAAATATAGGAACATTACACTTATAAAGGGGTGTCGGATAGCGCAGTGGTTGGAGCACTCGCTACTGTGTCGCAAGTTAAGCACCGTCCGTCCAGTGCGGTTAGCACTTGGATGGGGGACGACAAATAACAACGCCCCCAGTTGACTCAACTGTGACCGAGTACCTAATCTCTTAAGGGTGGGGAAGGTAAAGCAGCGAGGGAGAGAGATGGGCATCACCCTCATTACGCTGGCCCAAGATAAGTGTGATCTCCAACATCACGCTCCCCTACGGCCACAAGGCTATGGGACCACCTTTACCTTTTACCAAGGGATAATTACAATTATCATTTAAAAATTACAAATATCTTGGCGTGATCATGTTTAATTTTCAGTTTTGGCTCTAGCAATCCGTCTGGAAATAGGCTAAAACCTTACATTGTAATTTTCATTTGATAATTACAATTTTTACGTGTTAATGGTAAATATGTCGTTGATATTTAAAATTATCACATGATATTTGTAATTATCTGGTTTTGGCGCTAGTAGGCCGTCACAATGTGAATTACATAGAACACGTGTTAATTACTATTATCACTGATACCTGTAAATGCACGTTTTGGCGCTAGTAAGCCGCCTTAATCAGAATTAAACATTAACACGTAAAAATTTTAATTATAAAGTGAACAATGTAATTATTATATGATAGTTGCAATTTTCGGTTTTGGCGCATTTCAGGCGGATTGCTAGAGCCAAAATTGAAAATTAAGCAAAGATATTTATAAATTTTCAATAATTGTAATTATCCCTTCATAATTGTAATTATCCCATGATATGTGTAATTATCTCACGATATTTGTAGTTATCAGGTTTGGGCGCAAGCAGGCCGGTCAAACATGGGGCATCGGCCAAATCAACACTTCGTGGCTGAAACTCGCTGATGGGAGCCTGATTTCTCAAGTGGAGCATAATTTCCCAATCACATGTGAAACAAGGAATGAAATGTCGAATAAACAGATAATGCAGCGGTGCATGAATTAAACGAATAAACAATTAGAAAATGCAACTGGCAAGGGATGGGTGGGTTGGCGATGAGAAGGGTGGGGGGGAGGGGGGCGAGGAGGTGGAGTGACATAGGAGGGGAGTGAATTAAGGGTGAAACATGAAAACTAGCATGCAGCGAAACACTAAAATCAAACACAGTGTTACGTGCGTTAAAATTGTTCCAGCTTACAAATCATTACAAGTTATTGGAAGGGCAGTACACCTTTAAAACTGCACTTTGGAATGTCAAAGCAAAATGTTCCTCATAAAGTATACTCAAAAAGTATCCTCATAAATGTAAACAATATTCTTCATCCAATTCCAATAATGTCCTCTAAAACATTCAATAATTTCTTCATTTAAAAAAGTTTACATCAGCGGCATAATCAAGTTACTATGCAGTCAAACATCTTAATACACAAAAGTGCACCCAACATGCATCCTACATTTTGTTGTGATTTTTAAAATGCGAATGATCTTAATGAATACGCAAGTAATCGAGACCTGGTTTTCTCCGAATTAACAATGTGACACTGTAATGAGTATTTTTTTTTCCTGTTAAAAACACGTAAAAAACATAATTATTTGAAACAAATCTTAATGAAGAAATATTTCATTAAATTTGAAATCATTTGTTAAAATAATATTGTAACAGAAGCATTTTGTTTCGAAATAAGTGACACTTGGAATGTTTCATTGTAATGTAAAAATTTGTGTTAAAATACAACATTATAATATTATTGATAAACATTAAAAATAATACATTTAACAAATTTATACGAAACCAGTACGAAGGAATGTCTTACATATTTTGTTTTTCATGTCGCAGAATTATGTTTGTACTCGGTTTTTAAAATATATAACAATGTGTAACAATTTATTTTTGTAACTGGTAAACATTGTATGACAGAAAGAAAGAAAACGAGAAAGAAATAATGATAGAAAGAAATGAAGGAACGAAGATTGAAATTTAACGTCTACACCCACCATTGGCGATATGGCAGACGGAGATAACCATTCCAGTGAAGAGAAAATAGGGATCAACACTGAACCACCAGAGCAATCACGCTGCTAAGATGGACAGTGAAAAATGGCCACTTTTATGTTGCCCACCACGGGATTCGAACCTAGGTCAATGACGTGTTAGGCGAAGGGTCTACCACTGAGCTAGTTGTGGGTAGATAGAAGAAAGAAAAGAAAAGAAAGAAAGAAAGAAAACTAAAATAGAAAAAAAGGAAAGACACCAATTTTGCATTTGTGAAGTGTTCGAATGAAATAATTGTTTTTAAATGCAAAAAGAATAGTTATAGTAAACACTGAATAAGGCAGGGGAAAACTACACACACAAAAAAAGATATACATTTGCAATGTCTAGTGTATCGATGGTACCGGCAGAGATAGAACCACAATAATCAGCATGGGAGCTATTGCTTTGTAGACTAAGAATAAGCGTGTGACACTTTCGAGTATTATTACAGAAAAAAAAACAATCTAGAGCTTATGAACTATAACATTCTAAAATATATTTATGAAAAACAAACACAAAACCTCTCGGTATTTCAAAAAAACTTACAAAATAAATAGGGTAAACAATAAAATACACAGCAACTGCTATAAGGACTGGAGCGACAATAGCTTTTGATGATTCTGTTCAGGTCTCGAATTTATGTATGCATGTTTACAGTTACATCATACAGAAAACAGTTTATGAACATATTTGCTTACATACCACCACATACCCATTTGTTCGTTCAGTCAATGTGGTCAGTCAGGCACGCATGCATGCATATGTACACAAATACACACACACATGTGCACACACTCACACCCAAAAACAGAGCCTCTGTGACTATGAAAATCACAGTCAAAAAATAAAGAAAGCAGCAGTTTATTAAATTACTACATCAATAACATGCACGCCATTGTAATATAGTTAAACTCGTGATATTATCATTAGTGATGATTTTTTTTAAAAGCGTTGCAACACACACAACACCTTCTAAGAACTCTCACTCTCTCTCTCTCACGCACACACACACACACACACACACCAAAGAATGCATTAAAATATGAAAACAGCGTACATTATATACTATAATTACGCACATTCCATAAATTAATCATTGATCACCAGACGAAAATAATTGTGACAAAGAAAAAAAAACAAACACAAAATCTGAATAATTATTATTTTATTACACAATATGATTATGTACTGCCTCGAAATATGCAAATTTATGCATATGTATATATACATGTTCATTTCATTATTCTCAACAAATTCTACATGAATACAATGTGAAACCGTATTGAACGCATCATCCTCAATTTACTCAAATGCAAAACAAGCATTCAGTTAAAACAACTCAACATTAAAAAATTGCAAGTATGTTTTAAAATCGTACTGTTTATAAACCCAATCCATATTGTATTATAGGAAACGAATTTAAAAAAATAAACAAAGACAAAATAAAATGCAGAAGTACATTTTAAGAAAACATTTGACAAACATTCGTAAATTTCAACCCCCAAATAAAATAATTGCTCATGCGCATTGCCATAATAATTATGCAGCATTCATGCATTGTAAAGTCTAAAATAATTGTAGTGAAAAGACGTTAACTGAAATAAATAAACAATGAAATAATGACATCCAGTCACAATTCGCTCCCAGTATGTCATTCCAAAGTTTGTATCAGTAAACCAATACTCAAACCATAGTAATTCAACACCAACTAGGCCCAGAGGTTTCAGGTTATATCTTTTGAAACAATTGTTTCCCATCAAACAAACAGCAACGGTCTTCTTGTGTTTTGTCTTAGTGAGCAGCTCGCGTTTAAATAAGTAATCAAAAATAGGTATATGGCATCTCATCATGACAACACACATTCAATATTGTCCCCAAACCAATTGCTATAACATACCAATCCGATCCGATCCCAAATTCAGCAGCACTTTCATGTTCAAACTCAAGATACTATGTAGAATTCCAAACAACAGGTGCAAAAGATTCAGTCATTAAAAAGTCCACATTTCACGTCTTAATATACACGTCCATTCAATCAACTCCAACAACAAACACAAACTCCACGCATCATCATCAGTGATGTCCCTGTTTACTTTTAGGAACACGTTTTACAAAGAACAACACGATGATCAGGCACAAAACCGTGAAATACATAATTAAAGGAAAATAAGAAAGCTGTGAATTACTGTTCGGTTCAAGTTATAAGACAACGTAAAGGTCTCTTAGAAATAACAGGGGTTTCGTAAGCTACTGATGAAATAAGAGTGTAATGAAATGTTCAGAATGAATATCATGGCCTGGTATTCCATCTACTCGACTACTATAATCTACAGAAAAGTTCCTTTAAAAGTGATTCTGGATTTTAAAGACAATGTAAGTTAACTATAAAATAAAATAAATAAATACATATAAAATAAAATAAAATAAATACATTGTTTTTAATCATCTAACCTATTATTGCTGCCTTTATACAAATTGATATATCAAACTGTACTACCAAAAAGCTCACACAGACATACCATAATTGATTCACACGCACAACATAATCACATTTATATACCCAAATCATGAAGTACTGTTATAATTGGAAACAGACATCCCCTCAATGTAGAATCTATCTTATAATTTTACCTTCCACAATATTTATAAGATATTTAGAAGAACCACAATGGGATTAAATTTTAAAGTAAACCCTTAAATTAAAGTACTAAATGTTTTAAAATCATCTTTAATATGCATAACCTAAAGTAACAGCTTTTAACTTGAATAAGTTAATGTTTCGCAGTGTTGGAAAGCCATTTTCACGTTGTTGGTGTTTTATTTATTTATTTATTTTTTTAAATCAATAAAGTGTCCTATGCCGTATGCTTAACAAAACATATTGTATACTTTCAGCCATGCAGAGTAGGCCTACGTAAAACCATTCACTATTTATTTATGAAGACAGAAGAATGACCGTTACAGGTACTGTGATTTAAACAAAACTCAAGCCCAAACACTTCGCAATAATTGCAGTCATAAGTAGAAATAGTCGCCATCCTATTCCCACCGGAACATTAAAACCATGGAAAATTCAAAACCCTATTATAACAGAAATGCTGTTCAAAATGTGTAAAGTAGTCTCCAACAATATAAGAATAAAGAAACTGCAGACTTTAAAATAAATAAATCAAAAACAGCTAACAAAAAACAGCTCGTGCATAAAATACTGTTGATTTGAGCGCTTCAGGCTCTTTGATATTCTAAAGTCTATTCTATTTAAACTAAAATTTATTGAATTACTTTAGTTTACCATTCCAATTCCAAAGGGAGTAAGCCTGTTAACCATTTTAACAATACCAAAATCACCCGTCCCCAAGGCGAACGTGTGAAAAGTTTCAGTTGACAAAGCGCAAAGCCATTTGACATTTCCACTTTCTCGCCTTCCCGGCCTCGCACAGGACAATAAAAGGGAATACATTTTTGATAATTGTTATAGTCCTACAGTCCCCAACCCTACTTTTTTTCCCCCCAAGACACTACAATGATGTGTGAGCATAGAACAGAATGTAGTACAAAAACAAAAAAAAATAGCAAGAATCAACATTTAACGACTGCCCGATTACCCGTGGCAAACACAGACCTGGCGTTCTTGTCACATAGACCAAGGTGAAGACTGTCAAGACTGCAATGCACAAAGTTCCGGGTTTCTTATTTGTGGCCGGGCGCCTTTGGGCATGCGCCAGGTCAAGTCGGGCCGGTTTGTTCACGATGTTCTTAGGCGTCGTAACCCTAACCCTAATCCTTATTAAGACTACGATAGCATTGTGCGCATGCGTAGAATTTTGTAATGCGCCGACTAATCAGAATGCTCCAAGTAGCTTCCAGTCCAAATAAGATAATAGGAACTTTGACGATGTCACACCTCCCTTACTTTCGGGCATAATTGCTTTTAAGTCTGCCCGAACGCTTTCCATCTCTTTTCCCCATCCCTTCTGTTTTACCATCTCCTGGTTCACGAAACATGTAACGTATGTTAGGTTACTTGAATCACTTTCCTATAGAATATGTAAACATATTCAAATAGACTCATCGGTTCTTCTTCTTCTGCTCAGTTAGTGTTTTGTTTCTTCAGTAAGTTCATCGTATTCTCAAAATACGAGATACAAGACCCCCCCCCCCCCCGCCCCCTCCATCACGAAATAAAACCTATCCAGATAAATATTATTATAACCTAACACACTCCACATTATGGAAGTGACACAGCGAGTCTCTTTTTGCGAGAGGATGGGAGGGCGAGAGAAGATTCACCTTCCAGTGTGACTTGAAGATGGCTTGTCTTGTCATAACAAGGAAATCAAGCATCCATCATCTTTTGTGCTCTCTTCCTTTCTTCCTTCTTTGCTCTTCTATCTTTCTTGCCCTCTTTGTCTACTTTGTTAACGTTTCTCACTACATTAAAAAAAAAAACACCACACTTGTAGATGGCTCTGGGCCCGTAGCCCGTATGTACAGTCATCTCCCATTAATATGGAGAAGATAGATCGTTCCGTTGAAAATGTTTTGGATGGCGATAATAATAAAAGGAGACAAAATGGGTGTGTAAACAGAGGAGGAGACTGATTGCGAGAACATGTAAAAGAACCTGCAAATATGCAGAAGAAATATTCATAGTATATTCATTATAATGTTATGATCAATTGCCGTTGTTCGCTACAATAAAGTTGTTGGTGGCTTAGCGCTTGTAACGTACTGTCAGTACGGGTTGTTTAATATGGAGAAGATATAGTCTTCCGATTCACCATATAAACAGCTCGTTGGAGGCGTAGGAGCTTGTATATGTACAGTTTCGTCCCGAAAATATGGAGAAGACAGATTGACCGTATATTTTATAACAACGCCTTCCTACGACACATTTATAGCATATTTATAACATTGTCGTTTTGGAATTCATTCGTCACCCATGCTGGTGGAGTTTCTTACTACATAAAAAGCAGTATGTTGGTGGCATACATTATTAAAGTTTACACCGATGCTTAAAATAATTGTCAAGCAATCTGCTCCACTGATGTGCCGTGTTTGTTCCACAATAATGGTTGCATAACATCTTTACTCTTGCCTTTAATCCAAAGACCTTGTCCCAACAAAACCGTACACCATTAACAAGATCAAAAGTTCTCTAAAGGCTAGCCTAAAACCAACCTTCGCTTATATTTTTGGTTACGAAACGCTAATAGTTATCCTGAACGCTTCGGCAGTCTGATGTGTGTAATAAAGCAGCCCTAAACAACCATCCTAGACATTAACAGGTGTCAGTTAAAAACGTGTACATCAAGCAATGGTCTTGTCCTATGCTTTTAGTCACAGACCTCTTTCACAGTGCAAATATCTATCATAAACCAACATTCTCTCACATATTAATGGATATTTTGGCCAGACAAGCATCGCTGAACACACCAAAATGTGAAAAAGAAGAGGAACCTACTCATACAAAACACAACAGGTGGGAAAGGGTCCAGTCTACTTTGTGTATATACTTCACGAACGTAGGAAGAAAAATACACTGAGTATTAACTATTTCTTATGAGCCCCATAGTCAAAAGCCTCCAGTGAACAGGAAGAAGGAGGGAAGTACTAAAATGAGAAGAAGAAAAAAAGTGTTAAATCTATACACAAAAGAGCAAGACCACTCAAGCAAAACCTAGGTAAGCTAAAGGGTTATGGAGGTTGCGTTACATCTTAGTGTTTATGGTTACAACCCGGCGTCATATAAAAAGCGTCTTTCGGCAGTTAATTCTTACCACCGAGGCGCTCTTTTTCGTAGCCTGCCGTTCTACATGATAGGAGAAGACGAGGAAGACCAAGAAGATGGAATAAGACGTTTAGCTTGGGCTTACTTGCATGTTCACTCTGTAAGGCAGGACTATGGGGGAGGAAAATTCTTAAAAGAATATTAGCTTGCATTTAATTGTAGAAGAAGAAGAAGAAGAAGAAGAAGAAGAAGAAGAAGAAGAAGAAGAAGAAGAAGAAGAAGAAGAAGAGGGGATTTCTCACATATCCTTTTCTTTTGTAATGTGTGAATGGCGCTACAGCTTTTAATTACAACTATCTGTTTACATCGACTAGCGGTACTGAAAAAGAGATTCTTCCAGAAAGTGTACAGTAAAATCGCTGGCTGTGGAAAACGAAAAGGAGGAGAAATAGGCGAGAGGGAGGGATGGGCGATAGGAAGGGGGGGGGGAGGGGAGGTGGAGGGCTGAAGACTTTAGGGATTTAATATATCGTATGCAATGCCAATATTTCAGTCCCTGTTCTTAAGGCGATACTATCCCTTTATCGGATGTTTTGTACACGAATTTATTTGCTTAGCAAAAGATATTTTACGAATATTTAACGCAATTTGTATACACATGAAATGAAAGGAACAATAACTGAACAACAGTTAAAACGGGGCACCCCAAGAGGGTTAAGTAGTCATTGGGCCACTACTATTAAAACTAATGCTAAGCTACGCTAAGAGTCGACATGCATACAACTACAATTACAAGCCACACATTCTCTATAGTTATCTTATGCGAATGGGCTCATTTCTATGGGAAAAGGTTAATTTGGACGATCATTAATGAGATTCGGCAAGAGGCTAAAGGTGCGAGTGACTCGGTCTTATTCAGCCTGTTCTGTCGCTATATTAAATACCTTCATGCAATTTATAATAGGTTACTACGCCAACGGTGTTCAAGATGCTCATTCTGTTCATACTAACTATTGTACCTGAAGAGACTCATCATGTGTCTATTCAAATTCCAAGTCTGCTTTGTTATCAGACTAAATAAATACGTGTACAGTGTACGTTAGGCAACGTACGAACGATAAAGCTTACATTGTCATTAGTAATTCATACGTACAAACAATAAAGCTTATATTGTCATTAGTAATTCATACTATAATTATCATGACCCAGTCTCTATTCACACGCACGCCTGGACTTGGTTTGATACTAAATATGCATGCGCAGTACCACGCTGCTCTTATGAATTATTTTATTATAATAATTCCCCTGTGTTACTTTTAGATCTATGTAAACAGTGACCGGGCTAAGCAGTGAACAACAATGCACTCGGAACAACTAGTGCCTTACTGCTCATAAGAATTAATTTACCATCAGTAGCGTGATAGACACTCTAAATAAACTGCCATAATGATCACACGAACTAACTTAACTGTAATTATCATAGAGCTAAATAGGGAACTGACGAACAAGTATACGGTGTACACTAATGAAACGACCCATCAAATGCACATTAATGCATTAGAGTACAGGTTATTTCCCCACTTTTAGAGCTAAATATTTTTGTGTGACTTGACGAGCGCAGCACCGCAGATTGTAACTTTCATAGTGGAGTTCGTACGCATGCTGGTGGGCAGGGATACTTTTAAAGAGTTCTCGTGTTAATAGCAATAAATACTTTAACAGCTAAGGCTTAAACAGTTTAACTACTTAATGAGACTCCAATAAACATTTTATAGACACGAGAGCTGTAAACATTTCAATAGAACACATTCGCATAAAACGTTACATTGTTAAAACAACATTATATGCATGCTAAAACAGCATTATAACATAAAATAATATTTATTTGCAAACAAATGCATATATGATTATTAACAAGAACAAGCGTATCTATAAACCAATATAGGCTATAATATTATGTGGGGAAATCCAAACACGAGTAACTTGCTTTTGCATTAAATAGTAAATAAAGAATACGTGACATTAAAACTCTGTCACAAAAGATAGAACGTGAGTTCATAAATCACTACGTTTCCCAAAAGAATGCAAACGAGTTTTCCTTACTCGTTCACACTTCACTTTGGCCGTTTATAATTATTATAAAATTAAATACTCTAATAGCCATAAAAATATATATGTGCCTCACAATATATGCAGAACACAACTATAGATTTCCTTCGACTTTTCATTTTCACTTTTGGTGGCTTACCTTCTCCTCCCTATCCAACCCAACCCAACCAAAAAACTGACAGAGAAAAGCTAGTAGCTTTCAAAGAGAGAAATAAATCTCCCAACTACAAAAAGAGCTAAAAGGTCAGCAATGGTCACTGGCCTTGGATTCCCCTACCCCTGGACAGCAACAATTCAACTACCCGGAGTATAGCTAGAAGGTCGGACCACCCCAAGACTGCAATAACAAACCCAAGCAGAGTACCCCGAACTATAAACTTGGACCTAAAACAATCAAACCCAACTTAGAATATCAGGATGAGCGATTCCTCCCTTTGAGCCAACTGACCCGTACATATTGCATTAACTTATGTTATCACCTGAACAAGCTACTGCTGTTGGCCATTTGTATAGCGTTGATACGATGCCATGCTCGCATAGCCCTCTCAGTGCTATTAAATAACTGCAATATCGTCTGACCCGGCTCTAGACCACTGTATTAGACCACTGTATCTAGACCCCTGTGCATTATATCATTCGACCTTCTTTTCCACCCTCACCTCTCCCCTCCCAAAACTTAACCCACTGAATTTTTATATAGATATTAAAAGATGACGTCGTCCCTTAACATGTCATTTCTTATTCGACTCCTATACCTCTTTTCATTCTTTCTCGTATCCCCCTTCTTCTCTCGTTCCGCCTACCCTATTTGCCTGACGCTTCTTCTCCGGTATCATATCACAGTCATATATAGATGACTCCACCCTTGATTCTCTTCCATCCATTTATCCCTCCCCCCCCCCCCTTCTGGGGTGCTAGCTCTATCCACCCGGGCTATTCAAAAGCGGGTAGGGAGTCGGGTCGCAAAGTCACCCAAGCGTAGACTGCCGCTGCTCACTCGACTGTAAAGTACAAACAATTCTACACACTGTCAAAACACACTTGCACAGAACCTGCGAATTATCCTCCCTCTCTCCCGCCCCCTGTTAAATGGTGTCTTTTTGTGACTATTTGTCTGCTAGTTTGCCTGTCAACGTACCATTACTCACAAACAGCATGCGTGCACACATCCACAAATATTTACCCAACCACACACTCATCACCACAAATAGAACACAAACCAGTAACACTCATCTCCAAAGTTTAGCCATTTTGTTTCACAAACATGTATACACAGTACCTCAAAATCGCCATAACCGAAGAAATAAATTTTGTAACAGTCAATAAATGTCAATAAAGAAATAAATTAATAAAATAAACAATATTTGTATCACCAGTTATATATAAAACATTTCCAAACGACTTCTGATTAGTCCTGGCCATATAATTATGATTTCAAACTGATTTCATTTTCACGCAGATACACCCGAGAAAAAATTGAAACACCCTTGATAATGAATAATAAATATCCAAGACCTCCCTCCCCCCCCCTCCCCTCCCCTACAGGAAATAAACCAAACTAGATCCCTAGAGTAAATTAGTATATAATCTGAACATGTAGAGAACTGATTACGCAAAGATAAATAAATAAGACTGAAATACTTTACACACATCATGAACATCCACGAAACAGTCAAATGACGCCTGATCACACTGCTCTTCTTTACAAGTACCCACATAGAATTGGTCAAAGATCACACCATCATCAGTCTGAAGCGAGCATACATAAACTTACATGAAGTATTTCAAAACTTCAAGACAATGAAAGAAACGTTCTCAACTTGTGTGGCGCGTCAAGCAATGACTTTGTGGTAACAAAAAGCAATCAAAACATTATTTTCAATGCTGTTCGTCAGCTGCAGAGAGTGAGAATTAAAGAAAAGAAAAGAAAAAACATCTTTATCCACAGACCAGACCGGAAGTTGTTTCTGTCACGTGATCATGGGCCTTCTTTTTTCAGGAAATCAGCTTGTGTCGCGTGATTCTTCGTATCACATGCGACACCAGTTTCAATTATCAAAACGGCGGAACCACTTTACAAAATGGCGGAACCAGCCATCAAAATGCCGCCGTTCCTCTGCCCTTCATCTGTCTGATAGGACAATTCCAATGAAATAAAATCAAAACGTGAAAAGGCATCGGGCAGTTAGGTCAACAATGGCTGATCGAGAATAGAAGACTTCTTTTCTATGGAACTTTTAACGAGTAAACAATGTATTTGAGAACTGAACTTGTCATTCGTGTCTACTACATGAATGTTCATGTTCCTGCTGAAATGAAGCGTGAAGTAAGTTTCTGCTGCTCGATATCTTGAGTTATTTCATTTGCCTGCCATCTCGACTCAGGATGATATTACACCTCGGTACTACACCACAACGAACCACAACACTTCTGCCCCAACACAAGTTGCGGCAACCCTCCCAACACACACGCCTGTGAACGCATGGTACGCCCTGCACTTCGAATTCAATCAAGACTGTCGAGACCACCAATAACTGACATTGCAATATAGACTTGTTACCTTTCTATTAGTTTAAAATGTACGTCGGTAAAAGAAACACCAACGATCAATGCATACGCCCTGCCGCTGCAGTCATAACAAAGTCGACGTGACAGTGAATAGGCCTCACAGATGGTTGAAGAACAAAGTCTTGGCTGCTACCGACACTGTGGTCAGTCCTGTCTCAGTGTTGTGGTGAGTGCGACAGTCCATGTGGGTGTTGTTGGTGGTGGTGATGAACGTATTCCGAGTGGAGAGAGGTAGGGGGCGGGGAGTGCTGGTGAGGGTGGGAGATGTGGGAGTGCGGGTGGTGGGAGAGGTGCTGGCCCATAGCGTGCGGCACCGAGTAGCCGATAGGGCCGGGAGAAATGGAGTGGGGGCCCGAGGACATGGAGCCGGAAGTCATGGCGGCCGACAATGCACCCCCCATGCCACCCATGCCGCAGCCCAGAGGCGAGCCTCCGTCGCTGCCTGGCCCCCCGTGACCACCTAGAGGCGGTGACCCGTGGTGGTAGTCGTTGCAGGGCGAGCCGTCCGACCCGTCGCCCATAATGAGCTCTCCGTTGACGTTGACCGGCGGCGTCATACGCTTCTCTTTCTGTCGTCGGTTGCAGAACCAAACCCGCACCACTTCCTTCTCCAGTTGCAGAGAGTCGGCCAATGCGGTGATCTCAGCCGCTGACGGCTTGGGACACTTGACAAAGTGCGACTCCAGAGCACCTTTCACTGTCACCTCAATGGACGTGCGCTTCTTGCGTTTCCGGCCTTGCGCCGCGATCTTGTCGATGGAGGTGGAAGAGCCCGTCGTGGAGTCGGCCTCTTCCAGCCATTTCTGCAGCAAAGGCTTCAGCTTGCACATGTTCTTGAAGCTGAGCTGCAGGGCCTCGAAGCGGCAGATGGTGGTCTGGGAGAAGACGTTGCCGTACAGTGTGCCGAGAGCCAACCCGACGTCAGCCTGTGTGAAGCCCAGCTTGATGCGGCGCTGCTTGAACTGCTTGGCGAACGCTTCCAGGTCGTCCGAGGATGGCGCATCTTCGTCCGAAGGCGGCTGGTGGTCGAGGTCAGGGTCGGAGTCTCTGAGCGCGGGGTGGTGCGGCGACATGACGCCGTTCATGTTCATGTGGTGGTAACTCTGGTAGCCCAATTGCATGTGCTGCGCTAACTGGTGGTGGCCTGCATGGCCGTTCTGCATCAAGTGATGGTGGGTGCCGGGAGACATGGGGCCGTGCGGCCAGTGCTGCTGACTGGGAGGAAGCTGCTGGGTACCGGGCCGGTGGTGTAGCGTGCCCCCGGCGTGTCCACCCCCGCCGCTACCCTGACTGTCCATGCCGGACAGGTGCTGGGGTGTCGGGGGCTTGATGTCCTGCACCGCCATGTGGTTGTTGCCGCCGCCTACGGCCGCCGCCGTCATCTGTCCCCATCCGCCGTCGTGAGTTAGCCAAGCGTTGGCGTGGTGGCCTAAGTGCCCGTTCTGGCCGACCATGCCGTGCTGGGGCGTCAGGTACTTCATGCTATATTCCTTCATTTCGTGACTCAGGTATCCCTGTTGCCCGCCTGCCCCTCCGCCACCACCGCCGCCCGTCAGTTGCCCCATGCCTCCGTGCTGGTTCATGCCGCCGTGCTGCCCAGATAATGGCGACCCGCCCAGGTACAGTCCCGCGCTAGTGGCCATACTTCCTCCGCCTCCTCCCTGGCTATCGCCCCAGCGCTTTACATGTAGCCCTCCCCCGCCGCCTTGGGGATCGTGGGGGTGTAGGTGGGTGGGGTCGCCTTGGGAGTCGGGTGGCGAAGGCGGTGAAGCCGGTGGGAGGTAGCGCTGGGACAGGTTGGCCCAGCTGGTGATCACGGAAAGATCGCTCACCGCCAGGCTGCTGGTGGGGTGCGGCCCGTAGGCAGCCTGCAACAACGACAAACACAGGTTGTTATTATTGATCATCGCCATCGCCATCGTCATCGTAAAAAAACGTCAGCAATGTCGTTACCCTCGTCATACAGGTCTTCAAATCAGAGATTGTCTACGTCGTCGTGGCGAATGAAAATTGTCACTGTATGGGTCGCAAGTTCCAATACAAGTTAGGGTTTTGTTTACTTTTTGGCGAAAACGGCTTTACCCTAAATTTCGCATTGTTATTACAATGAACAATGATAAAGGGATTTTTCCTTGCTCAAACCAACTGCTATATTTTGAATATTCCATTTTTAGTCTGAAAGGGAGTGATTTCCCTTACCTTAACGGTACATCAGAACCATAGCGGTGTGACCTTTGACCCTATTTCGGACTGAACCACGCTGATTGAAGAGTGTCTGCGGTAGAGTAAGGTCCATTTTATCAACCTAAAACGAAAACCCTTACCGAGCAATATTTTTCCTAACGGTTCCATCTCTTTCCGGCTTTAGAAGATGCTATTTTTAGCTCACACGTGTGGGCTTTCTGCTGCTATTAATAGGCCCAAAAACTACGGAATATATTCATTAAAATAAATAAATATTCTTTCGATAAAGTTAGGTTTTTGTTGTAAGCTTATTTTTTTAAAAGTGGGACAACACTCATTGTGAATGTTAAAAGGGTTTGTCGACGGTGAATGGTAAAAATCGTTTTTTTTTTAAAGCAAACTAATCCACACAAATATCTCATTACATCATTAACATCGCTACATGGACACCAGATTATTTCTTTGATTTAAAAAAAATCATTAGCGAGCTCATATTAATTAAAATATTATTTGTTTTTATTTTCTTGTAGCAGCAGCAGTAGTAGTAATAGTAGTAATAGGCTAGTAGTAGTAATAGTAGTAGTAGTAGTAGTAATAGTAGTAGTAGTGGTGGCAGTAGTAGTAGTGGCAGTAGTAGTAGTAGTAGTGGTGGCAGTAGTAGTAGTGGCAGTAGTAGTAGTAGTAGTAGTAGTAGTAGTAGTAGTAGTAGTAGTAGTAGTAGTAGTAGTAGTAGTAGTAGTAGTAGTAGTAGTAGTAGTAGTAGTAGTAGTTATTAAACACATTTCTTCTCTTCTTGCTAAGCTGGATGTATAACGGTCTCATCCCAGTGTCATACGTCACTGCGTGAAAGTATTGCATAAATGTTAATTGTCTGGTCTGCCTGCTAGAATGTGATAGTGAAGAAGTTACATGTAAAATGTTAAGTTATGATCTATGCACTCTTCCCGCCACTGTGTGTGTGAGTGTGCGTTTTTGTGAGTGTGTGTGTTTATCCACCTCCCTCCCACCAACGCTGCGATCATGCCCGTCGGCGTGGAGATATTTACGCGCTGTATAATTTATTCATTCATTCATTCATATTAGTTTGATTTGTTCTTTATTAAATGCTTTTAAATTTGTTTAATAACTTTTTTAAAACTTTACAAGTGTAAAGCAATTTAATTTATTAAATTATAAATAATAATAATAATGATGATGATGATGATGATGATGATAATGGATGATTATAATTTTTTTTTTAATTATAATAAAATTAGATATCGTTTTCCTCGTGTTCAAAAATAGGACCTAAAGCAATAACCATGACATAATGTAATGTAATTAGGCAATATAAATTTTCTTCTTTCCAGTCATTGTCTCCAACTCTCCTCCAAACTATAGACCGATCCACAAACTCAAGAGCTAAATATACATCTCTACTCACATTCTATCCTATAGATAGACCTCGCTGTTAAATATAAACCTATCCCACAGATTTCCTGCCTAAATATAGAGCAGTGGTAATTCATTGAAGAGGGCCCATATTAATCTTCATTTGCATAAATACACTAACGCCGCGCCATCCGATGAAATAACGAACCACCAAAAAAAATGAATTGACAAGTGTTTTGTCAGTGGCTAACTTATTCAAGTCAGCCTCATTAAGTCAGATGCATGTGTAGTATATATTCATGTATGCAATGGCACTCTAGCGTAGTCTACGCATAGTATTTAAATATATGCAACTGCACCTTTGTACATAAATGGCTAAAGCTCTCTATCAATATAATTCCCGTTTGAAGGTCGAAGCTACTTATAAAGCTATCGTGTGACCGAGTTTCTGATACTTCATACAGTTTCTGTGGGCCGAATATGATTAGCATATAAATGTCAAACGCAAACACAAGTCTCTTAATTTAGATTATTTCTGCCTTTCGGAAGCTTCTTTATTCCTTTCTTGTTTTCTTTCGCTCTTCCTTCTTCATAATATGTTTAAAAGACGAAACCACGTTAGCGAGGAAATTGTGATGTTTGATTTAGTTTATCTATCAGTGCGTGAACGAGATTAATATTTTTTAAACTAGACATAGGCCTACAAGCAAACAAAACACTATCAACAAGGTTTATGTTCGTTCTGTTCTGCTCTCTCTCTCTCTCTCTCTCTCTCTCTCTCTCTCTCTCTCTCTCTCTCACTCTCTCTCTCTCTCTCTCTCTCTCTCTCCCCTACCCCCTCTCCTCCCTCATACTCCTTTTTTCTTTGATTTTGCCTGTCTTCTTCGTACATAATTATGCGCCCGTAAGTCCTATCTGATCTTTTTCAACCTTTATTCTTCTCCTCAAAACGTTTTCCTCATGTGTCTATTTCAAAAGCACCAACACACACATAGCCATTCAGTGGCACAATTATGCAGTATGACCTCAACTGTATACTTCACGATTCACAACTAGGTTGTTCAGCAATAAACTGTACGTCCGGTCCAAAGTGGGAATCATGTTGACCTCTCGACACAGTAAATCAATAACTAGAAGGATGTTGAGCTGATCAATCTATAACTCAATAGGCAGTTCCCGAAAAAACAACAATCGATTGCGAGGGTGATTTTTCCCCAAAAAAAAACACAAAACCGATTTATTTATTTAACGATTTATTTTCTCCCCATTATCTGGGAATTCCCCTTACACAAATAACGTATTGGACGCCTTGAATTACATCCGGCTTTCTAGCGCAAATCTTGAATCTGGCAACTGCGCTGAACAAGAACCATTAATTTTGTTAAAACCAGCTACTACAGCCTTAGATCCTGTTTCAGATCTGTTTGTAACAGGTTTATTAAACCTCATATTAAAATACATAAGTATAGGCCTACACGACAGATATGTATTATAACGAAATCAGCAAAATACGTGTTTGATCTAGCCGCTTTCAGTTTCACTAGAGTGGTGCACAGCTGTGCCGTCCACTCTACGGCTAAAGCGAGGAACGCAGCGCGAATGTATAAGTAAAATGGCGCCAATCTCCCCAACAGCTGCGATGGCCGAGTGGTTAAGGCGTTGGACTTGAAATCCAATGGGATCTTCCCGCACAGGTTCGAACCCTGTTCGCAGCGCACATCGGATTTTTTTTTTTTTTACTTTTTTTTTTTCGTTCCTTTGTTACGGGTTATGTCTGCACTAAAGTTGCGTAGCTTATCCACGAGGTAGAACTAATTAAGCTCTTTGGTAGAATTTATTTTTTAATATTTGTATGTATGTTTTTTACTAATTTTAAGGTGTTATTTTCAATTTTAATGTATTAAAATATTTTAATATTTGAATGTATATGTTTTCTACTAATTTCAAGGTGTTATTTTCAATTTTAATGTATTATTTTGAATGTTATTGTATTATTTACAATTTTATTTCTCTTAATTGTAGTTATTTCATTGCTAATGTTTATTATTATGCTCGTAGGATTTTAATTGTTTTGGTTAAATTTTGTGTGCATTGTAATAATAATAATAATAATAATAATAATAATAATAATAATAATAATAATAATAATAATAATAATAATAATAATAATAATAATAACAATGTATTATTAATATTGTTATTGCTATTATTAGTATTAAGTAATTAAGGTATTATTAATTAATTAGTTAATTTAGTTATTTATTTTCAGATTATCAGTTTTTGCTGTATGAACATCCAATTTATTACTACATTTTCTCCAAATAATAATAATAATAATAATAATAATAATAATAATAATAATAATAATAATAATAATAATAATAATAATAATAATAATGTTTTAAAAAATAGTAATTTACTGTTTTATAAAAATTTCGATTGTAATTACTACTACTACTACTACTACTACTACTACTACTACTGCTACTACTACTACTACTTAATCATCATCATCATCATCATCATCATCATCATCATCATCATCATCATCATCATCATCATCATCATCATCATCATAATTAGCGCCTTACTTTTAAAAAACAACAACTTATGTCCCCCAAAAAGAAAATTATAAATATTTTTTGTTTTAGTCAGAGTTTGTGATGACATTACTTTCGGAACTTGAAAGAACTACAAAGATCTGCCTCGACAAATAAAATAGCAATAATTGAATAAATAAATGAATAAATAAATAAAAAATAAAGAAATACATTTAAAGTAAAATAATGTTGTGATGTGGTGTAGTTGGTTGTTAAATTGTGCGCCAGGTACCAGTCCTGCGTTTGATTCAATGAACGCAAAGTACACATACACATGACAACTGATTGAATGTTATATAAAATCTAGTATATTACATATCAGGCTACGAAGGCGTACAGTCAGTCCAGACAAATCCCATCCAAAACCAATACCAGTGTTGCATTTAATGCAAATTATACACTTAACAAAGCAGATATATTTTCACAGGTGCATTCACAGTATAACACACTTGCAAGTGTATTAAAGACAAAGCTAAAAGCAGAGCCATAATATCTACTAATTGCCAGACCGCTGACTGACAATCGGCATTAAAGTAATTAGTATATAGGCTAATGTGAGCTATGAAAGAGAACACTCATATCTATGCAGGAAAGAGGGAAAGATTCAAATAAACCACCAGAAAGAAAAGCAGAACAATAATAATTATTAATCAATTAGGTCTGGGTTTATGCCAACGATTAACGTAATAATTACTACAAAAATATGACCTCTATATATACGGCTTCCAAATAAAGTTAAGATTCAGATTGGTAAATAAACAGTTTATTTTATTTTATTTTAATCTCTTTAGCGTTGGAATGAAAGCGTGTACATGTATTATCATGGTAACGGTATTTGTTGTTCTCGAAAGCTTTGAGCAATAGGAAATAAAGTTTCCAAGGTTCTTATGTCCTATAGACTAATTATTCTCTCCCTTAACAATCTCAAACGGCAAGTTGTCTGTGGTTGCAATAACGAAGAAGAAGAAGAAGAAGAAGAAGAAGAAGCTCAACGCATTACAGCAACAACTTCATTACGTTTCATGGATGAGACTTTATAACACCAAAAAAACTTGTTACATTTTCAACGATCTTCTCTCTTTAAACGGAGCGCAGACATCTCAACTTCATATGATGTAATGTGCGAGGACACTTTATACGGAACTGTCATCATTTGTAAATTTTGAACATTCTTCTCTCTTTACACGACACTCAGACAAGAGCAGAAAATGTAACAAGGATTTAACAGTAATAAACTAAATAAGTTTTTTTCTTTTCTGCTTCATGTGGTGTGTGTAGGTAGATGGGCTTTGAAAGAAGAAGAAGAAGAAGAAGAAGAAGAAGAAGAAGAAGAAGAAGAAGAAGAAGAAGAAGAAGAAGAAAATGTAAAGATAGTCGTCAGCCTTTATGCAAATACCACTAATAATAGAAATACTCAAATCTGTCACTTACCCGTAAAAGACCTTATTCAACGATCGGCAATACTTAAGCTGATCGCAGGCTTTTCCCTATATTCAATATTCATTGTATTCGCAAGGTGGCGATAAAGATGTAGACCAATTTTAATTACATAACCTCTCTTGCGTTTGAGATAACATTAACATTGTCGACATTAGTAGATTTAAACAACCATAAGTTACACGTAGGCCTACTTACTCAGACCTGAACATTTTTTGTTATTTTACAAGCAGCCTTAACTGTACTACAGCCCCGGGAAACAGGTCCAACGTCTATGATAAACCCTCATATGCAGTCAATATACATTATAATACCTTTGGACACAGGTTTTAAAAGGTACAATCTTTAAATACGTATACTTGTGTTTTTGAGGACATCCAGGCTTTCTTTGTACGTTTAACTTTACACAACTACAACATATACACTTTGGTGCATTACTGGACAGCCGTGAATGGTTGAGCAATCAAAAAACTTTATGGTATCGCTATGACCACACTGTTCCCTTATCCAGTGATGTCCCGAGGCCTCGGACATCGGTCATGGTCCGATTCGTTTGGAAAATGACCGAATGCAAACACCTGTGTCCCGTCAAATGTCCGATTCTATTGCGAAATTAGCGGTCATTGTCCGATAGTTTTATGACTAGAGCGGTCACTGCAAGAAACATCTGTACAAACTGGAGTGTCAAAGCCGTTAAAACGAGTTTGAATAGTGGACAATGCTAGAATAACTGTTTACACAACAGAGTTTTTGTTTTACTTTATTCATATTTATTCTCAGTCACTGTCTTCTAAAGAAGCACCATTAATCGGTTCGCTTCACAATCTGAATGTCCTATTGCTTTTATGTAGTCAGGACGTTATGTCCGATTAGTTTTATGATTTAGGACATTTTGTCCTATTGCCCTCTAATCCTAGGAACACCACTGCTTATCCTTAACTAGGAGTTAAATTTTGAAAGTCCACGCAGAATAAGCAATTAGGGGAGAATAGTATATTATGAGATGGATAACCAGCTCCCGTGGTCTTATTATTGCTATTCATTGTACCATTTTGACTCGGAATCCTCGAGCAGCGCAAAATGTACCCAAACGACCACCTAGGTCCTCAAAAGGCCCGGATACGCTCAATGACCGTATGCTCTAGTGTGTCAGTGTACTTTGCGGAGTATTCGGTACGACGTTTAAAGTCACTCCTTAAACCGGATGACGCTTAATGCAACCTATCCTAACTCTGCAAAAATAATGCAAAAAGTGCAATGCTTTGTTCAAAACCTCACAGTAAACAGCAAAGTTTTTGCGATCTGTACCGCGAGGTATAGACTGAGACAAAACAAACAAGTCTGAGGTTAAACCTAAGGCAAAAATCAACGCTTACAACGCCTATTGAATTAGTCAACAACAACAACAACAACAACGCCACTACACACCAAACTCTGCACAGACAGAAGAACTACACGTCACGATGTTCGTTGTCTCCCAAGGCTGGACTGACATTGTGGACCGAGAAGAAGAAGAAGAAGAAGAAGAAGAAGAAGAAGAAGAAGAAGAAGAAGAAGAAGAAGAAGAAGAAGAAGAAGAAGAAATGGGACAGTTAGTTAGTTATATAGATTAACGTCCCCGGACACATAAGCGTATAGGGGACGAAATGGGACAACCGCGACTAAGACTATTTATTTTAGGACTGCTCCACGCAGCAGACCCCTGGATTTGCAAAATGCAGACAGAGTATTCAGTGCTTGTGCACCACTTTTCATTGCTTTTCTGGTTGAGGTCGCTCATAAACCTGTGACATTTAGCACCAATAAAGGCTTTATGCGACTGAAAGAAGGAGAGAGAGAGACTTGCGGAGGATCAACGGGCAAGAAAGCATCGAAGCTTACGTCGGATCATAATATTTCTCAGGTCTTGCTTGACCCAGTGACCGTTTCAGTCATTGACAAACCCCTGCCATGACCGTTGTATTTATGTTGTTATACCACAGTCCGGTATAACAAATACACCAATACGTTACTGCCCAGTATCACAGCCCAATATAAAACAGTAAGCACGCCATTGACGAGAGATGAGCATGCTCACGGACAAAGTGGAAAGAAATATTCAAAGATTCAATAATAAGATTGATAAATAATGTAAACAGAAGTACAGAATGCCCTTTCTTAATATTTAAAAATATATAACTTGTGGCGTTGGTATTTTGCCCTCCCGAAATGAAATAACATCCACTAAACATTGATTTACATGACAAATATTTAGGAAGACTAATTTGGTCTTGTTTTGGGTGCATTTAAAAATAAAATGGATCCCATCAATCAAACACAAATTACCATCTTTCTTTTCTTATACACCCTTCCCAACTATGTAGATTAATTCTATTAGTAACTTGTCACCAGAACAAAGCATTGAAATATTTATTTAATAGCACTAGTAGTCGGGACTTGCACTTTCCTATATAACTTTTATTTTGAAATGGCCAACGCATAATTCTGTTCAATCTGAATACTGAAATATTTCAGAGAACGGAGATGAGATCGGGAAGAGGGTGAATGGTAGTGGAGGGTCCTATCCTATCCTATCCTATCCTATCCTATCCTATCCTATCTCGTAACTCGAAAATCGTTGGGCACCACAGATGATCGTTTAACCAACGTACTCCATCTGTCTCTGTTCTCAGCAATCTTCAAGGCTTCGTTCAGTGTCAAGCCAGTCCATTCTCTAATGTTGTCCTCCCACTTCTTTTTCTGTCTCCCTCTTCAACTGCCTCATTGCACCGTGCCTTGCAGGAGGATCTTTGCAAGGCCTGTTGTTATGGTGACGTGGCCAAACCATCTGAGTTTCTGTTTCTTCACCATTGTGAGCATGTCATCGTGTTGTCCAATGGCTTGCGTGATGGTCTGTAGGACTTCATTATTAGTGATGTGCTGGTTATAGGAAATGCCCAAAAGTCTTCTGTAGCACCTCATCTCCATGCTTTATATTCTTCCTTGTAGGTCTGCTGTGGGGGTCCATGTTTCGCAAGCGTATAGGAAGATGGAGATGACAAAAGAGCGCAGCAGCCTTACCTTGGAGTGTAGACTGATGCTCCTGTCTTTCCCAATAAATTTCAACCTTGTCAGGGCCGCAGTTGTTTGTGCGATCCTGGAGAGGACTTCCTGTCGGGATCCATTGTCTGATACAATGGCTTCTAAATATTTGAAGCTATGCACTGTGGTGGAGGGTGTACAATAACAAAGCGACATGCAAATCCTCAAGCAAATTGTTTTGATGTGATGTTAAATAACTATATAAGGAAAAGATTGCACTGCACAATATACGAGTATGGGAAATATGATTATGATGATGATGATGATGATGATGATGATGATGATGATGATGAGGGTGATGGTTATGGTGATGATTATAATAATGATGATAATGATAATGATGAGTCTTACACAGCGCAGGTATCCACGAGTTCATGCCAATTGCGTTTACTTTTCAATAACCCTAAACTTACGGACTATATAGAATTAGAACTGTAATGAGAGTTAAAAGGGTGGTGAGGGGATGAGTCACTTTGGGGGACTCCAAGATCCGGTGTAAAATAAATAAAGTGAAAGTCAACTCAACTGAGAGAAAGAGAGAGTGAGAAGAGAGAGAGAGAGAGAGAGAGAGAGAGAGAGAGAGAGAGAGAGAGAGAGAGAGAGAGAGAGAGAGAGAGAGAGAGAGAGAGACGAACGCAAGAATACAAACATCAAAGACCATTTCTAGAACAGTTAGCTAGCAATGGGGTTATAATTAAAGGCAATTAATCGCGCAACTGAAAAGAAATTGCGTCCCATTTATAAATAGGTGTGGTCTGGAAATGTCTTGTGACTAATCGATGACGACAACCAGAAAACGGTTGATTGCGACTCGCGAGTTCAGCCTTCAAGCGAAAATGGAATAAACAAGCTACTGCTATATTATGATAGGAAAGACATACATGAGTGAGACATGAGAAAGAGAGAAAGAGTGACATATGAGAAAGAGAGGGAGAGAGAGAGAGCGAGAGAGAGGGGACAGTGGAAGGAGAGAGAAAGGCGGCGGGGATACATAAAACAAACATGTTAATAATAATAATAATAATAATAATAATAATAATAATAATAATAATAATAATAATAATAATAATAAGAAGAAGAAGAAGAAGAAGAAGAAGAAGAAGAAGAAGAAGAAGAATGAACATGTAAATAATAATAATAATAATAATAATAATAATAATAATAATAATAATAATAATAATAATAATAATAATAGGGGTATTAATATAACACTTTTCCCTAAAGACATGTTCAAAACTCAGTTCTCACGCATGTTAAACTTAACGTTAACATCAAAATACATACGAAAAGAAGTGAAACAAAAACGAGACACTAATAAATTATGCAAAGACATAATACAAACATAAAAAAGAATTTTAACAAGTAAAATATAAAAGACGAGGGTGGGAGGGGGATGATGAGAGCAGCTAAGGAGTAAAGGGGTTGGGGGCGTGACGGCGGTGGTCTGAGTCAGAAAAGAAGGAATGATGATGGTGATTTCAGGCGAGATCAGACAGTTTTAAGGAAGAGGTGAGTTTTAAAGTTGGACTTGAAAGTGGCTATGTTCGGAAAGCTGCGAAGAGATAGAGAGGAAGAGAGTTCCAAGCTGAATGGACCAAGAACTGAGAAGGATCGACAGCCTACAGAGGAAGAGTTTGTAGCGGGGTATTTGTAGTATGAGGGTGTCAGAAGAAGAACGAAGATTTCTAAATAGCTCGTAGAAGTGAATAATCTGGTTGAGGTAGGAAGGGGCTAATCCATGGAAGCACTTGTAACAGAAAGTATAGATTGTCAGGAGAGGCTATTTAGACCCTGCACTACGGCTTCACGCCTTAAATAGTTCAGCCTGCTGTAGCCTGTGTAACGCAAAGTAGCTGCCTAGAAGACGACACAAGTCAGTTGTGTGCTAAGCATGTGTAAAGCTAACTCTCGCTCAGTTAGGCAGTGACCTCATCCTGCTGACGTATAGCCACCATCCCCCGCTAGAATGCGCCACAGATCTCACGAGATTTTCGCGGGCTTTGGCTGACCACAATGCTAGGTAGTCATTCTTTGTCTAACGCTCACGCTCACGCGCACGCTCTTTAAGTTCTCTCTAGCTGAAGACTAGCAGGTAATGGGTGAAATTCATTCATTGCAGTATAGCCACAGCCTGACATTGTCAAAAAGGTAAATGATCGATCTTTTGTTTCATCGCGTTTATTGATAATATTGTTGGATTATGTTTGTGAAGTCTTTCCATGTTTTATCATTGTGAATGTTTGTAAACTTAGCGTGACCACGTGGCTGACACGCGACCGGTTTCGGCACCACGAGGTAGCCTCTACTGTCCAACTGTTGATTCTCCTATGTGTATTATTGCAGACCAGTGGCTGTACCGGAGAATGTGTATATTGTTAATTACTTCTCCATGTGATTAGTTTAGCCATGATATATATAGGTATAGGAATTGTGTTGGAGATTCCAGTGGACCACAGACTTAGAAGAATGTTCGTCCCTTGTTTGTATAAGTGGATGCGATCTCAACCGAGGGCTGTTTCTGCCATCAGTGAGACGCTCTGCACAACCTTTGTATACAAGGCGTTGCAGAAACTCGTCCTATGTTTTGCAGACGAGCAGGTTAGTTGGTCAGAGGCAGGGATAGACCACTAAGAGTCAACCCTGACATTCGGCCTGCAGTGGAGCATCTAGCACTGAGCTACGATAGCCCAATAGTCAACAACCAAGGAGGAGACACCATCACCACACCACAAATATTAAGTTAAGTGACACTAAAGACGTGCACGAACACTGCCCTAGAAGGACTGTACAGTAGTCCACTCTCCAGAAACAAGAACATTAGGCCAACCAGAACAAATAGCCCAATGATGAGACAGTAGCAAATATCAAGAACAGTAGCAGCATAGACCCATTCAAGGAACGAACTACTCGAAGTGAACTTGGACATTTAAGTTAATAGAGTGTTTAGAAAATTATGTTTAGAGTAGAGGAAATAAATGTGATATTTACTGTTAACAAGTGTCTGGACTACCTATGTTTCATAGCCGTGTGAGAGCTAGTGTGTCAGTGAAGCTTTTACCATTTTCTCCCTATCTCTATAACCCTATCCGCACACAGACCGGGCTAACCATATAAATGTATTATAACCCTATCCGCACACAGACCGGGCTAATTCTAAACATATAAATGTATTACGATTAGTCACAGGGTGATTACACTAGCCGATCCCCGCAGACAAAGACGAGTGGGTAATAGCATTCCATTGTGCAGCGCCCAGCAGCAAGAGACCCACCGTCACACAGATTTTGTAGGTAATCCTCGGAGATACAGGAAGCCAATGGAGAGAATGTAGGAGGGGGGTGATATGATACGATTTTGTTTTTCATTTTAAGGACAAGAGGAGCAGCTGAGTTTCGAACACGTTGAACAGATGAACACAGGAGGAAGGAAGTCCAGCCAGAAGAGAATTACAGTAGTCTAAGCGTGACAGGATAAGAGAGGAAATGAGTGTGGCTGTAGCGTCAGTGGTCAGATGCTTGCGGGCAAGGCCTATTGTACCGAGCTGAAAGTTGCATGTTTGACAGGTTCTGCACCTATATATATATATATATGTGCATTTCTACAAAATCAAGGCTTAAAACCCCTCATCAAATGTTTAAAATAGCATTTGGCGCAAGTAAATATAGACTAATCAAACTTAACGGTTTCAAGTGGTCCGAATGAAGGTTACTACCAGTTTATTAGAGCATAGGCCTATTGGAAGTTATAATTAACGGCAACAAGTAATGTACTTTCATTAAAATAAATTTGAAGCTGTTTAATTTAAACCTAAATCTTCAAGCCCAAAGTGAAGAGCAAGAAAGCTGACCTGTGCGCTAAACACAGAAATAATAACACATTCTACCTTGTATAAGCGGGACGTTCAAATCAAACAAATATTCAATGTATCAGGATATTATCCATTCCTGTATACGACTCGGACGCTATCAACGTTTTAAAATGCGGATCTCCACTACCAAAACAAACAACCGTTCGTGACATAAAAATTGACATAAAAACTTCACCTAGACTCAGCAGGAAGTGCACACGCCTAAAATTTTAATGTTAAAATGGATCAGGATGTACTATCACTTAGGCTTGTATGGTTAAACAACAACAACAACAACCACAAAACAAAAAACAAAGTTGTACACGGTTGAATTAAAGTAAACATATTTATACTGTTTTTCCTCTTGGGCCTAACCAGGCATATAAATAGCTGTGAATAGTTTTTTTGCTATTCTATTTCTGTCTTTTCTGTCATTTGTGTACAAAGTTGTAAATAGTCTACAGGGCTCGAAATTAGCGGGGGCCCGGGGCCAAAAACCCTCAAAGTTGATTTCGGGCTCGGAAAGTTGAAAAACGAAGGGCCCGCTTGGCCCGCAATATAATTCGTCTGCTATAGCTAGCTCTACTCGGCAGTTTCGTATTTGAGCCAAGGGAAGCAACCCACACCGGTGCCCTAAATTTGGACAGAAAAAAAAAACAGAGAAAAGAAGCGAAAACCCTTTAATTTTGCACTCAAAAGTTTAATATACACTTCAATATCTTTTTAATATAATAAACAAAAGGCTATGGCACAACATAAGCGCAAAATGTCCATCTTTGCAAGTACGAAAGTATGGCTACATATCGTCGCCATATAGTTGCTAAAACAATTTTTTTGGGAAGCGAAAGACGCCAGAAGAAAACGTCGGCGAAAGACGCCAGAAGAAAACGTCGGCGAAAGACGCCAGAAGAAAACGTCGACGAAAGGAAAAAACAAGAAAAAGAGAGAAAAAAGAAGTATGAAGAGGAAAAAAGATCAAGGTACTACACAATGAAGGGTGGAAAAAAAAAGATTTCCATGGCATGGCCTTGAAGTGAACGAGGAAGAGTACTGTTAAGTTTAGTTCCCTTTCAATCATGGTTTTGTTTTGAACTTTTGTGCATTGAGGTCAGATTTTTTGTTAGGTTACTCATATTAAAAATTTAATGATGTGTATTGTGCAATACTCAGTCACAAAACTGAAAAGTATTCAAGAGATTCACTTGATTTTTTTCTATTTTGTTTAATGGCCATTTCAGGCTTACTAGTCACTGGAATATGTGTGTCACTGAATGTGTGTGGTTTTTTTCCCCTTTTTTGTTGGTAATGTTTGAAAGTGAAAGAAAAGGCAAATAAAAATGATATCACTCAGCAAAATTGGAAATTCAATTGTTTTAATTTTAGATTATCAGACAAATTGTACATTCTACTTATTATATTGTCAATAATTCTTTTGTTTTTTGTTTGCATTATTTTTCAAGTTGGGCCCCGAAAGTTGTTTGTGGGCCCTCAAATTTTTCAATCAAGGGGCCCGGTGGCCCCCAAAGAGAAAAGTTAATTTCTAGCCCTGGTCTATTTCTGTCTTTTTTTGTTGTAATTTGTGTACATAGTCTAGTTGTAAATAGTTGTACCCTTACTGTTCTGTCTTTTGGTGTATTGTAGCAAAAGCAATGTTTTATCGAGTGCATGTATTTATATGTAATGATTATGTAAAGCGTGGCGAGTCTGGTCATAGGCTGGAGTACCCGCTATATAAAAATCCGTAATTATTATTATATTATTATTAAACACGAATGAACAGACTACTCTACTGCTGAGAAATAACTGAAGAAATCCTTATTATTAGCCTGCGTCCAACGGAAGGGCAAAATCACACAACTGTGGATCTGGATTACTATTACAATCCTCTATATAGCTTCACCCTTTTTAAACAGTTATAGATGGACCTCAACTTTTAAATGGCGTCTGAAGTTGGGTTCAAAAATGCGGGAGGGGGGGGGGAAGGGGGGAGGAGGGGGGAGTTTAATTCACGCTAAAAGACGACTATTTGCATATAAATCAATACATTTTTGTGTGTCTAATATCTGCGAATTTTGGAAACGTCGCGTCCGTGCGGATGTAAATATCGTCTGCTACAACACTAAATGGCTTATATCCCTAGTTCGCACAGGAGAAGAAAAAAACAAACATAGCCGATCGTGATCAACAAACCCCAAGGCGTTGTTGTGAATAAACCAATCCAGAAGATTGTGGCGCCTGTGGTATCGGGTTACACGTGATGACTGTATCAAGGACCCCGTTTGTTTAGACTCCCGTCGTTATCAGACGTTATGAGGACGCCCAACGACGTCTTTTTAAACAGCTTATACGCCCACCGGAGAGCTTTCATATCAACAATGTGGATTATTATATTCTTCTATAGTTATACTACATACCGATAGCGTAAAAGTTTTAACAAGTTGAGCTCAGGTTCACTTTGGGCGTCGAAAAATATTGCAGAAGCTTCCCTGTGCGCTTAAAATAATTTAAAATTGGAAGAACAAAGAAACGCTCTGCATTAAGCAGAAGTGCAAATAAAACTTGTAACGTTCAAATGTTCAAATGAAGCAGGATGTACCAGCAGTTAAAAGACTCACACGTATGAAGTGGTTGATTTCAACAACCAACCAACCAACAACAACAATAGAAGTTACCCGCACGCACTAAAGGCTGATCTTATAGCCCAAAGAAGAAAGGGCTATCAAACTAACATGTTCAATGTTACAAAGTATCAGAATACCTATCAGTTATTTGAACCTCACGTTTTAAACCTTTGATTTCAACGTCAACCCTCAAGCAAAACCGAATAAACAATCAAACCACTGCCGCTTCACAGAGTAGTTGAGACGGGAAAGAGAAGGATGGGGTGGATGAGGAAGAGGGGGTGGGGTAAGAGAGAGATGAGATGTTGCTGGGATGTGGGTTTTTTATATCAAACTTAAACCTTCAGTTTAAAACGGTTGCTGCATGTGGAGTAAAAACTATGAAACAAGCTAAGTATTTAACCAAAGACTATGAAAAGTTATTCTGTATATATACGGTCTTTACTATTGTACGCAGCGAACTGACCTGCTGGAGCCTAACTTCAACAGAAAAATGCAATATTATTATTGATCTTTTACTGCCTGAATTATATATTTTGTAAACTTTGGCAGGTACAAATATAAAAATACTACACATAATCACACGGAACTGTTTCATCTAGGCCTACTATTAATAATTATTTGTAGGACTCAACAGGTGCAAACCTTTAAATCCAGTTATAACCCTCAAGCAAACATAAACACACTACAGCTGCATCAAGAAACATATGTCGGAAGTGCAAATCACACAGAACTGTTTACACAACAAGGAAATAATACTGTACCAGTTATTTCACTCAAAGTATCAAACCTTTGGACTTGAACTTCAAACAAGAATAACAAATACATTCTACTGCTGCTCTCCGCTGCAGCAAAAACACCTGTAGCCTAAGCACCAAAAGGAGAAGCAAATTACTGTTCGAAACTGTCAATTTTTAAACCTTTGATTCCAAGTCCAGGAGGCTTCAAAGAAAACACGAAAGAAACGAAAAGGTTAGGGCTTGAATTAGTCAGGAGCCCTACTCTTAAACGGAAGTAGTAACCATGCTACAAGTACTGAACCCATGTTTCAAGATATAATACCAGTTAAAAAGTCTCAAGGATGTCCAAACCTTTGATTTCAACATCACCCCTCCAGCAAGATCCAATTAACCAGCTCCGACTGCATCGAAACCTCCTATAGCTTAGAGTCTAGCGGAAGTGCAAACCTAACATGAACTGTTCACGGGACGAGGAAGTACTACCAGTAACACAACAATTTAACAATTTTATTTTTCCTTTAAGTTTAGTGTTGAACCGTTCCTTTCCACAATAACCTTCAAGGGAAAAGGAAATTAAACGAGCAAATGCTCAATACAAGAGGAAGTGCAAATCACGCACAAGTGTTCATTGACAAGGAAACAGACTTAAAGACTTGGTTATATTTATACATAACACGTAAAAACTCCAACGCGTTAAAAATATACATATACTAGGAAAAAATAATCTGCATCACAGTCAATGCGAAAGAAGACTCGGAGGAAACAAAAAGTAAAGTAGAGTTGAACTTGTAGAAAAACTATTATTAATAACAGTTCGGAAGTTTATCAGTAAATGACTTAACGTTTAAAGACCCCAAAACGTTAAATATATACATTTATATAAATATATAAATTACTCCTTCGGATAAGAGCATAAAACCGAGGTCTAGTCTGTGCACGCACGCATTCCATAGCACGGACTTTAAAGATCCTGACGCTCATGTCCTAGACGGATGAGTGCCGGCTACATAAATACAGCCAGCAAGAACTAGGTCCCTTTACCCTCCTATCTGGTCGTCCAGGGTTGTGCTCAGTACATTACATTACATGACTTGATTATTGCTTTAGGTCCAGCGGACTCTTCCGAGTCAAATCAGGACCAGTGTGCTCAGTTGTCCGAACGTCAGACAATGCGCCCAAAAGCGGGCAAGTGGGCGACCCGAGTGGCCTGAGTTAGATCCTGTATCGGCCAGCGTCTTGAGCAGCTCTTGAGCTGGAAAGCCCTATAATAAGAATGATAAAATTAATAAAATAAAATAATATCAATGAAATAAATAAATAAATAAATACATGAACTCGGAAATCAGGAAAATGTCCATGAATGAAGTTACGACAAGATTTGGTAAATGAATGCTCATCGTTAAACAGTAACAGTTAAATAGACGCAGGAACAAAACATCCTTGATTTCTTAACGGGGATAGAGAGGGGCTTGGGGGGATACATACGAACCTGAAGACAGTACGTGGTAAAGGTGGGGGGGGGGGGAATCTCCAAAAATAAAATTACGGCATCAAAGGTTAAAACAATTGTACACCTGAAATACCCGGAAAACACGCAAAAAAACCCTCAACAAGCCTTCCTAGATGTTATCCAATCTGTGTGTTATTTCCTAACTCTGAATCAATCAGTGCATCTACACAGCCCCTAATGCAACGGATAAACTATTCTTTGTGTATTTTGCTATGCTTCAAATCAGATAAAAGTTATTGAGCTATTTTTTAAAACAACTTATGGCTTTAGGGTATCCAATATTTCCCAACATATTACAAGCAATCTGAATGCTTTGTGATGCCAAAAAACATTAAAAAAAAACACCTACTGATTGCTTCCAAGAAGAAGAAGAACAAAAACAACAAAATAAATTACCAGAACAAATAGAAAAGACCACCTTAAACTAGAGCTCCCTTTAGCACATGTATGGTCTTTGCATGAAGTCGTGAAATATACAAACGAACACTGAAATCGATGGATCAATAATTGAAACTGGACGTGGATATTTTTCTATAAAATCGTAGAAAACATTGATTACAGAGCTATTACAATTTTAAAATAAGAATTAAAAAAGTAATAAAAAAGTAATAAGAGAGATAACTTGGATATTTCCCCACTTATTGCGAAAGAGCTAGACTTAGCGCTGTTTAATCTACAGAAACAAACACGCAAACACAAATACGCAAATAAAAACACACAAACACGCACACACAAACACACACACACGCACACACACACGCACACAATGTAAAATCAACAACTAAACTAATAGAGTTGGTGTGGGGGTAAATAACGGCATATAAGCGTGCTGTCAATGTGGATTTGTGCACCTCACAAGTCTATTCATCATCATCATCATCATCATCATCATCATCATCATCATCATCATCATCATCATCATCATCATCATCACCTCCACCACCTCCACCACCACCAACACCGCATTGCACTTTGTAGCAGATTGGGTTTTATAAGAAATTAAAATTCGCCTACGTTTTAAAAGTTAAAGGAAATAATAATTATTATTACAACTATTGCCAAATTAACGTTTTAAAACGGAAATCGCACCTGTAGCCTACCTGTCTCCCAAAGTGGTAACAGAAAATGTATTACTTAGGATCTAATTCGTGTTATTTACCTCCCTAAACTTCCGCCCAATGCCGCTTGGTTCAATGCGATGTTTGGGTGATTGAACCCTCCTTTTGCTGAAGGCGAAAACCGGGAAAAAAAGATCTTGATTAAAATAGTTGTGCACAGCGGCTATGTAAGCCTACTTACAGTCATCGTTAAGCTCTAGACTCTCAAAACACTCTTGTAGTTTGAACCTTTGAATCTGGTGTGTTT
Organism: Oncomelania hupensis; assembly: GCA_036898135.1. Lineage (NCBI taxonomy): Eukaryota > Metazoa > Mollusca > Gastropoda > Littorinimorpha > Pomatiopsidae > Oncomelania > Oncomelania hupensis. The sequence continues at coordinate 40,910,710 of CM072515.1, read as the reverse complement.
TGTCTCCGTTGGAATTCGCGTCTCCTTGTAGTTGAGTGCTTTGGACATCAGAATTACAAAGACGAACACATTTTAAGGATTGTAATTCATAGCAGTGACCCTTAAAAAGTTCAATACGAATCAATATTACTCAGGGCGCAACACTCATGATGAGCGTTTGTACAGGTACGACACATCTTCACGGCAGAGGTTGCTGTCTCCAAAATAGACAGCCATTAGCCAGTTGAACAGTTGTTTAATATTTTCTATTATATTTAAGATACTTCCGCATGGCCCATGAGCATATATATACTTTTGTGGTGAACAATCGCGATAAGTTCTCGTCAAAACATCGGACAACCCAAAGTAATATCTGGCAATTCTGAGGTTTTTTAATTTAAAAACAAAAACAAAAACTGTAACATAACACTGAATAAGGTATCTGCTGGCGATTTTCCTACATGGAGAAAAGACGGCTGCGCAAAGAACAAGGGGTAGCAGGGGCGTCGCACGGTCCAAAATATTGGGGGGGCAACCCTGTCGACGGGGAGGGGAGGGGGGGCTGACAAGCGGGACGCACCCTGTAATATATCCTCGTACCTTCATCCAACTGAAAGACTGATAGTAAAAACATTTAATTATTTATGTTCTTCTTTACTGAAAATACAAGATTCATTTCCAGAAACTACAAATACATGATTAGCGATAGGTGATAATGATTAAAACCTGGAAACACGAACATTAATTACCTGCCGCAAGATCATCTAGGTTGAAATTGTGTCTTCTCTATAAATCACAACTCGTTTTGCATATTGCATACATATAATGACCAAACACTACCACTACCAGTTTCAGAAAATCAGTCAATTGATCAATTTGTTTTACTAGGGCGTATATTACTCGCAGTTTCTCTAAAGCAAAATACTGTCTGTCTGAGTGCCTTTTGTCTTGGTGATCACACCCAGCTTGCAGTTGTCCAGGACGCTGAAAGTTCCAAACACTTCTCTGCGGTGCTGAGAAGATGCAAAAGTATTGGCAAGCTTAACCAAATCCAAGGAATCCGTCCTTTGTTTGTGGACGTGGAGCAGCATCAAGTGGTTCAGACGCTCTTCTGTTGAGCTTGACCTGAGGTAGTTCTTGACCCTCCTCATGGCACTGAAAGTTCTTTCGCTCACGGCATTGGTGGCAGGCATGACCAAAATGAGCTTCAGTAAAAGCCCAACCTCAGACATGAGAGCTAGCTTTGAGACAGACAGTGACTTGAAATGCTGAACAACGGCTGACAATTTCTTGTTTCCACCAGACATTTCTTGTGCAAGAATCTGAAGCTGAACTGAGAGCCTTGACTGGTCAAGGTCTTGCCCATAGAAGTCGCAGACATCTTGTAGCTGCTTGTCATAGTCCTGGCCGTTCACTGCATTCAAAAGGAGCTGTTCACATTTGGAGTAAGTTTCAAAATCCTGTTGATCAAAACGATCAGTCAGGCACGTTGTAAGACTGTCCAGGGCCTCAAAATAAATTCCCCGGTAGTGGTCTTCAACAGTGCTTGGGAATTCTGGAGCACTGCATCCTTCCTCTAACCTTGCCGGTCTTCTTTGTTGTCTTGGTAAACATGGATCGTTCACCTGTGAGACTTTTGCTTGGCGGCAGGTTTTCTCCCAAAAAAGGTGAAATGCCTCATCACTTCTGATGCTGCACAAAGTCTCCCTGGTCATCTTGGCAATCTCCTGGCTTGGGAGGCTGACATTTCATGATGCTGCAAAGCTGCTGCCAAGTTGTCACTATGCCGTAGAAGAGCCTCCCCAAGAGATAGGCCAAAGAAGAATGAAAATTGTTCCATGTGGGCGCTAACTCCTCTGACCCTGGCCTTCATTTCACTGTCTTGAGTAGTCTCAAGAGACCATTCCCAAAGACCTTGAAGCAAAGAGTAGTTTCTAATTATGCTGTAGAGTGCTTTTCCTCTCATCGTCCACCTGACTGGACAAAGCATTCTGATCCCAGGAGCATCTTTCCGTTCATCTTCGTCGTCCAGATCGTTTTTCATGCGCTGTAAATGTGTATCTCGCTTCGGAGAATTCTTCACTAACTTGGTGATTTCCTGGACAGTGTCATGAACGTCTCTAACCAGCTTCACATTTTTTATGCTACTTGCACACGCCAGATTCGTGGCGTGGCCATAACAGTGAGTATACAGAGCACGCGGCTCTTCCGCTTTAATCACGGTAGCCACACCAGACTTTGCACCGCTCATCGTGGAACAACCATCATAACATTTCCTCTATCGTTTGAAATCTTCTTCTTCTTCTTCTTCTTCTTCTTCTTCTTCTTCTTCTTCTTCTTCTTCTTCTTCTTTTCTTCTTTCTCTCTCTCTTTCTTTTTTTTTTTGGCCAAATTATTGGGGGGGCAGGTGCCCCCCCTGCCCCCCCGTGTGCGACGCCCCTGGGTAGTAGGCAGTCCCACCATAAGAAAGGGATGTTCAATATACTTGCATTAACTCCAGCTCCTTTCTTTATGGCGAGGCTATCTACGTTTTCGTTGTTTTACATAAACGTTTTGTCTCTGTATAGTAAATTATATGTTCCAACAAAATATAAACTCTGGTCTACATCTATGCCAATCAACTAATTTTTTTTTCTTAAAGACATGAGACGTTTAATTATTATTATATATCATAACTGCCGGGAAATTTACTTTAAAAAATAAATGTCAATGTACAACATTCACTTCTAAATAATAGTGCGTTAAGGTCAAGCATTTTCTTTAATAAACTGTATACAAAACGGAATTATAAACGAATAACGAAAATAAACCTTCAACCAACGAACCAACTAGTTAAATAATCTCACAGTCATTTCAGCATATTAAAATAAGTACACAATTACATGCAATAGTCTTGATTATAACCTTAACAAGAACGGCGGGCAGACTTTATACATTCTGAGTTTTTACAATTTATTATTATAGCTCTACCTTTATTTACATATTAATGAATAAAACATGATTTTATAGATTATGGTCACACCCATTTATATGACCATAATCTGTATAATATATGAACGAAATATAATATAAACCTAATCAAAACAAAACAAAAACTAATAGCTATGCTTTGGGCGGGGTGGGTGGTTAGGACTACAAAATATTAAAATAGCGAAGCATAATAGTGAACACAAGTAGGCTTAAATCTGAATATCAGTAGGCCTATGTATTAACAAAGAGATTCTCTCTTTCTGTTTTAAAAGAACTAAAATTTATGGGAGGTGTGGGGGGGGGGGAGGAATGACAAAGAGCCATACAAAAATAAAATAATTTAACAAGTTACGTATATCTGAAAACAGTCGCCAAATAACTAACTTCAGGTCGGACCATGGTCCAGCTTGAAAACAGCAAAACACCAAATAAGACAAATTAGGACCTAACATTTACATGGTTGATTTGTGTGTTCATACCCGTTTAATTTTTTTATAATGAAAAATATATTTTGTATACAAAGGCAGATTGTCTTGTAAGCTTATGTAGGTTACATTTACGAGCGCCCAAAGCATTGCAACACGTGACAAAATAATTATTGTAAAACAAAGTACTGGGGTTTATTACATACAGTTTATTCATTTGTACACACCCTGTAGTTATATATGCACAATTAGTTGTAATTTCTATGTATTAAGCCTATATAAGACAGTATTGAACAGACCACCAGAATTTCAGAACTTTCGACTGACAAGTTATTAATTAAAGTAACTCATTAGTATACTCTGCGAATTTACATTTGTAGCTTACAGATACATGTACAAAATATTGACAGAGATCTGCATGCAATGGAACTCCCATTACAAAATTTAAAGCTGCTGTATAAAAATACAGAATGTTTAATTAATGCTATGGATCAGTACATTTTGTTTGAAATCATCCACACACAAAAATACTGGGAAAAGTGATCTAACTTTGCCAACATTCTATTTTGAGGAACGTAGCTTAAAGTTATACTATTTTACAAAGTCTCGTACTTAAGTTATTGAATTTAATTAATAAACTCATCAAGCACAAAAATAAAGGTATCTTATTCAGAGACCACAAACAGAAAAAATACAATGATTGATTTTAAAAAGTAATAACTGTTGAATAAACAAACGTAATTCCACTAAGCACTGCACATATTGTTAAGAACTTCATGATTTAAACAGAATATATATATATATATATATATATATATATATATATATATATATATATATATATATATATATATATATATATATATATATATATATATATATATATCGCTATTAGTATAAGAAAAAAAGTATTACGTAGGTTTTACTTGCATTTAAAGTAACCCAAGTAGATTATATATAATTCAAAGAAATGTCACAGTCGCTATATTTAGTATAGTAATAGGAAAATATTCGGCTACATATAACCCAAATCGTCTCTAAATTAAGGCAATGTTTGTATTAGAACTAAATGTTCTGGTTCCAAGAGGAATTGGTGCTGTATGGGTTCTGTATCAATTTCGCTAAAAGAACATTCAGCTTTAAAAAAAAGAACTTTCGGGGTAAGCTCAGATTAAATTAGTAAGATTATGAGTCCGCTCACATTTACAAAAAAAAAAACAACAAACATTTTATGCAATACAATGTTATGCTTGCCTTTGTATAATTTTATTGTAATGTCCCCCCCTATATATATAAGTAGCCAAGCGCTATAAAAGATTGAAGCAACCAAAGTACATTCCAATTTCTGAAATTGAAAGCGCAGAGATAAACCTAGAAGCGTGTATATAATTAATTATATTCACCTACACATTTTTATGGAAGTCTTATGTAATTCAAATATCTATGTTTGCTTTTGAAGTAGTGTTACTGCAGTGGCTCTGTATTAAAGTAAACAGTTAAAGTACAGTCCAACTTCCGAAACCTGGCGATGCCAATCTAGTGTAGGAACTTATGCTTAAAAACTAAGGATATGCTTTATAAAATTCATAATGTCATGCGATGCAAAGTTATTAACGGATGCGATAAATGTCATAGCCTTGGCTAAAAAAATGGTCCTGATTTGGCTCGGAAGAGTCCGCTGGACCTAAAGCAATAATCATGTAATGTAATAAAAAAATTATATTTTTAAAATGTGGCAAAGTACATTTGAACTAACGAAACGGGTTCATATAAGCTACGAAAGTACACTCATCAAAACATTATATTCTAAATGGTATGCATTGCAAAACTGTGGCTTGCATTCCTAATCGTATACAATGAATAACTAACTAAGTTTGCATTCGATGAATTCCTTTGCACTGTATATCCCCCAATGGATGAGAATACATGAGAAACATCAGCTATAGCTAATTATCCTAAGTCTGCATAATGCGGTCTGCGTATAATCACATGCATGCCTTTTTCTCACAGACGGAAATGGGGTGCATTAAATTTGTGAATCAAATTTTGTTCTTTCTCTCTGTCCGACCATGGATTGAAATTCAAATTTATTGCGTAAAATTATGCAGTCAGTGACCATATCCTTAAGCAGCAGCCCTTCCCCAATATTTTCCGTGAAGGTGCTTCTTCCCGCAACATCAAAACCGAGCAACGGTAAGACCGGTAACGGACACCTTCCATCTTTTCTCCGCTGTCGTCTGCTAAAGAAAACTACCCATGGAAATGGTGGACATGAGGAGGAGGGGGAGTTTGGGGGTTGGGTGGAGAAGGGATATTGTTGCATTTTAATGATTATTTTGGAACAGCGTACGCCTGTGTTATAACAAACAGTAACTGTTTTTATATTTCTTGTAGTAGAACTCATTCTGAAAAGATACCATTCTAAAATTGTCGGGAGCGGGCTTGTCGCGTCAATTTGAGATGAACAATAAAAGCAATGTGGATGCTTTTAATAATAAAACCATTTATAATCTGACCACACGCACAATACAAACAGGATTGTTGATACAAGGATAATACGCATTGTAATCTTAAGAAGTAAATATAAAAAGGATTAACGGACTACAATATTTAGTTATGTATTTATTTACCTGGGCGTAGGATGAATATGATCCGGCTTCTTCCGAAGCCGTGAGAGACGGCGAAGAAATGATGTTCCTGTTAATGCTTCGTCCAGCAAGGCACTACATTACATGCATGGAATTCATACATGCAGTCGGGGGAGGAGAACGATGAAGCGATGCACACAATACGGTAGAAGGCGACAAAATGCACAGTACACAGCTAAGCTTAGCTTTCTTCGTTTATCCGTTGCAAATCCCACACAGCTTGTTTGCTTGTTGATGACACTCGCAGCCGACTTTTTCCACTAGTGCAACTTTCTTTTTATCTCTTCCCGTCCGTCAGTGTTTACAGAAGACGAGGGTGAATATATTTTCACTGCGGCTGTCGTTCTTTTAAACTTTTTTTTTCTTCTTCTTCTTCTTCTTCTCTTCCACTTTTCACCCGCTTGCTGGGTAGCAGAAGGTGTTCACAATGAGCCGATGACACGAAGGGAGGAAAACGTCCGGGGACAGCTATGGAAGAAGCCGCACAAAACACAACTGAGAGTCACTCACCAGCAGAAAGAACACTATGTTGCTCTGTGCTATGATCCTCCTTTTGGGGTGTCCGACCGTGTCTTCTCTCTCTACTCGCTCTCTCTCTCTCTCTTTCGGCTATGGCTCTATGTCGTAGTAGAGTAGTAGTGGTTGTAGAAGGCTGTGGAGAGCTGTAAGAGAAGCGTGCGACCGGGGCTGATCAGACTTGCAAAATCCCAGCTGCTTGCCTCTTGTGTTATTCATGTATTGCGGATCCGCTGTGCCCACCGCCCGGCATTATCATTTCCACATGACGGATGATGCGAGCTCTCTCATTGGCTCACTCAGCGCTTTGATTGACAAATCATTATGAGCGATTAAATTTCCATCTCAATAAGACCCGTAATCCCATTGGCCGAGACGCCCCGCCGATAGCCCGCAGCGCGCGCTGTGAGAGGCGGGCCCCATTAAGCTCCGCCTGTTTTGACGCGAGGGAGGTCGCTGAGTGAACGTGTGTGTTCTCAGCGATGTCAGCCGAGAACAACGCGACTTTTCACCTGGCTAACAACTACCCATGTAAAGGGGAGGTACCAACCAGCAAGTGACAAACTATAACAATACAATGTCGTCTCGTCTCTATCCGCCCCTCTCGCTTTAGTAAGTATACTCTACAATCACGACTTTCTCAATAGAAAGTCAAGAAGTGTTGAAGTCTCCGAATTGAGAGAGAGAGAGAGAGAGAGAGAGAGAGAGAGTGACCGAGAGAGAGGGTCTGCCACGCTTGAAATGACACCTATGTTCTCTTCAGGGCTGTCTCACCATTTCCTTTCCTCTCTTCTCCATGAAAATTGCGTTTGTGGTTTTAGTAAGTTGTCAGTTAGCGGAACGATTCAGATCAAAGATCGCACAGTTCATTCGGAGAAATTTTCTGGTGTGTTTTAGTGGCAGTGTTTCAAATCTGACTTCTTGACTTAATACTGGATTTATTAGTATAGCTATTTTATACAAGCAAACTTCCATTCAACAATTGTTAAGGTCCAGTCTCAAAGTGAAGCGAGCTAACATCGATTAGTCTTAAGTTAGTTTAATTGCAAAACCGCTTGCGCTATATTTCGCAAATTAATCTATAGAAAGAATGGCTTGGTTTGTTCAGTCAGTGTTGAGAACAATATTCTTAAATAAAATATGTCTGCGTTGTATGTTTGTTTGTTTGTTTGTTTGAGGGGGTGGAGTGAGGGCGGGGGGCGTTTTCTCTGTGTGCGCATTTTCCGACCTCAGTAGGCTACACCTTGAACATCAGAATGTTCATGAAAAGAATGGTAAGTACGAACCTCAACAATACCATTGTCTACCGATGCACAGAAACAACGGAGTTATTTCCCCTTGAAGGAACCTGGGGTACCGACCGTCGTGTTGTGTTACGTCACGAGCAGGCGGGGGCTATTGATCTAAGGAGGCGGGGCTCTAGCTTGTGGTCAGGGTGGCGACTTGCGGAGGTCAAGAAGGTCAGCGCTTTCTTTAGCTGCCGCACACGTGCGTTTTTGATTGCTAGAACTTTAATTTGTTGTAAAACAAGAAGCAGTGGGTGAGATTATCAAACAGAACAATACCTGGCATTTAGTTGTTGGGTATGTGTGTGGTGGGGTGAGATAAAAGGGTGGAGTGGGGTGGGAGAAGAGAGAAGGAGAGGGAGATAGGGTTTCATTTGTTGTTAACTAGTCTCTTATTAGCGACCAAACAAATGATAACAGAGAACATTCAAGTTCAAGTAATTAGGGGATGAGAGAGAGAGAGAGAGAGAGAGAGAGAGAGAGAGAGAGAGAGAGAGAGAGAGAGAGAGAGAGAGAGAGTGAGAGAAAGACATTACGAGTAGATAAAGATAAACAGTGGAATGATGTGGTACAAGTTAAAAAGTCAAACTACTCACATACATAAATCATACAACAGAATAAATAAATACAGGTTAACTAAACTAAGTCAGTGAAGCTAAACTAATTGAGTTAAATAAATTGTGCAAGATAAGAAGTTAACGTATAACCAGTAAAGATGAACTAAAAACTAAGCTAAAAGAAGTAACAACTGCAGTTGTAGGTGCATGACCTTATGAATGTTGTTGGTTTTTTTCTATCTCTCCCTCTCTCTCTCTCACTGTTATACGTTCCAAGCACATACATTATCAACTGACATGAAATCTCTGAAGTGAAATCCAAGCATATACAAAGCTTTTAAAAGTGTTCCTTGTCAAATGGTGCGATTTTTTTGGTTCCCTAATGTGAGACAGTTTCATCTCTGGTCATTGCTTTAAGAATCTTTGGCCATTTTGGGGTTTACTTTTCTACGCTATTTCGTAGTAAGCCTAACTTGTTATTATGTCAAGAACTTACTATTATCATATAAAGATTATTACTATTATTATTATTATTATTATTATTATTATTATTATTATTATTATTATTATTATTATTAGTAATAGTAGTAGTAGTAATAGTAGTAGTAGTAGTATCATTATTATTATTATTATTATTATTATTATTATTATTATTATTATTATTATTATTATTATTTTCCCAATTTCCAAACAACAGCTGGGGAACTATTGCTTACTTCTTTTTAAAAAAAACATTTTAAGTGTGTGTGTGTGTGTGTGTGTGTGTGTGTGTGCGTGTGTGTGTGTGTGTTTTGTGTGGCCCAAAATAACCATCTTGATAAAATCGTGGACGAATAAATCATAAATATCCTATCTTATGTAAAACTACAACTAGAAGATAAAATCATAGCGTAAACAATCGAGATAGAACTCTTGAGTCTCTTAACAATTTCAAGTCAAGTTTAAACTAAAAGGCTCAAGATTCTTTCAGATTTAATTTTCAACTCTCATAACTGTTGTTTGGGCTATTCTTGCCATTCTGTTGTTTTGCTTTTTATTTTCTTCTCCAGAATATCAACATTCATGATTATATCAAAGTTTCACATGTCCGTTCTCGATATCGTATGTGTCCAACGTGATTGCGTCCAATGTTCAATAGTGTCTATATGTGTTGTTGTTTTTTTTCCATTTAAATGACGGCTCCTAATAAAGTGTTTACCCCCGTTGGGGTGCCGGGGGTTTCAGTATAAATAGTATCCTTACTTTCTGGAAATTTAGTGCTTTAACTTCCCACTGTCGCTGTCTTTCTCATTCGCTCTTTCTCAGTCCTGCTCTGTTCTATCAATCTGCTATACTATCTTCTTCTTCGCTAGACCAGTCACCTACCTTTTTTCTTGAAAACTCTTCCGGGACAAGACTCCTTGTTTGTGTATGAGGTCTGTTGGATCAGCTTGGGAATATTGGACGCTTTCTGCCAGGTGGTCACTAGGGCTTCCTATGATGTTATTATTTAGCAATGTAGGCGTTTTATATGTATATGTTTTGTTGATAATTTATAATGATGTTTGTATTCTATTTTGTTTTTGTAAACAGGGGTTCGATAAGTTGGGGTGAAGCCTCAGCCGTCCCCTGCGTGGGATGTCTATTGTAAAGTGACTGGCTGGTGGAGGGCATTCAGTTTTCCCACTAGGGTTGTTTCGGCAGATCGTTTATGCGGATTGGGGGTTGTCCGGTCCTGATTTGGCTCGGAAGAGTCCGCTGGACCTAAAGCAACAATTATGTAATGTAATGTAATAAAGTGTTTTGCGTGCGAGAGATAAATATTCAGCGTTTATAGGTTCCAGATGTGCGTGAGAGAGTCAGTATTGTCAAATTGATATTTGCCAGTGTTGGTGTGGATGAGTGAATGACTATTAATATCGGGACATTTTCCATTTGCAATGTTCTTTTATCATTTGGCTGAATACATTCTGAATTCTATATTTTCCGATAGATTAATTCGTACAGCAGTTGTTCAAATCGAGATAATTCTATAATATTACAACGGACTTCGCCTCACATCGTCTAATAACCTATCGCTTAAACTACCGTTTTCATACAAAATGTACTTTTCCGGATTGGAAGAAGAACGAGAGGAAAGCATGGTCGAAATGGGAGAGAGAGGCGATGGAGGGGGGTGGGTGGGGTTGTTAGATGATCACTGTGGGTCGCGGAAGAGATGACTTTTAAGATTGAATTTGAATGTGTCAATATTGGGTTTTAGCAGCAAAGTGACACTGACAGAGGCAAGGAATTCCAAAGTGTTGGGACCGAAAACTGAAAATGCGGGTGCCAACTGGGAAGACAGCTTGAAACATGGGAAGGGAAGCGAAGCAAAAATCGGGCAGGAGCTTAGGTGGCATGAATGAAGTGGGGTTTTATTAATTTAATTTAACCTCTATTGACATGCATGATATTAGACAATGAAGTGCACGTAAAAGGCAGTAACGAGAAGTCAACAAACAACGATAATGCATGATAAAACACAGACTACAAAACTTTGTCACTTTAGCTCACACATTGCTACCTACTGTACTTGTATATATAGACTTTCCAAACGATAATACAGTTTTCAACAGTTAGGAAACAGGCAAACTATCTTGTGGAATGAATGAACACGAAAGTTTAACGTCCACACCCACCATTGGAGACATGGCAGACGAGGTTAACCATGCCAAGAAGGAGGATGTATGGACCTAAATCCACACTGAACCATCAAAGCAATCACGCTGCTAAGATGGACAGTGAAAATTGCCACTTTTTATCTTGGAGCCACCGCGTGTGGAGGTAACAATTGATGATGATAATGATGATGATGATGATGATGATGATGATGATGATGATGATGATGATGATGATGATGATGATGATGATGATGATGATGATGATGTCAACTTGTTTACGCGCACAACTCCACGCTGGCAGCATTCTCAAGGCGCAAAAAAAAAAAAATTGTCGCAATAGGAGGAACAAGTGCGTTTTAAGTTGCTTTTTGAAGCTGTCAACCGTGACCACATTTCTCAGGTCAAGAGTGAGGGCATTCCATAGTACGGGCCCATAATGGGAGAAAGCATATGACTTAGTTACTTCTTTTTGTGACCGTCAACACTCGGCGCCTTAAGCATAGACTGAGAGGAAGATCGAAGCTATCTTTGTGGGTTGTGACGGGGAATATTGTCCTGAAGATATATCGATATGAAGGTCAGCTCATTGAGGCATTTGAAGCAGAGAGAAAGAATCTTATGATCAAGTCGCTGTTTGACAGGAAGCCAGTGAAGCCAACGTAAAACAAGGGAGATGCGTTCTATTTTTACATTTACGTTAACATGGTTAAGACAATAATATGAGGTTTAGCTTTAGGTGGCAAACATTTTTTTCTTTTAATACTGTATGTTATCACTCCTCACATGTGACCTGTTCTCACGAATTGGGGCCAAAAATTAATGTGTGGATGGGAGGGGAAAGAGGGGGGAAGGGGAAAGAGGGGTACATGTTCGGTGGGTAGATGTCTTAGCGGGGTATTTGTCCAGGGTGTGACTGTCCGGGAGTAGTTGTCTGAGGGGTAGTTGTCCGAGGGGTAGTTGTCCTAGAATCCCAGTAAAAACTCATATTACAGACAAACATCAGGATATATTTCCCTTTGTAAATGTGAGCAATAAATCATCTGGTATCGCGTATCTTGAATGTATGAAGTGAACTTTCTTTGTACGAAGTAAAATGGAACATAGACGATTGACCAAACTGCGGCACTTGCATGGTGCTACGTGATCACACCATAGGAGCAGAAGAAGGAGAAAACAAACTCACATCAGTCATAAAATTTCCACAATTTCGCCGTAACTTAAAACAGTCCCAATTTGACGGCCTTGTTTGCTTCTGGCTAAAACGGGCTTCGCCTATACATATTCGCGTTATTATTACATTAAACAATGATAAAGAGGGCTTAAACCAACCTCACAATTTTAAATTTTCCTTTTCTGTTCTGAAAGGGGGTGGTTTTACCATGTGGAACGGGACACCAATACCATAGCCATGTAACGTTTGCCCATATTTCTGAAGGAACCACGCGACTTCAAGAATAGGCCTACTAAGTTACCAAGCAACGTTTTCACGTGTTTTGCCTATTTTTAGAAAGAGGGGGGGTGGCTGGCTGTTGCTATTGATAAGCACGAAAACTACAAAACACTATTTTCGAAAGCGTTATGTGTTTTGTAAATGTAAGTTTATTTTTTGTATAGGAGTAAAACTCGCTGTGAATGTTAAAAGGATCTGTGCACAAGGCGTGGTCAAGGCGGTCTCTTAAAAAACAAAAAAGAATACACAGTTCACGACCACACAGATCATACAACATGATAAATACATGCTGTACTTTTAACTCTCATTCATTTTTTATATTAAAAAAAATGTGAAATGTGAAGTCTTCACTGTCTTCAGGCGGTACAGGCAATGAAGCATAATATAATATAATATAATATAATATAATATAATATAATATAATATAATATAATATAATATAATATAATATAATATAATATAATATAATATAATATAATATAATATAATATCTCGTCTGCGCACGAACGCATTCCATCGCATGGACTTTAAGATCCTGACGCTCATATCCTAGACGGGCGAGTGTCGGCGCTACACAAATACACCCAGCGCGCACTAGGTCCCTCCCACCCATCCCCAGCCGCCCAGGATTGAGCTCAGTTGTCTGGGCGCCAGACTTTGCGCCCAAAGTCTACAAGTGGGCGCCTCGGGCGGCTTGAGTTAGATCCTGTATCGGCCAGCGCCTTGAGTGGCTCTTGAGTTGGTACAGCGCTATATAAAAGTGATTAAATAACTACAATACAACCTAATATTATACAATATTACATAATTGTATAAAGTAGGCCTACTGTTATTGAGGAATGTTACAAGCAGCCAGTATAAAAGAAACAAAACTGTTTTAAAATAATTCTACACATTGACTTGTGTTTTGTGTTTATTTATTTATTGTAAAAAAAAATTTTTTTCAGGAAATATTTTTTTCACGCAAAACTATTAATTGTTAGTTTTATTTCTTTCTTCTCTTTATTAATGAATTATCAGTAATCTACACATATATACAAAAAGGTTTTCCAGATAATAAAACATTTATAAGATAAGCCTACTGAAAATTAAAGCACAACTAAAATAGTTTATATAAATTATTTCTGCAAGGCTTAATCAATTCCAATTGCGTATTCCTCCCCCCCCCAGTATCCCCTAAAAAATCGCTTTACCCCTACCCCCAAACTTTCTAAAATCGCCTTAATAATATCAGTAGTAGTAGCATAGTTGTAGCAGCAATAGCAGCAGCAGTAGTAGTAGTAGTAGTAGTGGTAGTAGTAGCTGAAGCAGTAGTGATAGTGGTGGTAATAGTAGTAGTAGTAGTAGTAGTAGTAGTAGTAGTAGTAGTAGTAGTAGTAGTAGTAGTAGTAGTAGTAGTAGTAGTAGTAATAGTAGTAATAGTATGCCTTTTGCCGTTTCCATCTAAAAACCGATCCACACAACCAACATGCTTAATATCTTCTGCTCCAGTTTCATTCACCATAGATGTCAGCTAGTATGCCCTAACCGTATTAGTAGTAGTAGCAGTGGTAGTAGTAGTAGTAGTAGTAGTAGTAGTAGTAGTAGTAGTAGTAGCTGCAGCAGCAGTAGTAGTAGTAGTGGTGGTAGTAGTAGTAAGGGATTATGAGTGGCAGCAGTAGCAATACAAATAATTTTTAGTAATACTTTTTCTTATTGATTTCTTTAATTTTAATTTCTGTTGCTACTACTGAATTTGTGCCACGCGTGTCTCAACTGCCTCCGTCGATGTATGCTTGCGCGCGCGCGCGCGTTCTTGTGTGTGTGTGTGTGTGTGGGTGTGAGTGTGTGTGTAGGGGTGGGGGGGGGAAAGAATAATATTATTTGTCCAGTATTAAAATGATAGCGTCAACGTATACAAGATTTAGTCAATGTGTCAACATCGTAATATATTTCAAATGTTATGCTGCTAAAATAATTGGGTTTGATTGTTTGGTAGAACAGAATGTTGATGTTTTTCTTGCAGACGGACATTGCACCCAAAGCTTCTTGTTATTATTTATGGGGACAAGTATAAGGATTCTGTATTCTACATTCGGTGATTATAGTTGCAGTCTATATCACACAGCGTAGCGTGGAGAGGAGAGGCGAAAGTACGCCTCGGCCGTCCCTGCTACGCAGTGTGCATCGGCTAGCCTCAGCTATGAAGTGGGAAGTTATAGTTCACAAGTTTACGCTCTCAAAAATTAATGCTTCCCCCATTTCACAGCTGGGAAAACAGACCCGCACAGTCATAACGTTTAATATTTGCTGATCCAGCCGCCACGAATGTCAAAGAACCCTGGAAAATGGTAAATCAACAATAACAATACATATAATTATTATTTCATCCTACAGCATACAAGTAGTGCGATACCAGCTGGGTTCAGTTCAGCCCCAAAGTAGGTTTACGGTGGATGAGCCTTGCAAATAAGCTCAACATAACGTTATTCGCTTAAAACTACAATGAAACAATAGTAATATTGTTAGGATACAGGATATTTATTAACACTTAACAGTAACAGTCCGCAGGTCTAATTTTGAAAAAAAAAACACCCGGAACATAAACCCTGAAATCAAAACTGTTGTAGTTCACGCTTACACGCATGGAAAGATACGAATATAAATGCGTATACATGATATTGCTATTGTATGATATGTGATAGGAGATGTATTGAATAATTATCACTATAATAGAATTTAGACAGAACAAACAGACAGAGCGGCAGACAGACACCCACAATCACCCACCCAACCACTAAAATAATAGCCCACGTGCGCGCAAGTTTGGCAAACAATGTTTTTAAAACATTCACAATAGTCATGCATTCAGCTGCAGAGTTTATTGGAAAGATGTGTTATGCACTACAATTGCTTTGTCCATTATGTTCTCTTTTATATTTTATTTCCTTCCTTTCTTTCTTTCCGTTTGTGCCTTCCCCCACCCCCACTCCAACCCCCATTTCCCCTCCTTCCTTGTATTTCCGTGCTTTCTTTTTATCTTTCTTCTTTCCTTCTTTCTTTCTTTCTTTTCTGTCTTTTACTCTCTTGCGTTCTTTCTGTGTTTACAAATTGGCTCGCTCCAGTCGATATTTATTTCTTTGGTTTAGTTCGATTAGCTTAACTATTCCTACACTCAAAAATTTAATATTTCCAAAGTTTAATTAGTCACATGCTAATAAGTAATATAACTAGTGTGAACAATTTAATTGAATTACATTGAATTAAAATGCAAAACAAAATAAGTCAATCAATCACTCAATCAATCACTCAATCAATTTAATCGTCATGACTTACCTTTTCGTTCTGTTGACAAGGATCTGTTGTAGACAATGCATCTGTTCCAATTTGATGCAATTTGGTACTAGTCCGGAATAATGTTGTTTTTATTTAACTTTTCGGACTAGATCTACAGCCAGTGTTGAAACAGCGCCAAGTTAGTTAGTTCTTTAGTTAGTTAAGTAGTTACATGGTCTCCATGCCCAAAACCAGGTGAAAGCAATTCGAAACTGGCAGACCTAATTTAACAAAACCCAAAAGACGTTCAGCTGAATCTCTATCTTACACGTAAACTGTCAACTCGTCAAAGTTGGCAAAACCGTCTTCCTTCATTTCCAGAAACCTGTCTTCATTTTCGACCATGGATGCGATTTTCGCAGGCCTCATTGGTTAGGTTAGCTCGTCCCAACTAGACTAGGCTAGGCTCAAGCAGTGCGTGACTTTCACACCCATAGATCTGTGACGAGCATGTTTTTCCTCTTGTGTTTTATGAGGTTATCAGACGGGCTTCTCTTAGATACTAGCCATCGCATTACGGAAGTGACGTTGCTCGTGAACTTTGCTTTGCAACATGGCCGCTTTTCCGCCTTGTTTCTCGCTTGTAACCCTAACCCTTGATTTTTGTGTATCCAAGGGGTTTTCCGCGAAAATTTAGTCTTACATACACAACGTCACTTCCGTAATGGGGTGGCTAGTATCTAAGAGAGCCCGTTATCAGACAGCTCACTTAGGATGGTTATGAGAAGTTTGCGTAAGAATAATTATATAGCACTTCTTTTTCTCCCAAGGAAAAATCAGCTCAAAGTACAGTTCGCACTCATTGAACGATTTATACATATACAAAAACGTTGCTATTAAAACAAAAAGCACTTAGATATAAGACAAGGACAAATACGGAGTAACGATATACGGAATTCGTAGGCCTACACAGGGAATTTTTTTTTCTAGTGAGATGTAGGAGTGGGGCGGGGTGGATGGGGATTGCCGATGTATACGAATCGTTCAATGAGTGACGCCGATGATCGGATGATGAACAAAGACGAGGTCAAACAATTTTAGGAAAAAGATTGGTAGATTTCAGTGGAACTTGGAAGTGGCAATACGGTCGGAAACCTGCAAAAAGATCCAAGTAATATAAATAAACAAGAAAACTTTAGTATCTCATTCTGAGAAATGAAGGCATGCTTTGCAGGCAAAGGCGCGTTAAACAACAACATCAATCAATAAAAATCGCAGCGTGTTTGCTGTACATAGTTTGACACTTCACATTCTTACTAGACCTCTAGAAATTAGAAAGGGAGGAAGAGATCCAAGTTATATAATACACTATTGCTTGGACTTTTTGACAGGCTTCGGGGGATCTATGCATGAAAAAGGACCAAAGACTTAGTTTTCTACTATAGCCTAGTTCGGGTCTATTGACAGTAGTCTGGGTATGCAGGAAAGCGGCCTAAGAAAGGTTCCGTCCTAAACAGCACCGAATTTGGACTACCGGCCTGAGTTGCGGACTACAGCCGAAAACAATATGGCTGCCGACGTACTGTTATTGAATAAATATAGACGTGCACTGTGTCGAGATGGCGTTTTTCACGACAGAGCACAGCCACTGGAAATTTTTAATGATGACTAAGTTATGAGAAGGCATTGTCTGCCAGGGGCGGACGAGGGGGGGGTTTCCGGGGTTTCCGGAAACCCCCCCCCCCCCCAGCCCAAAAAAAAAAAAAAGGAAAAGAAAGAAGAAGAAGGAGAGAAAGAGAGAGAGAGAATACAATTATAAAAATAAAAATAAACATAAACATAAAATAAATAATATATATATATATATATATATATATATATATATATATATATATATATATATATATATATATATATATATATATATATATATATATATATATATATATATATATATTTTATTTAGTTATTTATTTATTTATTTTTTTATACGAATTTTGGAACCCCCCCCCAAAAAAATTAAATGATCCGCCCCTGTCTGCCGCCACTACGCACCATTTTTGAAATGGCAGAGTAACCGTAGCTTTTTTCACACTACGTAGTTGAGACGGCCTAGGTTTGCGTCACATCTCAAACTTAGCGAAACAAGCCTCGGTCGCCTCTGTTACGCAGTGTGACCCTGTCCCGCACTGAAAAAGGAGGGGGGGGGGGGAGAATCCAAATAATAGTCGTAGCTCAAGTGGTAGAGCGCGTTCACCTGGCATACCGATGACCCAGGTTCGAATCCCGTGGTGGGCGATATATAATGTGGCCATTTTCACTGTCCATTGTAGCAGTATGATTGCTTTGGTGGTTCAGTGTTGATTCAGGTCCCTACCCTTCTTTCCCTAGGATGGTAAGCCCCGTCTGCCTTATCGCCAATGGCGGGTGTAGACTTCAAACCTCAATGTTCATTCAAATACATTACGTCAGACCTGCTTAATATGTAGGCTTGACGTGGCAGAGTAACCTCCCTTTGAGGATTTTTTTTAAAGGATAGTTCGGTACTATCAACAATTAGTTTGAGATTGAGAAGACTCGACCTAGTCCATCGTGGTGCGTTATGTAGATTAACGTTCCTGGACACATAACTGGGGGGGGGGGGGGAGGGAGGAGGGAAAATGGAGGGGGGAGGATAGGGATTATGGTGCATACCGGACTATGAAAATAAATAGTACCGAACTACCGAGTTCCGAACTATGACATAGTTCCGAAGTAAACTAGGCCGGTTTCATGCATAGATCACAGCAGTTTGTACAACAGCATCTTAGCCATAGTAGAGTGCACACTGCGTAGCATAGACAGACCAGGCTAACGTCACCTCTCCCACCATGGTGCACGCTGCGTAGTAGAGACACAAAACGCACAACCATGGTGGAGAGGCGACGTTAAACCTCGGCCGTCTCTGCTACGCAGCGTGAACAGAGTGTTACGATTCCACTAGCGTCGGTCTCCTGCCACTTGAGAAAGTTCGTTAACAATTTAATGCAGGAATGCGCGAGTAAGACCTATACCCTGTGCAAAGAGGACTGCAACCAGCGTCATTCATTCATTCATTAGGTAGATTAACGTCCCCGGACACATAAGCATATAGGGGACAATGCCAGCGTCACACGTGGCGTCAAACTTATATAGACGCTTGACCAGCATTGAGTAATTGCAGGCATTGGTCCTTGATTGTTTTAAACGGTTGTCTGGTCATTTTCTTCTGTACAGCTTAATTTAATGATGGGCAAACAAACTTGTTAAAAAAACTGTAGAAGAAAAGCTTAATAGCCATCAAGGCTGGTCCTAAAACTAGCATCGCAACCAAAGTGCCCAGTTGTGTGCTTTGCATAAAGAAGACCCGCTTCATCTAACATTCAAAGCTTAGCAGCGAGTTTGAGCTACGATTGTCCGTTATATCATATTTTAAGGTGGCAACAACGCAAGCCTCGCCGTCGTAGTTTATGGCAGAAATTCGCCTGGCGCATCGATTCCCTGCAGTGGCAAAATAAAATGATCTCCTTCCCACTATCCATCTTAGAAGCGTGGTTCTTCTGGTGGTTCAGAGTTGATTTAGGTCCCTACCTCTACCCCACCCGTTTATCTTCTTTCTTTGGGATGGTGTTATCCCCTTTTGTCATAACGCCAATGGTGGTAGACGTTACATTTCAAAGATCACTCAACGCAATTTCCGAAATAAACCTATCACACAAAGTAACAAACAGCCTTTTTAGTGTTACTTACCGGTATTGTGGCCCTTTAAACATTCCAACAGCACAAGACCTACCCCTTGACCGGTCTGCTAGCACAAGATTCCTCAAAAGGTCACTGTCCCTGTTTTAATGTATTCACAGACAGATTTTGACGCAGATAGATAAATCCCGTACTGAGGGTCAGTAACCTATCCAGGCTCGATTCAACGGAACAGTTGATTATGCAAGCAGTCTTTTGACTGGATCTGTTAGTAACTGACACCTGCCTTTAACGCGGTGGGGGGAAATCTTCGGATCGGATGGACCGTGGAGTTGTGCAACGAAGAGGCTGGGGTAGTGGCTGTGTGAAATCCCGCTTTGCTGAGACTCCTTCACTGAGAATGTAAACGTAAGCCTCGGTGAGTGTCAGTTACGTTTGTGTGTGTGTGGGGGTGTGTGTGTGGGTGTGTGTGTGTGTGTGTGTGTGTGTGTGTGTGTGTGAGGGGGAAGGTATGGGGATGGTGGGCGTGGAGTGGCTGGTGTGTGTGTGTGATGGGGGATGAGGTATTGAGCAGAGTTGGGGCTGGTGGTATTGATAAGAGTTG